>JAXQQM020075890.1:0-13606 GCA_034641835.2 Pinus albicaulis
ACTGGACCTAGTTAAACTAGTCGGAGCCACTATCCCAAACGGAAAAGGAACTGCTTTAAGGTCCAGACCGGGTGGTTATCCCCCATGTTTTTGCAACGAATTTCGAGGCCTCAATAGGACCCTGCACTGAGATTCTCAAATAATCTTCTACACTTCATATCTTCTCTGGTACCATGTGAAAATTATTGCAGTTAACTGGTAATTATTCTCCTATATTTTTAACAATGATTTTTCCCATCAAATTAATTTACTGCAAGTATTGAATAAAAACACTATTGAAATATTCACAATAAAAATACACATGAACTAATAAAACCACACATAGAAAATAGACACCAATATTTTTGGACAAATGTCCTTAGAGAAACCCCAATGCGGGGAAAACTAGTTTTTCATATGAGGGTTTTATTATTGTTCAATAAATATGTAATTGAAAATTATTAAAAATACTTGTCATAAACTAGAAAAATCCGGAAAATATTTTTCTTCACTTCTACTAACCAAATCAAACCTTTGCAAATAAATGCGGCCTCCAACTAGAAACTCACACTTCCTTCCTGAATTTGTTCTAGCCAATTGGAAATGCACACTGTCCTTTTTGAAAACTCACATAGCCTCTATAAATTTGTTTTTGTAAGTTATTTTTCCTCCAAAAAATCACATAGGCCACTCGCACTACCTCCAGCAAATCGCTCTGGCAACTAGCAAAATGATCTAGACCTCTGGAAAATCACACTGGTAAATTGGTAACTTGTACTAGCAAACTCGACCTCCTTCTAAATAAATAATTTGGCCTCCTTCTATCTCTCAAAAATTGGAAATCATTGTGAAGAAATCTCTACAGAAAATCTCTCCTCAAATACTATTGAAACCTTCTACTGGTGTCAAATCACATTTTATCACTACACCCTATCTCATTCGCTATAATATCCAAGATGCCCATCGACTTCCTCTTATAATCTATCATTGATAAATCAACGACCAAGATCTAATCTCGATCAAAGGTGAAGATCTAATATCGATCAATCACTAATATCATCTTGACTTCATCAAACACCTTTTCTAGAAGTCACTATAGAGAAATCGACTATCTCATTTAATACTGATTAATTAACATGTTTTCCTAAGTTAGAATTAGGAAAATAATTACAAATTGGTTAATAATATAAATAATACATTTTCCCTTAGAAAATTTGTATGGGCTTGGAGATAATGTATCTTCTTGTTCTCTTAGCCGTATTTACACCTCCTTAGACTAGAACACATGTCTAAGCTACAAAACCCCCTTTCTTCCCTAAATATATAGATGGTTTGTGGCTTACCCATTAACCATGGTAATGGTTAGTAACCTCTAGTGACTCCACTAGATTTTCCCTCTCACCTATGGTCTCCAATTTTTTTTTTCTTTCAAACCACATAAGTCTTAATTATCAAATTGTTTGGCAATAAAATGACTTGATGGTATTTACATTAGGAGATAACACATTAATTTATTGTTCTTGCATTCAAAATTTGGTGAGAAAACCATTACATTAGAGTCATATGTTCATCATAGTCAACAAACTAATAAAATAACTCACAGTAGAATATTTAAAGGAAAAAAGAGAACTTCCATATAATTTAGAAAGAACTTACAACAAAAATCAACGGTAATGGAATAGATCTTGAAGGATACATGAGAAATTTTTCTAGAAATCAATATAATACATAATATACCGTCTATATGCTAAAATACATCAACAGAAATAAGATGAGTAAAGTGTTCAAAATTTTTCTTTAAAATAATTTAAAATTTGTCAAAAATGGTGAAATTTCACTTAAAAAAAACATTAATGGTATTTGTTTCAATAACATGCCTTAGGTGGATCGTTCAATTGATTATATATATATATATATATATATATATATATATATATATATATATATATATATATATATATATATATATATATATATATATATATATATATATATATATATATATATATATATATATATATATAGCCACAGAAAACTTCTTAGCAATCTTAGCACTTCCTTGGATACATAATGAGAAGAAAACCCAATGTGGACCACGATAGTCATTGATAGGACTTGACAATATTTGAACCTATGGCCTATAGCCTACCCATCGACTACATCCTTGGGGTGGATGATCCAATTGAATTAATGTTTGCAACTCTCTCTCTCTCTCTCTCTCTCTCACACACACACACACACACACACGCACACACACAAGCTTATATTAATGTACTTAATTAGTAGAAACAAGGATTACTAACCAATTATTCAAGAAATGTAAACTATAGAAAATTAAATAAGAGAGACAATGATATGAAACTAGTATAATATAATCATTGTATTAATAACCAAGAAAAGAGAAGCAATGTTCATAGCCTCTTTAAGGGTCCAAAATCCTTTGTGTCGAGCTCCAATACAATAATAACACTCAACAAAATATTTTATAACCTACTAACTTTATAAATAATTTACCCCTAACTATGTATGGTCATATTATTAATGAGTACCAACCACTTATTGAGCCTTGTTTAATAAATAGGACCATTTTACATTAAGTAGTTACTGACTAACTAGTACATGAATTATTAACTCCTAAGTAAGACCAAATCAAGGAGCTTAGGATATAGGGCTAACATGCCCTCGCCTTTCAACATTAGCATCATCCTCATGGCTAGAGGTGTAAGCCTATTGCGAAAGCATTGTTAGTTCCTAGGTAGCATAATCTAATTGTGTACCCTTCCACTATATTAATACCTCATGAATTATGCAATGGTATAATTGATGTTTTATTGTGGTTAGTACTTCTTCTTAGGTCAACTTGTGGACTCTAAATATATGAGAGTGGGAGGGGGTTATTCTATGTACTAGAGGGGTGGGGGATATAATAAATGTGTTTTTTGTATGCATTGGCCACTACCTGTGCTTCTCTTGCTCATTGAGAAGACCCTAGCCAAGATCTTCCATGATCCATCAAGACTTGTCATTAAATATCCTCATTTGTCCCATTGATAAAACATTCTTTTAAAAGATAACTAGTCATGCCTTTTGTGTGGAGTGCCAATAGCTTGAAGGTTGCTATAAAATATTCTACTATGCATGTGTGCACAATTTGGTCAATTGACCCAAATAACGAGTGTTTGTTTCAAACTGACCATAGATGTATTTCACAAACTATCTCTAGGAAATGTATCCCCAATATGATTTCTTATTTCATTTCCAACATTTCATTCCTTCCTGATCCAATCATAGTACCCCCACTCTAAGTTTCATCACATCATCAATAATACCTTGGAGTGAGAAGTAGTATTCCATATAGGTAACCTAAAGTATGGGGTCAAAACCATCAAAATTTTTGCAATGCTAAATCAAGTGTTGATTATCACAAAAGGATGGCCCTAAATGATTCTTGCCTTTGTTGGAGGATTCAACCCCTTCCTACCACATTGGTTAATCCAACCACTACCCACTTTTATGTGGGATTGAAAGGATAAAATGTAAATGGTCATTAGCATTAGAAATATCTACTTTCATACTATATATGTTTATTTTCAAGCTACCTTCATGTTCCTATAGTTAATCTATCTTACAAATGGGTTGGTCAATCTTGGATCCCATAGGCCTAGTTTTCAAGAAAACTGGCCTTTTTCTATATAATTGTGTTTATAGCAACTAAAATGGGGAATTTTGGTCCACCATAAGGGTTACCAAAGACTTATAACCACATATGTAGCTTCACACAAGCAATTTTTTGAGATACATCACTTGCAATAGTGTGGGAAAATCCATAAAAAATATTAATAGAGAGATATACTAAGGCAATTAGAATTCGGAAATGAGTCTTTTGTTATGGGTCTCTTGAATGGAAATATTGGTTCCACCATATATTTTTTTAAACTTTGATATGACTATTACTCCTATTTGGTAATTATTTATCTAACAAAATTAAATAATTATTTACTTTCTAGCAAATGTGTTTTCAATTATCCATTGTATGTAGCCAATCTTTGTAAAGTCTTATATACAAGGAAGTGTCAAGCACTATAGCTTCATAGTTTAGCTGAGAATTTCCAACAATGCACTTGGCCAAATGTTTCATAACACCAACTAGAGAGGACAAATCATACCCTTAGCCATACTAGTTGATTCCTTTATACATGGTAATGCTATATTAAATTGTTTTTATCTATGTACTATATAAACTAGATGAGTTAAAGGCTTATGAAAGGCTCATTTTATGTGATCATTGTTCCTAATATACCAAGTACACAAAATATTGAATCCATGGGAATAGTATGTTTTATATGGTACTGCTTGATGAGGTAAGGACAAAGATTTATAAGGGTGTCCAACTAGGTGAATTCACTTGTACTTCTTATTTGTATGCTTCTCTGGCTATAATTTTATTCCCTTAATGACAAATCCCTATGTTTAAAGAAAAGAAAATGTCTATAGCCTAATTTTTTTTCAAAAATTTAGGAATGTGTTGGTATGGGAAAGATCTTTGATACTACTTGTAATGTACTTAACCAACAGAGGAAATGATCATTAACAAATTATTCAATAAACATGACCTACATAAAAGTAAATAAGAGAGACAATAATATAGAACATACCTAATATAACTCTTGTATTGATAATCCAAAAAAGAATGTAATGTTCATGGGCTTATTCAAGCGGGCAATATTCTTTGAGTAGAGCTCTAATACAATAACAATACTTGAAAAAACATTCCTTAGCCTACTATTTTTATGAATGGCTTCTTCTTAATTGATTATGGTCCCATCATTAATGAGTAGCAACCACGTAGTCAGACTTTTTTAATAAAAACAACCCTTTTACATGGAGCAACTATGAAATAACTACCTAATTTTCATTATTCAAAGAAGATGACCTTGTACATAAATTACTAACTCCTAAGTAACCTTAAATTAGGGGTGGGTTTTAACACTGTACAAAGATCACCTACAAATAAATTATTAAAACATAAAAATATACAATGGCGATAACATAAAATATACACATATATTTTCTCCTGAAACCCAAACCGACAAAACGAGATTGATTTTTCATTATATTGCTTTCAATGTTACAATATATTATATACATGTCGAAGCATTCATAAACCCCAATCCATTAACCCTGGATTAGAACATAAATATAGTTCCCTTGACCATATCTACAAAATACCATGGGAAAAAACCATCATGCTCAAAACCATGTGAAAAACCATGGGTAGGTTCGACCACTGTCCTTGGTTCCACCCCCAACCTTGGGTCTCCCAAACTATTATTGGGTCTTACCCTCTCCCCCCCCTACGACCCCACCATTGCGTTCAGTGCAACGTACCAACTCCTGGGGATATTCATGGAAATAATATAACACGTACCCAAAATTCTCCCATTTCTTGTTTTCTTTCCACATAGGGGGGCGTAGGAGTACACACTCATTGGTCCCGATCTACAAATCCCATTTTTTCTCTACACCAAGAAAACTTCTCAATGCTCGCAAACTTTGTCAATGCATCTGCAAAATTCTTCAAAGTGTCCACCTTTAATAGCAACACCTTTTTTCCTTCAACCATATACCTCACAGATAATGGATATGGAACTACGTTCACTAATGCACAATAATCAACTAAGAAATTGTGTACATTATAATTGAAAATTTCAAAAGTTAACAAAAACGGACGTACCATATCCCTTCTATGAAGAAGCAATGTTGCCTGAGGCGTACTATCAAAATACGTGTAGGAGAATGTCCCACTGACTCACGATCTTTGTTAATTCAAACATTGAGATATTCGCGCGAGCTTTCTTCATCTCATCGACTATGTTATAATCCAAAGTGGGAGAGACTGTCGAAGTGTCTAGAGGTGTAAGTTGGTTTGCGATTTCTAGAGTGGTGGACTTACTCTTAATGCTTGTGGAAGTACTTTTCATTGTGACAACATTCCCAAACTTTCTCTTAGTGTTTTGTGCTAAGTTGAAGGGTAGACTAATCTTCCTTAACAAATGTTATTTCAATTTCTTCTTCGTCAACTCTTATTCAATGGCCGACACTTGACTTCTCAAACTATACCGGTTATCCTGCTTCTTAGTTGTGCCATTGATCAGAGGATGTTTCTCGAAAACATTCTTTTCAGCTAAGAGTACACAACTGAATGCGTTCATTGCATGTCCCATGGTTGGAGTTTCCTCGGTAGTAGAAATTCATTCCTTTTCTTCTGTACGCTCAGTTTGCTCATCCGAAAGTATTGTGTCAACTAAGCACGTAGTAAGATCGTTCATGTTGTGGTTCCATTGTGGGGATGTTTTCTTCGAATGATATTCTTGATAAAATGAATAGTATTTTTCCATGCCTCTATTCTCAATTTTCAACACAAAGTTCGAGGTTTGCGCAGATTTGGCTGGTTGGTTACTGTCGTTTCTGGAATTGGTAGTCCTTTTCAGCATGTTGAATGTCGAAGGCTTTCTGCTCATGGTTGTATCACTTGACCTTTGTTTCAAATCTACCAACTCATTTGATAGATTCTTGATGGTGGGGGCCAAGCTTTCAAGATCACCAGTTTATTTCTCCTTGGCCTTGCTTACAGAGGCCTGAGACCTTTTTACTGTGTCTTTATATTCTTTTGCCTGTTCATCATCGACAATTACCCCAATTGCGTGCATGTCGTTTTCAACCACTATTTCCTCTTCTATTTTTCTTCAATTATTTGTTTCATAGTTCTCTTTATGAATTGCATAATGCTGGTTGGAAAGGTAGAAGTGCAGTAATCAATGGTGATGGAGTCATCAGGTTTTGTGTTTGCAGAAATTTATTCAAAATGTGTTTAAAACTCTGATTGAAATCTTTAACTTTTTCTTTGTGCTCCATCCTGAGATTACCCAACTCTTTCAACAACATAACAAGGGTTTTGTCATCAAAAAACTTTTCAAGAAAAATATTCTTAAACCCCTTCCAATTATGAATGGAATTCAAAGTAAGACTTTAATACCATACAACTTCTCTACCATGTAAGGTGCACGGAAAAATTCTACATGCAACATCATCATATCATACCTCTAGCATTTGTAGATGTAGGTAGAAGTTGTCTAGATGGTCTTCCGTATTTATTGCTTTGTCAAGGTCGTATTTCATTAAAAAAAATTCCAGATGAATTTTCATATTGTGTAGAACACCTAGAAGTGAAAGCAAGCCCTGGGAAATCCAATCCATATCTTGGTCAACCATATCTTCATCTTTTTCCTCCTCATATTTATAATATTATTTTAGTTCCTATTCCTCTTCCTCTTCACCACCTAACCCGCGGAAAATATCGTCTGAGAGTACAATGTTATCTCCATCACCATCGTTGTAAGGTGGAGATTGTTCTAAGTTCTCTGTGTTCTCCATAGAATTTTATAATTCATCAACGGTGGAGAAAACCAAATCTTCGATCGTAGAAACCACTATCTCGGTAGGGGTGGTTGGGTTCTTTTTCATAAAATATGGAAGGTTGTGTACTCCCGAAATCAATCCAATAGATTTTTCAAGCTGATGGATTACAGGATGAATGGACCAAATCTTATAGTAAGATATTTCACAAGTTTGTACAAGATTGAGCTGAGAAGAGTCACCAACTTCAGGAATGCGAGTAGGGGAGGTGTTGTGAATGTTGTTGCCTTGAATGAAAGATTCAATATTGGGGTTAGTGAGGTTATCAAACATAAAAATTTGGCTTCCCTCCTAACGCCAGAAATGTTGACAGTTTTGGACCCGCCAACATTCATGGGATCTCCCCAATACGAAGTCATAATTAGACCTCACACTGTTTGGTGTAGGAGTCCCATCTAGAATATGGCCTAGTTGTCGAATTCTTAAATATTTTCCTTGGCTCTAACTGTCACCAAGAGAGAGGGATGCAATGGTGCCTTTTAAAATCAAGAAGGTGTGCATGGTGAATGTTCAGTTGTATATGTGTCAAAGTTATTCTATTGTAGAGAGAGGGAGAAAGTGAGCCTATAAGAGAGAGGTAATAGTACCACCCAAGAAGAGACACACACAAAAAAAAGGATCCTTCTAACATCCGGCGGAATAGTGCACAAGATATGTGACAGTCATTACAAACAATAAATAGGAAAGATACGTCTAGTATCTTGCAGAATAGTCCACAAGGATGGGACAACAATAACAACCATTACATCACATTCTCAATAAGATAAGTATTGAAATAACTGAAATAGTTCAAATACTTTAGCACATATGAAATCAAACATGAAATACAAATATCCATAGAATAGTCTTACAAACATTCATAATCCATGTATGAAGAACATGTTGGCCTTGAAGGATTATGTTATTAAGAAAAAATTTCCAAGACAAATGTATACAATGAACATCATTGGCTCCAATAGTGGAGCGTTGGATCCACTCTTTGCTCCCCAAAATAACTAGCTTATCTCTCTAATGCCTTGTGGGAGGAGCTAAGGTGAAAAGTCCTTTGCTCTTACAATGAGAGTCTATATATAACCATGAGGAGGTGATGATTCACCTTGATTGTGACCCTTCATCTACCCTCATGACTATTTGACTTCCTATGAATTTTCAATTTTACATGACTCTTCATATTCCACAAATGTCCTTTGGACTTTCACTTTTTAATACATTTTTGAAACGTGATTTACATAATCCACCACAATGGTGTGCCATGGGATAACTCATGACATGACATGACATGACACTATTGACATGGATTTCTTGATGATATGGAAACTCCAAGCCATTTCTGATGATGTGTGCCGAGTGTATTCTTCAGAATGCTTCTCTTTCCACCTATGTATGGTTTGGTGATAAGGAATATTCAATGTTCTAAAGTCTAGAGTTGTGGTCGAAAACTGGTGTCCCTTTTCTTCCTCTCGATTGATCAGATTAAATACTCAGCTACAAGGATTTATTTCAGCATGTTCCCCTCCTTAATCTCCTTATTCATCATTTTCCATGAAATGATAAGGTACCTGCATCTGCAATTCACTCATGACGAAATCATATCAACCTAAAAAACCCCTAGTCTAAGATAGTGCATGTCGATCCATTAACTGAGCTGGAACTGGGTGAAAAAATGGGAAAGTGGCTCAGTGACTGTGTAGTTACACAATTCAAGTAGTCAGGATTGAACCTTGAGCCTTGAGAGTGCACAATGCACGGTCCAGGATGGACTGAGGGAGAAAATTGTGCAATTTTGGAGGTTAGTGTGACAAGATGAGGGGATGGACACTGAATGAGCACATTTTGTAGTTTCGGGAAATAGGGGAGGTTGGGACATTACATAGTTGAGAAGATCACGGGTTCAAGGGATGAGCTTGAAGCTAGAGGGTGGGAAATGCGTAGTTAAGGCTAAGCTGGGAAGATGAATTGTGCAATTATGGGAGCCAAGGTTAGGGTTTTAACACTGGAACTGTGTAGTGCAACAATACTGGGAAGCATGAACTGTGCATTCCACAGTTCCAAGAGTAAAGGTCACAAATAAAGGATTGAGATTACACAATGTGCAATTCAGGGAGGTTGGGTGAAGCTAGGTTGCTTGGTCGGGAAGCTTTTTCAGAAATGGATAAGTGCGAGATTGGTGAGATTGATGTGAACAATGATAAGACTTTGATTGTGATCACACAATTAGAATACTTTATGACACAACAACATATATCATCCAAGATACGTAAACAATTCATTTCCATTAGTGCAACAACTCTATGACAATTATGACAATTGTGACACTTAAGATACACTTTGCAACGATCATGACGACACATGTGCTACAATGCTTAAAAATTTGGAAATGAGTATGAAAAATGTTTACATGGTTATAAAAACTAATTTACACAAATATGACCTCTTGAAACCACCAAAATAGGCTTATATACATGGTGCGACAACTAACATGGGAAAATAGGACATTTTTCCTATATTACAAAAGGGAGAAAAACACTTCAAGAAAAAACATGAAATGAGTTTCAATGTTTGTGACGACAATGCACAAGACCCAGGTAGGCTCTGAAAATGAGCATAGGAAAAATTTTGGAGGGTCTTTTAGCAATGACAACACTTGGTGACACACTGGTAGAATTCCAGCTTCTCTGACTTAGTTAACTCTTTCTTGCAGGGTCTTAGTTCTTCGGGGAGTATTGATTCATCGTGTAGATTAATTTTTTCTCCCCACTTACCCCGTGAATAGACATGGTCCCCTTATACTTTCTCGGTTGAACACTACATAAAATTCCGCAATATCATAATGTTTCAAGTTTGGAATGGTAGTGAAGTTTACTAGCTTAATATTTTCAGAGTATAATTTTTCATCTCGAGTGTTGCTCAACTGCCAGCAGGCCTGGATAGTACCCCCGCGAAGTCACTATGGAACATAAACATTGCTTCGCTGCAAGCGAGCCTGTTCAGTACCCCGATAGAGTTGCTTGTTTCACATCTCTGTACAGGAATCCTTTCTCTTATTTTTCCTTTATTTATTTATTTTTTATAGGACTGTGCATTAGCACTTATTCATTTTTTGGTGGAAGAGGGATCCCAACTAATTGAGAGCAGGAGAGCTTGTTCCTTCAAATAAGTATATAGAGACATTTGATCTAGGTTTTCTCATTTATATTTTTCCCCTCTCCTATTCTACTAATAGGATAAGCATGAAAAAAACCCAAAAATAAAGAACCAAATGTAGGCTTAAGGTTTCTTGAATAGACACAAGTTCATGGTTTAACCAAAACTCTCCTCACAGACGAATAGTATTTTCTATCGGAACTTCATCAACCAAAAAATATAAACAACACAAGGAATATGAACCAAATTTTTAGCCAAATGTTGAAGTGTCACGAGAATCTTTAGAATTTATCCACTCACATACTAAGAAGTCAGGAAACAAGTTCATGAACAACACTTATTCACATGACGAATTTTTTTTTTGAAGGAATAAGAAAATACTATGTACATAGCATAGGGCATGGCCCCAGATCATTATTGAAATAATTGTTTTAAGTATTGTCAATTGAGATGGAGAAAATCAATCTTCTTGTTAAGTGATTGAAGACGATATGTGTGTTGGCCAAGCTTTTCGTGAATTCTGAATGGTCCAATCCACAAGGATTGAAACTTGGTGTGTTTTCCTTTGTCTTCGTGGAATTTATCCCACTTCAAGACTAAGTCACCCAAACTAAAGTTATTCTTCCCTACAAAATTATTTTCTAACCACCTCTTGATACGACTCTGATGAAGGGAAAAAAATTACTTTTCTTTCAACGTTTCTTCCTGTAACTTGTGCAAAGTGTCCATCCTACGTTGAACTAATAAGCATGGCTTGCCTTGGGAATGTTGCGAAAGTTGGAGAGCAGGCAAGAAATTTTTAGGAGGGAGGATGGCTTCTTTTACATACACCAAGGAATTAAGGGGACAAATTCAGAGTGGTATTTTGCGTGACTTTGTCAACCCATAAATAATTTACCAAAGCGGAGTGTCAAATCCTCTGGGTCTTTTTTGTGATCCATATGAGATTCTTATTTGTGGACTCAACAAGACCATTTCCCCGTGGCTAGTATTTAGCTTAATGTTTCAATGCAATTCCATTTTCTAATGAAAAATCATATAATTTTAGAGATGAAAAATGCATTGCATTTGTCGAAAATAAGTGAAGTAGGAATGTCGAACCTGGAAATGATATTTTGCTTAAAGAAATTGATGAATTATTGATGATTCACCTATTTAAGAGGAACTGGTTCTGTCCACCACATGAAGTAGTTTGTAGTAGTGATAATATAGTAGTACTTCTTTGACGAATGCATAAATATTTCTCTAATGACATCCAAGCCCCACTGTTGAAATGGTTCTTCCACTGCAATAGGCTGCAATGGGGCAGTTGACTTTTTTGACACCTAATCCTAAGGGGTTGGGTGAGATTTTATATTATTGTAATTTAGTACATAAGGAAGGCCAAGAGTCAATGGGAAGTGAATCCCAATAGCCTCACCTCCATGTATAAGTGCACACACAATCTCCATCTAATACACATCACTACTACATTTGAAGGAAATCTAACACTTGGTTCCGACGCGACCAAGTGTCAGAAATTTCCCCAAATTTTTTCCATCCCGCCCGAAACCGTCGCTATATCGACGTTTATAGAAAAGTGTCGCAATACCGACACTTATAAAAGTGTCTCAATTGTGACGTTTGGAGGAAGACGTCGCTATTGCGATACTATGGCCCAAAGCATCGCTATTGAGACGACTCCAATTGTCGCAAGTGCGACACAATGTCTAGGTGTCGCCATTGCGACGTTTGGAGGCACCCGTCGCAATAGCGACACTTTTTCTGCCGTCGGTATAACGACACTTATATGCACACTACATAAAAATACGAAACTTATATGTGCGCTACATAAAAATTTGAAACTTATATGCGCGCTACATAAAAATGATTTTATTGTTTCGTATCCGTCGCAATAGCTACATTAACGTTTGATATCACGTGCGCATTCGCCCTCCGCTCTTGCAGAACAACATTCGCCCTCAGCTCTTGTAGAACAAAATTTGTCCTCAGCATTCGCGCCGCCCCCGCGAATAGTATTTTCCCCAAGATTCGCCCAAACAGTCTCACTTGCAGAACAGCATTCGCCCTCAGCTCTTGCAAAATGGTAAGTTCTTACTGCAGGCCCTTCCTCCTATAGTAGGGTTGACTCTATTTGGGTTTTTTTTGGTCAATTCCATTGGATTTTGTTAGGCTGTAGGGTTCTCTGTAGATGTCAAGAGTCAAGATTCAATACCCTCTATTATCTTCATCACCCAATACAAGATTTAAATTTTTCCCAAAGAAACGCTTATTAATTTGGCAGCCATTATTTCTCCCTGCTTTAAAAACCCTACATTTAAATGAAAACAAGCTTTGCATTTCAACTACAAAAATCTATTAGTGTTCAAATGTACATGTGTGCTACATTAACATCCGATATCACACGCGCATTCACCCCTCCTCCGCCCCGTGCAACGCACTCCGCCGCCGCACCCGCCCCCGCCCTCCCCGTGCACGCATTCGCCCCCGCATTCACTCCCGAGCTCTTGCACAAAGATTCACCCTCGCATTTGCCCCGAGCTCTCAGAACAACATTTGCCCCCGGATTCACCCTTAGCTCTTCGTGTACGCATTCGCCCTCGCCTGCGTGCACATCATTTGCCCCCGCATTCCCCCCGCCGTTCGCCCCCGCCCTTGTAGAACAGCATTCGCCCTCAGCTTTTGCAAAATGGTAAGTTCTTACCGCAGGCCCTGCCTCCTATTGTAGGGTTGACTCTATTTGGGTTTTTTTGGTCAATTCCAATGGATTGTGTTAGGCCGTAGGGTTCTCTGTAGATGTCAAGAGTCAAGATTCAATACCCTCTATTATCTTCATCACCCAATACAAGATTTAAATTCTTCTCTAAAGAAACGCTTATTAATTGGGTGTACCATTATTTCTCCCTACTTTAAAAATCCTACATTTAAATGAAAAACAAGCATTGCATTTCAACTACAAAATCTATTAGTGTTCAAATGTACATGTGTGCTACATTAACGTCCGATA
>JAXQQM020092820.1:0-10755 GCA_034641835.2 Pinus albicaulis
ATGATCCAGGTGGATATCGGTGGCCTCCCACCTATTCCATTTGGACCCGCAGCATCAATTATTTCAGTTTTTCAGCTTCAGCACAACTTACTATTTATAGCAGGTTTTCGGGTCCTGCATACCCGAAGCCGTTTTGGGGCATTAATAATCCAGGTGGATATTGGTGGCCACCCATCGAGTCCATTTGAACCCCCACCATCAGTTATTTCAGTTTGTAAATTTCGGCACAACTTACTATTTTTAGCAGTTTTTCGTGTCTTAAACTTCCTGAGCCGTTTTGAGGCCCTAAACGACGTTTTTTGGGAAAATGGAGAGCAACATGTGTCCATGGACCGATGTTTCTCGTTCAAAAGTTGTACTCCTCGGACAGATCTTTCTAACGAGCTATTGAGCGCGTCAAACGAAGATCGGATGCCAAAGTTACGTCCCCGGGAAGTTGAACCACCAATTTACCCAAACGGGGCCCACAGTTTTGGCGCTTCATCTCCTATGGTTAGGGTTTTGGACGTTTCGGATTCTACATTGTTTCTCAACAATAAATAGGCCCTCGAGCCTCAATGTAAGATGTCAGTCAGTGTCAGGTTTAATATCTCTTTCTCGTAGACAAGCGCTAATGCTGCCCTAGCCTTCGGCCAAGCATCTATCATGTTCCATTGTAACACAAGCCTGTACTGCAGCCACATCTCTTCTCGTGGACATGTCAACAAAGATTTCAGCTCATCTATTTTCATTATGTTCATAATAGGCCTGGGCGCAGCCTCAACGAACAGCGCTAGAGGCTTGAGCACGCCATATCCTTCTCGCAGACACGCGCCGCGCCGCCCTAGCTTATTTCCATTATGTTGGGGTTATCATAGCCTATTCTTTTTTTATTAATAAAATGAAGCATTATTTCCGCCGCATCTCTCGTATCTCTCGGTTACATATGTATTCTGCTGCGTTCGCACAAAAATCCTGTGACCGCGTACCGTAGCGGGGTCTGCTCTTTCTCTGTTTTTCTCTTCATGTCCCTAACGCGACCAGGGTATAAGGAGTTCAACCTCGCAACCCCGACGACCCCCCATGGCGAAAGGAAAGAAAGACAAGGGAGCAGGAGATCCTGTCAAAATATTGCTCGAGGATGCCCTCGAGAAACAGAGGAACACGATGATGGACAATTTTTTTTTTTTCAGATCCTTCAATGGCTGCCCACCGGTGGCACATCTACATCCAGCACGTCTGCCCACAGGTCTGTGACATCCTGGACAAATCCAAAACCAAGCTCAGCAAAATTCACCCCCCCCCCATGGAGGAACTTAACGCAATGGAGACCATTGCTTCCTAAGGAGGGAGGAATGATCCAAGTGGATATCGGTGGCCTCCCAACTATTCCATTTGGACCCGCAGCATCAATTCTTTCAGTTTTTCAGCTTCAGCGCAACTTACTATTTATAGCAGGTTTTCGGGTCCTGTATACCCGGAGCCGTTTTGGGGCATTAATAATCCAGGTGGATATTGGTGGCCACCCATCGAGTCCATTTGAACCCCCACCATCAGTTATTTCAGTTTGTAAATTTCGGCACAACTTACTATTTTTAGCAGTTTTTCGTGTCTTAAACTTCCTGAGCCGTTTTGAGGCCCTAAACGACGGTTTTTTGGGAAAATGGAGAGCAACATCGGTCCATGGACCGATGTTTCTCGTTCAAAAGTTGTACTCCTCGGACAGATCTTTCTAACTAGCTATTGAGCGCGTCAAATGGAGATCGGATGCCAAAGTTACGTCCCCGGGAAGTTGAACCACCAATTTACCCAAACGGGGCCCATAGTTTTGGCGCTTCATCTCCTACAGTTAGGGTTTTGGACGTTTCGGATTCTACATTATTTCTCAACAATAAATAGGCCCTCAAGCCTCATTGTAAGACAGTTCAGGTGGCTGGAAGCCAACACATCTCTTCTCAGAGATAAGCGCGACCAGTGCCCTAGTTCGCCACATCTCTATCATGTCTGCATTGTAACACAGTTCAGGGGCTGGTAGCCGCCACATCTCTTCTCAGGGATATGCTACCAGTACTCTAGCTCATCTATTTCCATTATGTCTGTAATAGGCCTGCGAGCCTCAATGTAACACAGTTTAGAGGCTTGCGTACGCTACATCTCTTCTCAGAGATACGCTACCAGCACCCTAGCTTATTTCCATTATGTTTGTAAGATTATTGCAGTCATTCTTTTATTATTAATAAAATGAAGCATTATTTCTGCTGCATCTCTGTATCTCTGGTTATATTTATATTCTGTTGCGTTCCTGCATAAAATCCGGATCATGGTAAGACGAGGACCGTCCTTTCTGACCCAACCGAGCTGATATGGGTGTGGGTGAGGAGTGGTGGGAAGGCAAAGGCGTTCGACTAAGTCTTGTGACACAAGATTCTTTTGACTCCCATTGTCAAGAATAAGCGTGGCCAACTCATGTTTGATTTGACAATTATGGGTAAACAAAGGCATAACAGAGGTGTTTGTTGCATTAGCAGTCATGAGGATTGTTGGAGTTAATGCTTACATTCCATATTTAAGAAGTTGGTTTGTGACGGTTGAGAAATTCTCTCAACCTCTCTCTCTAAATTAGGAATAAGTTGGATCTCAGAAACTCTATTTAATAGAGTAATCTGACTGTAATCCGTGTGTGTGAGTGTGTGAGCATACACCATTTGTGCATAATATGATTGTGTTTATGTAATTGTGTATCATTTAGCCATTTATTTCATGGTATTGAAGCTAGATCGACCCGCTGTCTGTTGCTGAAGAAGTCGTTGCCTATTGCTGCCTGATGCAGCCGTGAATAATTTATGCATTCTGTCTCCACGGTGGTTGAGGGCACTGTTATCAACTGACGGCGTGAAATGTAGTACGATAGCAAGCAACGAGGCTGCGTGAATGCATCGAGGACCGGTCTATGCAGCCAAAGTTTGGATCTGGAATTCGATTGGCATTGAAACTGCCGTGAATGCATTGAATTATTTGTTGATGTGCTCTACCCTCTTCCGTTGAGACTAATGTCCTAACCGATAGAAAAAAAATATGATTATGCTTACAAATTTGAATTTCATTGAAGTATTTATTTAAGAGGTTGCCGGCCCATAATTTCTTCAATCGTTTTAAATTTATGAAAATGTCACTTCAAATTATTTGATTCACGGAAGGATTGAATATATTTTCGAGCAGTGCATTGTGTTGCATTACGTATGGGAAGACTCATAGCGGCGGTTGCTTTGACTCTGCTGGTCCAAAGGGTTGAGTAGCGACTGGGGTTTTAAACTCACTGGTCGCTGAGTAGTTTTGTCAACACGATTTTCTCGCCACTTTAGAAAAGGTATTTTATTTTGTCTTTTTTATCATGGAATTTATGGTGTTAGAAAAATTCAGTGGTTTGAATTTTCCTTCATGGAAAGTAAAAATACAATTGTAATTAATGAATAAAAACTTGTGGGGAATAGTAAATGGTTCAGAAGCAGCACCTACAGATGCCAAAGAGTTACTTGAATGGAAAAATAGAGATGACAAAGCTAAGTCTATTATTAGACTTGCTCTTTCTGATTCACAATTACATCATGTAGATCTCACTAAAACATCAAAGGAAATATGGGAACATTTGGCTCAGTTGTTTGGTGTAAAATCTACAAATGCAAAATTTTCCATAAAGCTGCAATTATTTAGTCTAAAAATGAATGAGGAGACATCTATGTCCAGTCATGTGAATAATTTAATGTCTCTTTTAAGACAATTAAGTGAAGCCGGGACTAAGGTGGAGGATGAAGATGCTAAAGTTGTATTATTAAATAGTCTTCCTTCAAGTTATAGTAATGTTGTTTTCACTTTGAGTCAAATGTCTACACAAACATTGCAAGAGACAATTGCAGCACTTCTCGCGAAGGAAAAACGACTAAAACCGGAAGATGCAGAAGAGAAATCTAATGTAGAAAATGTCTTATGGACAAAGTCAAGGATGAGAAAGAAAAATGCAAACAAAGGTGACATTGAATGCTACTATTGCAGGAAAATTGGGCATACAACATGGAATTGCAGAAGTCGTGCTAGTGATGTGTTAAAAGGGAAAGAATCAGCAAATATAACCACAGATGAATACCAATTGAATTCTGATGATGAATTCAATGAAGAGAGTGAACCTGTTAAACTCTTTTAAGAATAACCAGCAGTTCAACTATGTGTCTGATGCCAGTACTTAAATATCAAGTGGCAGTAAGGCTCAATATGGATGGTTGTCCAGATAGTATGGCAGTTGCAGATCTAGGGAAGGATCCCTCATTAGTGGTAGACATGGAAGTGGTTTCCTAATGAGGTTATGCGACAGATTGGGATGTTGTCCAGTGATTGGCCTCGGGAGGTCCTTGATTCGGGAGTTAAGGAAGGGAACTCGGGAATCCAACTTGCCAACTACACCATTCCGAGGGTTATGAAGCAACTTGATGGAGCATCTACTGATAAGCTTGATTATTTTGTTATTTTTATGTAATGTAATCATTAAGGGGGGGTGTTGGAGTTAATGCTTACATTCCATATTTAAGAAGTTGGTTTGTGACGGTTGAGAAATTCTCTCAACCTCTCTCTCTAAATTAGGAATAAGTTGGATCTCATAAACTCTATTTAATAGAGTAATATGACTGTAATCCGTGTGTGTGAGTGTGTGAGCATACACCATTTGTGTATAATATGATTGTGTTTCTGTAATTGTGTATCATTTAGCCATTTCTTTCAAGGATGAGAGAGGGGTCCACTTCTGTCGGATTTTCGAGAGAAACAGCTGGAAGTGGGGTAGTGGCCTTTGGTTGTTTGACCTCTGTAAAAAGAGTCTTCTGGGGGCGGAAATTTTTCAATACTCGACAATCTGCAGAAGCATGTGAGTTGGTCTTGTGAAATGTGCACCAGGGGGTGCGGTGAGGTGTGGGGGATGAGGCAGAGGCGACATTAGAAGAACCAAAGGGAGATGGACCATTTCTGGCTTGAGGATATCGGATTCGAGTACCCACTTTGCGTTCCACTGCCAGGGCCCGAATAAAGGCCTTGTCTAATGAACCACTATCAAGCAACTCAACTTCACGACGAAGAAGCATTAGCAAACCAGAATTAAATTTGATAATTAGTAGCTCTTCTGGATCGAATATATGGAGTTGAATGCGCAACTTGCAGAAGACATCAATGTAGGCTTGCACTGATTGATTGGGTAGTTTTCGAAGCTGCAACCATTTGGCAAGGAGATTTTGTATATATCCTGGAGGATAGAAGCGTTCTCGTAAGGCCTCGCAAAAGAGATTCCAAGATGTGATAGGCGTCGATCTGGTCTCGACTTGTTCTCCAAGTTCCACAACCAAGGACATATTCTCAAGATGAGTATCCCACCATGTTTGTGCTAGGCCTTCCAATTGTAGACCGGCGATCTGAAGTTTCATCTCCTCTTCCATCGTTGGACAGGTTCTAAAATAGTTGGAGAGGCTACGGATCCAAGAATCAACAGTCTCACCATTCATTTGCCCTGAGAATTTGGGCAATTGAAAGCGTGTATCAAGCTGCATTTGCCCTGGAGGGTGTTGTTGTTGTTGCAGCGTAATTAGCTCTTGAAGAGCCCTAGCTAAATCATTCACTGGCAAGTCTGCATGGGAGGGCTCTTGACGCTCTTGACGGGGCAGCATGATTTTCATCCACTGAATGGAGTGAAATGTATGACCCTTTTAAAAAAAAAATCTTCGAACAGGTGGATGGCTTCCAAGATCTTACGCTCCGATACCAATTGATCTACTTGCAGAACTGAAAATTAAGGCAGAGAATCACAGAACAGACTATAGACACAAAAACTGGAATAACACAGCTCTGGAAACAATACCACTAACTTTATTATGAAGAAGAGATGAGCATTTTATAAACAATGCAATCATTCTCTTTATTACAAAAGATAAAATCAAAATGCATAATTAGACAAAGCCAATATATTTTAGATGTTTCCTTTTTCCTAGTTTTTCAGATGTTTCCCTCTTTTCTATTCTTGGATGTTTCCAATGAAATAGTACGCTTTTTCTTGGTTGCCCAATCAGTGAGATGTTGCTGATTTTTGTGTTCTTCTTGGTTGCCCAAACTATGTCTAAAAAATTTAAATATGATCCTGCTGTCTCAAAAAATACTCCTCAACCTAGAGGAGGCCGCCTTCGCAGATGCCCGTCGATTTCTTTGTGAATCATTAGTCAACGCCCTCTTCAGTCCCCTCTTCAATGATTCGATCATTTGTTTCAGGCGCTGGTTGGGGGACTTGTTTATTGGGGAGTACCTCAACTTTGACATGTCTAGGTAATCCCATGAGGGGCATTCATTTCTCCAGGCTGCAGTTCTTCATGAGCAAGTGATTCAACATTGGCATTGCTCCCTTCTCTAGACTTGGAAATTTTTCCAAGGAATGGAAGTCTTCTATCATCAGCTTTTCCAGCTTGGGAAATGCTTTAGGTTCTTCAAGCTCCTTCGGAAGCTCTGTGCAATTTTTGTTGTGCGACAAGTGGAGCTTTTTCAAATTTGGAATCTTTTGTAGCCCCTTATAATCTGCACTAGCATTGTCGCCTTTCTATGACAAGCACCATGAGGCTCTGAAGCTCAAATATCCATGCAGTTGGCACCATGCAGTTGCAGAGATGGAGCTTCTCAAGGCATACCATGCGTTGTGTGTCGTCGGGTAGACGGAGGAGGCCGCCGCAAGTGGAATTTCGGAAATAGAGGGTCCGCATGTCTGTCAAACCCCCAAAAGTGCCCTCGAGGCCAATAGTACGGCCTTCCGAAGCTTGTACTGATTCTGCTGCAGATGATTGAGCGTCTATTAGTGTAATTGATAGGTGTTGCAGACGGATCAATCCTCTTACATCTGTCCATTGCATTGAATCCGAAGCAGTGACTGTGCTTGATTAATTGTTGTTCATGATGGATACTGGAGCGCCTTTCAACGTCCGTAAATAGACGAGCTTGGATATTCCAGGGGGCAACGTCTTCAGATGTTTGCAGCCCTTGACATTCAAATGTAGCATATATTTGTGCTCACCTATCCCTGAATGCAGGCTGCTCAGATTTTCGCACCCACTAACGTCGAGGTACTGGAGGTGCTTTAGACCTCTCAAGCACTCCGGCAGCTTACTGATTTTTGTTTCCGACAAATTCAGTAACTTCAAATGCTTTGCATTTTCAATGGATGTGGGAGTCGATGCTTGTCTGACTTAAATCTAACACAACCAGATATTTCAAGTTATCGAAAAACTTCTGTGGGATGGATTCAAGCTTGGTGTTGTTCCATAGCAATAGAGTGCGCAGCCCTGGGCAAGGAAGGGGTTGATGATTGATTGTGGAGATTTCGTTCTTAATCAAAGAAATTCTACGTACGCCCTTGCACTTATCCATGGGCACTTGTTTCAATTCTTTTCCAGGCTCTAACAAACACTTGGATTCCTTGCTACATTCAAGAAGAGCTAAAACATGCAAAAAATCATGAAGTCGGCAATACTTGACTCGCCCATCAGAAACAAGCCTTGAGATTTCGATCATGCATAGATTAATAAGTTTGTTTAGGTAAGAGCGTCCCACCTCTATTGCATCTCCTGCATCTGCATCTCGAGTAGAAGTAGAAAGAAAACCTTTAGCAATCCACACATGCACTAGGTATTCTGACTTTATTTGAGAATGTGGCGGAAAGGCAGAACAGTAAAGGAAACAAGGCTTAAGGCGAGCTGGCAAAGCTTGGTAACTTAAGCGGAGTGAGTGCATAACGCGGGCTGCGTCTCCTCCTCCTTCATCTGGACGATCCAAGGCTTTGAGATGATGCAAGGTGGATTCCCACTCATTAGGAACCATCTTTAACCTTGTCATAGACGCTGCTATTGTTTTCAAGGCCAACGGTAATCCTGAACATTTTTCTACAATTTGGCAGGCGATGCTGGTCAGTCGGTCATGCTCTTGGCCAGATGATCAGTTTGGCTCTTGAGGTGAAGTACGCGGAAAATTAGGGGGAAGAGTAGTGGGAGAATTAGCATGAAAACGGAATAATTTCCAGCTGTCATCATCAGACAAATACTCCATTTCGTGGATGTGACGAGTCCCCTTTTGACGATCTCCTATTAACTCTGCAACATTTTTGTCTCGAGTGGTCACCACAATCTTATTTCGTCTGTCAGATGACAAACGCAGTCCAATCTTATTTCTTTTCCTCTTTTGCTACATTAGCATTCTGCCTATTCTTCATGTCATTTTGCTTCTTTCTACATTCATTGGCATAGTGCCCATATTTCTTGCAATAATGACACTGGACATTGGATTTTTCATACCTTTGTCCTTGAGCATGTTGGTATTGATGTCCACCTTGCCGGCTGTTGCATTGGCCGTTGCTCTAGCTTTGACTGTTGCTCCTTCCATGTGAATGTGAAGAGTTGTCCCTTCCACCTCTATTCTGACTTCTGCCTCTTCCTCTTCCTTTTCTTTGACCTCTTCCTCTTCCTGAAGGCATCTGGGTCTTGAAGGCGTGCTCAAGAGATGAGTGTTCATCTCTGCTCAATCTTTTTTCATGAGTTATCAGTGAGGCATGAAGTTCATCCACTGTGAACTGTGAGAGATCTTTAGTCTCTTCTATGGTGGTAACAATAACATCAAACCTTGAGGGTAAGCTTCTCAAAAGTTTCTCCACAATCCTTCTGTCTTCAAGAGTTTCTCCATGGGATCTTATCTGATTTACAATCCCAATCACATGTGTAAGGAATGTATCAACACTGTCTGAGTCTTTCATGCAAAGAGTTTCAAAATCTCTTCTCAGCAACTGAAGCTTTGTTGTCTTAACCTTCTCCATACCTTGATAGGCTACTTTCAGAGTTTCCCATGCCTCCTTGGATTTCTTAGCTGTTGCTATCCTTGGAAACACACTCTCATTTACAGCTTGATACAAACAGAAGAGAGCTTTAGCATCCTTCTTCCTATTATTCTTCAACACATCTTTCTCTGCTTGAGTTAAGGCATTAAAAGCCTGCTCATCAGCTGGTTCTGTGAAACCATCTTCTACTAGTTCCCACAAGTCTTGTGAGACAAACAAGGCTCTCATGGTAATGGCCCAATAATCATAGTTCTTTCCATTAAACTGTGGAAGCTGAACACTTCCAAGATTCATACCAGTGCTTGGTCCAGCCATTGCTTCTTAAACTGAACTCAGACTTTAAACAAATTGTCTTTCCTTCTTGAAAGAAAAAACAAGAACAACAACTCTGTTTTCTTTGAGCAATACCTGACTTTTCGACTTCTGTTGAGCTTTTCATGCTGCTGGAGAGAAACGCTGCAACAGGTCTTCTTCTTCAGCTTCTTTGAAATCTTCAAAGAGCCTAGATTAGCTCCGATACCATGTTGGAATTTTGAGAATTCCAAGTGGAGAGAATAAGCTCTCCTTGTAAACACAGAGAAATAAAATATATTTGACAGGAGACAGAGCTTTTTACGCTTTAAAACAAGCTTCTATTACTTTCAAAAACTGATACAGATCTTCCTCTAAAGAGAGGGATAACAACAAAGGTGACTGCTACAGACGCAGTGCACAGAAAAAAAAACAATCTCTGTCTCTCAAGAACAATACTCTGTCTTCAACATACAACACACTGCTGTGTATTTCCTCTTTCGCGCTGTTGTGCGAAGAACCAAAACAAAACAATACAATTTTTTTTACAATGGCTCGCGGGCCTTTTCATTTTATATATATGGCGCGGCGGTCATAAAACATAAAACAAAATACATAGAAAAACATTACAAAAATATGAAAAAACTTTATATGGCGCGACATATAAAAGTGGGGACCACTTTCATAGTCGGCAATCGACAATCGGCAAAAGACTTGACAACATACTTTGTGTTCCGCCCAATCTTTCGATTGCGATTGGAACACCACCTCCGATCTTCCGCTTGCGATTGGAAACACGGAAATCAAAAATCGACAATCAGCAAATGTCTTGGCAACGAAATTTGCGTTCCATTCAATCTTTCTATTACGATTGGAACACGACCTCCGATCCTTCGATTGCGATTGAAAACACGGGCACGATCCAGTTGGATCGGATCCGCCCTGATCGGGGCACACAATAAAATCCCGCCGATTGAAACCTTGCGATTGAAACTAATCGATTCAATAGATTTCTGCCACGTGGTCTTGTGGACCCACGGGCCTCCTCTGCTGTGGGGATGATTTATATATAAGTTTCATTGTATTAAACGTTCCGTTTGCGGAACTCTCCCATATCAACAAGACACTGTTCCAACATAACTTTCCGATTCTGATTGGCATATAAATGGTGGGGACCACTTGTCCCGCCAATTCAAAAATAAAAGGACTTCCGCCTGTTAAAACAATTTCCATTCATTCTGGTTGTTGAGGACTTTAAAGCCCGAAACGACTGGTTTTAATTACTCTGCTCCTCTGTAGAAAAAATCTACAAAAATCTTCGTCCTTCCACTGTGAAGAACGGCTCCGCCCATCACTAAGTTAATTTCATCTGCCATCTGTGGCTGCGGCCCATCAAAAATTAATTCTTCCTTACGGATTCACCAACATTCTTCAATACAGAGTGCTGCGCACTCAATCTCTGTTTCTGCTGCTGCTGCCTTTGTACTTTGTTCTTTGTTCTTCCTGCCCAAGGCACGGCAGGTGACTTTAATATTTCAACATAACGCGGGCTGCGTCTCCTCCTCCTTCATCTGGACGATCCAAGGCTT
>JAXQQM020067524.1:0-69946 GCA_034641835.2 Pinus albicaulis
GTTATGTTCTTCCTCTCCACGACCCCATTCTGCTGTGGGTTATGAGGCGCTATGAGTTCTCTTTGAATTCCTTCTTTGCTACCGAAGTCTTTGAATTCACCCGAGATACATTCAACACCATTATCGCTTTGTAGAGCTTTCACTTGCTTCCCCGACTCCTTCTCCACCAATGCTTTAAACTCACATAACTTTGAGAATGTTTCGCTCTTCAAGATTTAGCATCTATGAGAATAGTCATCAAAAAATATAACATAATACATGTGTTTTTCTATTGAAGCAACCGAGAAAGGTCCACACACATCTATGTGAATTCTCTCAAGGATCACCGAAGCACGGTTCTCCTTCTCATGAAAGGTGGTCTTCACAAACTTACCCATAGTACATCCCTTGCACTGATCTAACTGCACAAGATTACCCATGGGAATTCCAGTAGAAATCTGTTGCAAAATCTTCAAAGTGCCATGGTGAAGATGGTCCAATCTCCTGTGCCATAATTCGCCCTCATCCCGGCTCACCACTTCTTCTGCTTTGCCCATCATTGCAACGCAGCCATCTACCTCCAGCTTGTAGATATTCTTAACTCAAATCCCTATCTTCTTGGTTTGACCCGTTCTTTTATGTCGAAGGAAGGATTTTCCCTCACCGAAAACAACATCATAACCTTTGTCTTCCAACATTGCGACCAAGACCAAGTTCTTATTCAGACCTAGAACATGCATCACATCTTTCAACAGAAATGGATTACTCGACTCTCTCAAATTTAATGGTCCCAATGCCGCCTGCACCCGTATCTACCACTGCCGCCATCTCTACATGCATTTGAAGGTTCTTCTCCTCCAGATCACCAAACAACTCCTTGTCTCCCGTCATATGGAAAGACGCACCACTATCAAGATACCACACCGATCCCATGGAGCTTGAAACCAAGCATGCGATCAAGGAGAAATCAAGTTCAAATTTTGAGGCTAAGGCCTCTCCAACTGCAGCTCCAGTAGCCTTTTTGTTCTTCTTTTTCTATGGGAAGTTAGTGGTGAAATGCCCATGTTCGTGATAGTGAAAACACTTCACCTTGGACAAATCTTGCTTCTTACCTTTAGCTTCAGATTTTGAATGGGATTTCTTCCCCTTCCCTTCCCTTTCTTTGGAAACCAAAGCACAATTCTCTTCATCATCATTCTTCGATGAAGAGCCATCCCTGGTACTTCGCCTTATCTCCTCCTGCACAAGATCCGACCAAAGTCGCTCCCATCCCGGCTTTCTCAGGTCCATCGACGCAGCCCTCGACCTATCGGAACCCCTTTTCCCAAGCCCAAGGAGAGCCAAGCTCACCAAGTCTTCATCATCAACAGTAATCCCCCACACTTCCCAAATATCCCCCACAGCGGGACAAACTTCGTGAGATATTTTGGAATACCATCGCCCTTCTCCGTTTTTATTTTTCTGATCTTATCTCTCAGCGCCAACTTCCTCTGGTCGCTTTTGATTTGGAAAAAATATGGCAAATCCTTCCACATTGCAAATGGAGTGGCTTTCTCATGAAGGCTAGACACAATATGGTCCTTCACACCTTCCAACAGAATTCTTCTTGTCTTTGCTACCTTCTTTTTCCATCCGTCAAGTCTTGTAGCATCACTAGAATCCGGCTTAGGAACATCGCTATCAATGAACTCCTTCAGTCCATTGACCTCCAACATCGCCTCCATCCTGTCCTTCCAGGCTATGTAATTCGAGCTACCCTCAAGGGCATACTCCAATCGCAACCCATTGAAATACATTTCAATGTATACTCAACTGTCGCACCAAGAATTTTCTGCAGCAAATTCGAATTGTCCACCAGCACAAACTCATAAATTCTTCACAATTGCAATCTTCAAGAATTAACACTACTCTGATACCATGTAGAAATTATATACAAGATGCATGCATATATCCAGATTCTCCTGATCTAACAATATTTAACTTCTTCACCAATACAGAATCCTTCCACTGTTAATCTTTTGCGGAAATTAAAATCAATTGCAAACACATGAAGAAAATAAAAACAATCGCACATAACACAGTGTTTAACGGGAAAGGCTGAAGCTGAAAACCCCAACTAACATATATTATGTATCATGGAGATCATGTAACAATATCATACAAATCTTAGTACATCAGGCTCTCAGTACAATGTAGATTCATTACACACTGTCATGCAGAAATTTGCATCTTTATGCACTAATTTCTCGCCTCCTGACAGCCTGCCTCCACTGCGCAATCCCTGCTGAATAATAGCTCTGAATGAATTCGAATTACCCTTTCCTTGATTGCGTAATCCTCATTGGCAACTCCAATGTGTGTGTGATGCAATCAATGCATCACTATAGTCACAACAGATAGTCCATCTTGCCCTTTCACCGATCTCTCCACTGGGTCTCCACTAGAACTGACATGCACTGTAGTTAATTGTTGTATTGTTCAGTTGATTAATGAGTTATTATTTGTGAATTAATTAACTAATTAATTCACTCCACTCTCACTAGTGTATCATTCAGTTAGACTAGATACAACTAGCTCAACTGAGTTTAACTCCATTAATTGAGTTAAACTAAATAACAACTCCTGTAACTACTCTTCCAACTTTTTCATAACTTTGCCACTTCAGCTCTAACTGAGTCCTCCATGCATGAACCACCAGTAAACCCTAGGAATTGCGTGATTCCTTCAGCCCAGTGATTTGGCAAATTTGTGCACTGAAATTAAGTGCTCCAAGAGAATAAGTTGTTGTTTATTGTCGGATTATTATTAAGAGTTAATAATAATCGACACTTATATTTTTAGATCGACGATCTATAAATAGACTTCGCCCAATATTCTAAAAATTAGAATTTCATCTATTTTACTAGCACAACTTCAGCCCATCTTGTGAGGTACTCAGTTGCGGTAATGATGTAATGACCTTGGGAATGACGCATAGGTGCGTTGATGGGTCATATGAAATATTTCGCCCACTTCTCAAAATCTTGTAGGGCTCGTATTGGTTACAACGGAAATTCATCTCGATGTGGCGGTTTTCCAACCCTTTGAAAGACATCACACTTCCTGGTGTATTCCTTAGCATCCTTGTAAACAATAGGCCACCATAGTCTTGTTTGTAATATTTTCCTTACGGTGCATTTCCCTCCAACATGACCTCTCGCGACCCTTGAATGGCATTCCCATAGTACATCCTTACTCTCATGATCCAACGCACATGTTAGTTGGTAGTCTATTGCCCGGATAACCATATGTATCCTTTGCATTGTGGTATATTTTTCTGGGCACTTCCTGGTATCTAAGAAAGTTGTTATGTCCTCCAAGTAGTCTAGCACTTCCTCCACTCTAAATACATCAACGTTTGGTAGCTGGTTGTCTACAGAACCTCCACTTCCACCTGATTCAGGCCTTGATAAATGGTCAGGTCCCACATTTAGTCGACCTGGTTTGGCAATCACTTCAAATGTAAATTCTTGAAATAATAATAGCCATCTGTAACTTATTCCTTATAACACAGGCTTGTTCACTAAATATTTCAAGGCAAAATGATCTGTGAAGAAATATAATGGTCCCCTTAGAAGCTAGTGGAGGAATTTCTGAAGTGAATATACCATGGCAAGCGCCTCCCGCTCTGTTGTAGTATAGTTCTTCTTTGTTGTTGATAAATTTATGCTTGCAAATTATATTGGATAGTCAAGGTTTCCTTCTCCCCGCTGGGCTAAAACTACTCCCTAAGATATCTCAGAAGCATCAATGTGGAATTACTTTTTCCAATCAGGATAAAATAAAATCGATGCACTACCAAACTTATCTTTCAGTATGTTCAGCGCAGTGTTGCATTCCTCATACCATGTGAACTGTTCAATTTTCTTGAGTAACTTCTCCATTGGAGCAGTGACCAGAGCATAATTGCGGATAAATATCCTATAATATCCCGTGTGTCCCAATATTGACCTGAATTGCTTAACATTTACTGGTGGGCCCATGTTTACAATTGTCGCAACCTTGGCAGGATCCATGCATACTCCTTCCTTACATACAATATGGCCTAGTAACGTCCCAAAGGGAATAAAAAATATGCACTTCTTTACGTTCAATGAGATTTTTAATTGCCTACACCAATCGAACATGACTCGGAGAAAGCTGGAGTGTTTCTTTAATAGACTATAAACAATCCAATTAGCCATGTAGACTTCAAGGAACCTGTGTATGTAATCCCTATTGTTGGTGAATTCTTGAGCCCAAATGGCATAACATGGTATGCATATGAGCCCCATTATGTGGTAAAAGTAGTCTTCTTCTTATCTTCTTCTGCAATTCGAACTTGATGGTAGCCCTAAAACCCATTTGTGAATGAATAAGGCTCATTTCTTGCCACATTATCTATAACTTCATCACTAAAAGGTGTGGGGAAAGGATTGTGAACACGAGCATTATTTAAGCTGCGGTAGTTAACACAGACCATGATCTCTATTGCATCCTTTTTATTTTGTATCACAATTGGACTATCCCATCCGGCTTCATCAGCAAGGAATATAAGCCCTGCATCTAACATCTTATCTATCTCTTTCTTCACTTTCTCCTTCACCCCGAGAATTAGTCTGTAAGGTTAATGCTTTATTGGTTTTTCATCTGGCTTAAGCATGATCTTCATCTCTCCCAAATCTCCCTTAATTCCTTTTAATTTCGCAATGGATGAGGGGAATAGGTCCTCGTATTCTTTAATAAGATCGAATAATTCTTTAGTTGTTTGCTCATCCGAAGTATCTCTAATTGAGGCTAGACTTGGATTTTCTTCACTCCCTATGTTGTGTTTTCGCAACTTCAGTGGAAGTATATGAGGTCCTTCAGTTGTGGGTCCATCTTTAACCCCTCTTTCTCCTTCCACTTCATTGAAGGATAAATGCCTCAAGTCTTCTATATCATCTTCATCCCGCTCTTTATCTACTTTCTTGCAGGTTACCACTTCATTGTATATTGACTCATATAAGTGTTGCAACTTAGCCTGGTTTATTTCTCCCTCTATCAACTACCCGGTTGTAAGTAGAATCATCTTAACGTCCTGTAGACCATTGGTAATCATCTTATTGGTATTTGAAAAGGAAAAACTACTAATAAATTGACTTGCTAAACAATCCCAATCTCCAGTCTGTCTCCGCACTTCCTCTTTTAAATACCATGCTTTGGGGAAGATTCCCAATGTATGCACAAAGTCATGCACCCATAATTCTTTTGGGAGCCTTTCTCTAATCCATCAGTCTTCACAATTTCTCAAGTACTGCTGAGGATACGAGCTACCTCTATACTTCAAAAATGGTTGCAAGCCCCTAGAATGTCAAAATCTAACTCTCAATGTTGTCGATATTTCATCCCATTCCCTGAGATTATTGCAATGGACTCCCCACCACCTGGCTGATGTTGCTTGTAAGGCGACATTCATTAGTGGAACCTTATGTTCCTAGGGAACAGTTGCATCAATCTTATTAATAAAATTATCGACTAAATCCATATCATTCAAAATGGGGTATTCTCTTACCTATGTTGATTACCCTAATTTTTGTGCATTGTCTAGTGTTGACCTCATATCCTCCTTGCTGCCAGTCATCCCATGCGGCTTATGAGCCAACCTCTGAGCTCTAAATACTCCACCAGCTGATTGACCCCTCTTCAGGTGGGTTGATGTAATCTTCCCTCTTCCCTGTTGTCAACTGGTACAATTGGTAAAATAGTCCTGGCTTCCCTACCATCTGTTGTTTCTGTGAATATTGGTCCTTGATAAGGATCTAGGGTTTGGAATAATCTAATCCCTTCTACTTAAAAAGTCATCAGTTCTTTTTTCAAATCAATCACTTTATAATTATCAAACGCCCAATCTATCCCGAGAAGTGCTAGATAGGGATCCTTATCTCCCATTATATCTATCACTTCAAAATTTTCATAAGTATTGACTCCTGTGATGTCAACCTTCACATCCTCTAGTCTCCCAACTGGAAGGATGCAGTATTGGTTTTACATACGCAGTTTAATTGGTGAGAATTCCAGCTTAGGTCTGCCCAAGGCTTCCTACGTTTCTTGGTAAAATATTGACATCTGAGCCTAAATATAACATTTTATCTTGTATTTGGAATTCCGCAATCTAGGCATCAATCCTAAACTCCCTTCTTGTTCTTATTTTATTTCTATGGATCCTTCTTAAATGCATCCCTGGTAAATTGGCAGAGATTTCTCCATCTTGATTTGTCCCCCCCCTCAATGGTTGATTTAAGACTCTCCCACAACTGCCCAAGCATTCATTCATCTTTCACAATTTGCAGGAATAATTTGAACCATTATTATAAGGGTTGTGGCGCGTTTGGACCCTTCTCTTTTCAGACTGTTGGTTGTACTCCATGTGGCTCTCCACTTGGGTTTAGCTTTATGAACATTTCTAATTATTCTCTGTAATATCCCTTATGTTGTTTAGGATCATATGAGTGCTTCAGCGAGGTCAGTCTTATAATCCTGGGTGGTTCTACTATTCTTGCATCAGCGTAGACCTTTCCCCCCCTCGAGTTACTAAATTGATGTTTAAGAGTGGGGTGTTTTCTGGCACTCTTGGTTCCACATTAATTAAATTTCCCCCTCTCTATCGTTTGTGCTCCTCCCATCTTTTAATCAATTATAGGCAATCCTCTGTTGCATGCGTATTGACCCTGCATTGAGAACACCGTGGTCTTCTGGGTAGTGTAAAATCTTATGCAACATGACCTTGTTGGTCACAATTGTAACATCGCACAAGGCATCGCCCTCCCATCCTTCCCCCCCTTGTTCCTCCTCCTCGTCCTCGACGAGTTTCGTTGACTTGATATGATGTTCGGTCCAGTCGGTCAGCCAAGGCATCCAATGCCCTACATTAGTCGGTGTGATGATTCGGTGAAGCACAAAATTCAAAATAAGTGTTGTTAGGGAAAATTGAGTATTTCTAAAGAATGGGGTAGAGACGTGGAAGATGTTCATATGCTTAGAAATTTAACAGTAATCAATTGGTGCTGGATTTTCTTGATTTGAGAATGCATGGAATTGATTTTCGTCTTGATATATACCCTGCGTCCCTATCTGCACAAATCCTACAACAGGACGGGTTCCAGATGGCCCCACTAGTTTGGGTGTAATACCTAAGCTCCGCAACCTTGGGCACTCCTTGACTAGATGACCTTCTACCAGGCAATGAGTACGACATACATTCGGTCATGCACGTCACCCCGACTGCATGTCTTTCAATTTTTCTGTCAAACCTGTGATCTAATGTCGCAAGCCCAATATAGAGGGGTCATGGATTTTTGTTCTACCTCAATATTCATGTGGATAACCCGCCATAGCTTTTATCCTCGCTTTTTGTTCTGAAGAATCCTATAAAGTATCAATTGTTTTTTGGGTCAGCAGTGTACAGGTAAGAGGCAACAATGCTTTGATAAATTAATATCGTTGGTGATTTAGGTCTATGGGATAGCTTAGTTTTCCAATTACATATTTAAATATTTGCATCAATTCCCAGGCCATCTCCCCTTCTCGTTATTTAATTTCCCATAATTCAGACAACCCCTACTGGTTCATCTGAGGAAGTTTGAACTCCTACACAAGTTCTCTTTTAACATCATCTACTACTAGGTTTTGGTGTAGCTTCGACCACTTGATGAACCATCTCAAGGCTCTCTCCCTGAGTGTGATTTGAAATTCAATTAGTTTTTGTAGTGTCTAGAGTTTGGCATGCCCTACATATGGCTTCGCACAAATATCAATGATGTTCTATATCATCATTTCCTTTTCCATAGAACTTAGGGTATCAGGTGAACGATCCAACCACATCTAATGAGCTTGAGGAAGAAGTACAAATCCTTGAGATCCCAATTGTGATGATCCTTGTGGGATCTTACCAATATTACCAATTCCAATGCCATTAGTACTAGATTTATATGTGGTGTGCACACTATGAACTCTAATAACTTTGATTAACTTAGACAATAACTTATCAAGGTTGTGATAAAGTACAAGGGGAAGGTTGGGGGAGATGTTATCTGAAAATGAGAAGATCGTATCAACTTTCAGCTTGGACGCATCATTCTCTGCAAATAAACTTCGTAAAGTGACAAGTATGTCATCATCCAATTTTTCCTTTGAACCTATAATTTCTATTCAATCCGACATTTCCACTTCTACGGATCAGGATGGGTGCCTATTATCCTCTTGATTTTTTACTATTGCGGTAGACCCTACTTCCTCCACCAGGCCCACTATTATTCCTTATTTTGTAGTACTTCACAACACCACTCCTGCTTGGTGTACATCCTTTTGTCGCCTATTGATTTCCCGCGTTGCCCTTTGTTGTCCAAGAAAATCCCCTCTGCAGACAAAGGTGATCCCTCTAGCCATAGGGTGGGTCTAGCAACTACAAGAACATACTAACATCTACCTTCCTTGATTGTAAATGAAATTCATAGTAAGGAAGATGACCTACCTTGTTCCGATGCTATGTTGTCGTCTTGTGTCAAAGCTTCTTGATCCATCGCTCTTCTCAAGCTCGATGAACGCTACTACCAACGTTCGATTACCTGTACAAACAGTCAAGACACCACGACTAGTGTAAAATCATGACAAACATAAGAAAATTACAACCTATCTAATTGATCAAGGAATGCTAGAAATCTCATTACAAATGTAAACAAGAGTGGAAGATAAACATCAGTTGCATTTTATTATGATAAAGATGATGGGAGTTTACAACCAAGCCTTGATGTTGAGGCTCTTCTTGTGCAGGTCCGTATCCAAGCACGTTTCAAATGCCCTCATACACAAAGGTCTAAGATCTCACTATGTTCCTAACACCCAAAAACAATCACACTTTGCTCTATTCTCCCGAAGCTATGATTGCTTCTTCTCTCAATGCTAACTAAGGTAGCAGAGGTGAAATAGGTCTCCTTATATAACAATGGAGGAGGAGGATATGGGCCCTCAAATAATGGTAAAAGAGCTTATCCTTTGGGGTAGTTCGTATTTTATAGTAACAAGAAGCCCAAAGGGGTATTCCTCGGCCATATCCTCAAAACAAACTTACAGGTCCCCGCCTCGCAAAGCTTATAGTCATGGAAACTTCGTTTCTATTTTAAAAACTTTCCAAAAGAGGATCAACGTGGGTCCGAAATTAAGACAGAGCGCCGATCGGCATGGGTCCCAGTGAAAATCTCTTCTATCGGCGCGGGTCAGACACTGAGACAAAGCGCCAACCTTGAAAACGAGGTTTTTATAGGGATCTTCTAGAAAAGTTGTAAAGGGATATGATTTGGAAGACAAAGTGTGATTCAGGGGTATGTATTCCATGCTTGGAAAGTACACAAGGGTCACTATATAGGTCCTCCAAGATCAAGGAACGGGGAGTACAACAGTAGTGACAAATTGATGCGTAACATATGCCCCCTAATGCACGAAGTCCGAACATGAGTGAGGGGTGAAATTATTTACAAGTATGTGCAAGGAAGCAAACGCTACTGTCGGGAGACCTGAAAATCAAGCATAGATACATATACATAACTAGAATCTCTGATGAAAATACATGAATCAATGTATGGACGCAGCCATTCGTAAAAGAGACCACGATATGGTTGCAACAATCCATTTGAGAAGGATCACATATAGACTCGTGGTATGGTTGCAGCCATCCATTTGAAAGAAACATGTATCCAATCATGGAAAAATCATATCGCCTCACAACCTGGACTCTAGAGAATAAAATACAGGGTCTTGCGCTCCATCACGACCCGATCAAGTACAATTTAAAGCATGCGAATAAATGAGCTGAAGTCGAACATGTAAGAAAATTGCCTGATTACCAGTCAATGATGTAAATTGTTAATAGGCATGAGAGAAACCACCAAGAATGACAATGGTCCTCAGGGTACCGATTGTACAAGCCATGGAATGTGAACAGTGAGCTGGATTCGAACACCCATGAAATCACTCGATCGAAGGCCAATGGTGAGAACTTGTCGTCGAATGCAAAGAACTTGCCATTAGGGCATGCAAGCTCTAAGGTACCAGAAAGGAGTCTCTAGATCGACTTCCCGGATAATGAGTTGAAGTCGACAGGAAGCGATCCGTCGAAGGAGGGTCATAATGAATCCCACATCATCGACATGAAACAGAGAATGGAATATGAGTGTAACTCAAGACTGAAACAAAGAATCAGGGAATGTACAAACTGTAGAAGGATTTTCTCTTGAACATATCAGCGACACAACTCTAGAATTTGGCAGCATTTGACTCAAATAGTATCAGAGGTCATGTTGAAAATATTGGTAATCGAATGAGAGGCAAATGGATTTCCCAAACCCATGAATCCAAAGTGATAGAGTGAAGATATCCCAACCCGACACAAACTGCAGATAAGTGTCATGTTCAAGAGCGACATACTGCTGACACGAATTACGAATAACTTCCATTTCCCCCCACCATTTTTGGCGAGTACCTCTTTATTTTTACACAAGCTTGAAGTGGATAGCATATGGTTGTCATATAAGTTTGTCTTTCGGACAAATCCATCCTAGTACATTTTACAAGCCCTAGGAAGGAGGAACTCGGTAACGTCATGATGACGACATCCGATGTCATTTAGTTTTAATGAGTCTAAAAAAGGGAGAACTCGACGTCTTTTCATGTTTAGAGAGCTTTGAAAAAAAAAAAAAAAACTCCAGCAGGTTCCTTTTCATAGATAGTATCACAGATCCGAAAAGGTAGAAAACCATATATGAGAGAACCTCTTAGTCACGATAGGCTAAGGTATTCCTTTTTCGTAAATAAATCGTCCCAACCCGACAAAGGGGTAAACGTATACTGGGCAGATGACGTTTCGCAGCCTTTAACGAGTTCAAAACGACAAGATTCTCAACAATATTTTTAATTTTAGAGAGTCGGAAAAGAGATGCATGATGACTTCACCTGGAGGAACAAGTGGTATTAAGGGTAGCAACTGGTTTCGGTGATGGTGGAATTGCTCAGAAGAAGTAAAGGTCAAGAGGCTGGCTGACAAAACCACTCATTGCAGTGGTTCCTCAGGAATGGGTAAAACGATCAAGTGAAAGTGTATGATCGGCCAAGCAGATGGTAACGATGGAATGAGAAAACCAAGGCTCATCTGGCAAAACAGCAAATGGTGTCGATAAAATAAAGAATCACGAGAGCTAAAACAAGAATAGTTTGATTTTTACACAAGCTTGAAACAAACATAAACTATGCTTGAAGTTGGTTTCATTTTTACACAAAATTGAAACAAAGATAAACTATGCTTGAAAAAGTTTGCATGCCCCCAGCATGGTGACTCAATTCGAGGTACATGCCCCCGAAGCTTTAGCGCATTCATCGGAGTAGCTTCTAGTTACTGACAGGTGGATGGAATGAAGGTTCAATTACGAGATCATGCGAAAGACTCGACTTGAATTTTACGAGATCTAATCAAAGACTCGAATTGAAAAGGGAACTTGTTTCATTTTTTAACGAGGTTGACATAGTAAACGAACTATCCTCTTGACACCCTGTTTTATTTTTTAAATAGCTTGACACAAGAAAATAACTTTGCTCTGACGAGCTTGTTTAAATTTTTAAGGAGCTTGACCCAAGAAAACGAACTATGCTCCAGCGAGCTTGTTTCATTTTTTAAAGAGCTTGACAGAAGAAAATGAACTATGCTCCGACGAGCTTGTTTCATTTTTTAAGGAGCTTGACACAAGAAAAATAAACTATGATCCGAAAAGTTGATAGAGACATACAAAGATTCATGGCTTCTAAGAGGTTCTCATCTGATGGGATAACAACATCTCAAAAATTAGGACCCAGTGGCCCCATTACATTGTGTACTACCTCATTGATGGAATTATCAGTGGACACGGACATGGAACAGGTGGCCATATAATTAACCTATTGCGGGGAATATATCACCGGCAGGTAAGGGCCAGGAAGGGATGGCGGTAAACCAGATGGCACATCAGGACCAAAGAATGAAAGTTGATCAATGGTCACGATCTAACCTTCGTGTGGAAAACATAACACATGAAAGAGGGAAGAGACAAGCGCACCCATGGCATAAGCATAGTCGCACCCCAGGAATAAAGTAAAATCTAAGGGGCCTTTAATCACCATTACGTCTATATAGATGGTTTTCCCTCCCAAATTAATAGGCAACTTTGGAAGGATCCCTAATGGTTGACTGGTTCCTCTTTTAAAAGCTAACAGATTTTGAGTAACAAGCACAAGTTGCGAAGAACCGAAAGCTTTCCATGTAGTTGAAGACAAAATACTAACCGAGGCACCTTCATCTCTGATTGTGCCTGGTACGACCATATTGCAGGCATGTACAATGATCTCAAAGGGCACGTAAGAAGGAAGATGGTATCCCGTAAATTGACTCCAATCAAAGGAAGCGACCAAACTACATGGAGGGGGTGCCATAATAATAGGAGGATTATCCCCTTGAATTACGGGAGCATAAAGACTATCCTTTTGAACTCCAGGATTGAGAGCAGGAGGATTACTTTCTGGAACTGTGGCAACAGGAGTCAGAGGATCACCCTTCGGGATCATGGAAACAGGAGAATCACCCTCCGATCCTGGGGAATCAGAGGAAACAACAAGAACCTGACTGGGATGAGACCTACTCTCGACGAAAAGACTTGATGAACTATATATGGAATCAGGTCGACCTTTTTCTCAGCCAATGATTGGTTGGAAATAGGCTTAGGAGATTGACTTTCAGAGAGAGTGGAATCGACTAGAGATGAATCTCTATCAATGGGTTGATCAACTATGGGAGGAATCAAAGAAAACTTCCGGTAATCGATGAGAAGACAAGACACACAAGCTGAAAGGGTATCCAACACTTTAGAGGCTTCATCCATATAAGGAAAAAGATGAATGGGATGGTTCCCTTTACACAATCTACAAGGAAATTTGATCTTACCCTATTTCTTACGAGTCTCATTATCTTTAGTTGAAGGCTCATCATCAGCATGATGTCCAGAGGTTGATGACAAAGGACGAATCGAGCCAATGGACCACACTTCTAGCATTGTAGGAATACTAGGGAAATCACGAAGAAGGTGGTCACCCTAACATAGCTTGCAAGGGAATTTGACTCTGCGAGATGGAGTGGTAGGTTTATCGATATTAGCTGCATGGGTAGCAATGGTTGTTGATTCCCCCCCAGCTTATTTTCCTTCTTCTTCTTCGACTTCTTCTTCTTCTTCTTAGCCACCTGGTTACTAGAATCCAGAATTTCACCGGGCGAAGAGGAAGAACGAGGTGAAGAAATGGGCGAAGAAGGCGAGGGGTCAACCTTAAGATCAACATGGGGTTGACATGGTTCAGGCAGAGGAGAACTCGATTGAAAGACATTTGGTATATTTGACACCACAAGGGTTGAAAATAACCAAACCGACAGACAAATGGTTAATCCTGGGAGGGACAATGTTGACATATACGGGGCACCAACATTTCCAAACGAAGGAAAAGGACCAGGATTCCCATCTGAGGGGCTTCCTTGGTTGGTGAACTCTAGAAACGTTGCCATTGGAATCAACCCTAAAGAATCACTAAGGAATATAATTTTAACCAAGAATATTTCGTGGGCAGTCAATTTTAAGACATTGAAAAAAAAGTTTGCCTTTTCATGTTTTAAGAGTCGAGAAAAGGACAAAATATGACTCTAGTAACTTTCAGTTTGGATGAGCTCGAAAGTACAAGTGCTCGATAATATTTTCAAATGTAAAGAGTCAGTAAAGATAAAAAAATGACTACTTAAGGTACTCTAGGCATAAAGGGTTACCAGATAATTGTGAATTTCAATATACACCTTAGTGATCAAATGAAAGAGAAATGACCAAGGACTTTATGCACGTGCAAGAAGTCTCCCTGAATGTTGTGTTTGGTGTATCACGGTTATAGGGTGGCAGACTCGGCTTCCTGTGGATAAAGGATTACAACCTATGAGGGTCTCCCTTTAGATACGCAATGGTACAGGGAGCACAGGTCCGTACTAGCGTTGTCTAATGCAAAATGTGAGCGACAGCTGCTTGCTTTAATGACGTTGAAACACGTCAGTAGCCTAGACCTCTAAATGTGTGCGTTAAGTTTCAATGCTTCCTTAGATTGATTGAGTTAATTTTTATGGTTGATCTTGAATTATGTTTCAATTTTAAGGCCCTACCACATGTTATCTAAATCTTTTATATGCAGCTATATGAGAAAATAAATCTTTCAATTCGGTAAACACTATCTAGTTAAGGGAAGAGTCTCAAACAATTATGCAACAAACAAGTTACTGCAAACGAAATTTTTTCCCAACTAGATGACTTTCACTATCCAAAAGTAATCTAAAACATTCAACAATGCGAATTATGCAATGTAATCTATGCAAAATCCTCTTTTTTGAAAACTATGCAATTGTATTCGATGCACAATTTCCTTTTCTTTTGAATGAATAAGAATGCACTCAATGCATTTTTCGATGAGATGAGAATCTACTTAATGCATGCTTTTAATGAAAGAGAATGCACTCAATGTGACTTTTAGTTTTCAATCATTAAACAATGTAATCTAAGTTCGATGATAAATTTCAAATATGACTTTTCAATGCAACTTGATTTAATGCATTTTAACGAAAAGCAAACTCTGAGACGAAAACTAAAAGAATGAAAATTTGCTTAATGCAAAAAGGATGCAACAAACATTAAGAATACAATCTTGTTCTGAACACTTTGTAACGAAATTCCTCAAAAAGATACAAGACATATGAGTTCAAGCACAAAGAGGACTTCCAAAGTGTGGGCTCAAAGTAAGGCATTCATCTATTTTACATCAAGCAATCATACAAATAAGACTTTTCAGCTGAACTATGAGCAATGTAATCTATGCTCACAAGCGAAGAAATAGATCAAATGAACTTGGACAGACACTTGAGACTTGATCACTCAATCAACCAAAAAGAAAAAGGCAATAAATGAGAGATGGCTCACCAATCAAGGAGAATAACTCAATCAACAGGGCGATGTCCCGTGAAGCATGCAACCATGTAGTTAATGCACAATCCTAGAAAAACATAGGATGTAAGGATGCACATCCCAATAGAAAGAACAAAAAAAAACAATAAAAACCAAGCCAATGAGCCATTCAAACCAACTTGAGTAAAGGGGAGAACATGTAAATCATGCAGAGAAAAGGACCGAAAGGGAAAGACACACTGGTGAAAGACTTAAGGGAAAACTATAATTTTTCACACACACTGGAATTGGCGCGACTTTTGGGGCTGAAACTAGTGCTAACAGCCCAATGGCGCGGATTTATAAGTGATAACTAGCGCCAACTGGTGCGACTACCAAACAAATAAAAGTGCCAATTCCTGCCAAAAATTTATAATAATAATAATAATAATAATAAAATTTCTCCTAACCAAGACCAGACTCACCACTTCAACTAAAAACTAAAAGATTGAAATTGATGAAAAACATAGGAACAAATAGGGAAATGGTTGTTCGACTAAACTTGTCGAATTACTAAGACCTCGAAGGGTGACAAACTCAAAGGAAACTCCCTAGTGGAGTCACCATTTTGTTGTCCAGGAAATTCCCCTCTTTAGACAAAGGCGATCCCTCTAGCCCTAGGGTGGGTCTAGCAACTACGGGAACTTAATAACATCTACCTTCCTAGATTGTAAATGAAATTCAGAGCAAGGAAGATGACCTACCTTATTATGATGCTATGTTGTCGTCTTCTGTCGAAGCTTCTTGATCCGTCGCTCTTCTCAAGCTCGATGCACGCTGCTACCAATGTTCGATTACCTGTACAGACAATCAAGACACCACAACAAGCGTAAAATCATGACAAACATATAACAATTACAACCTATCTAACTGAACAAGGAATGCTAAAAATCTCATTATAAATGTAAATGAGAGTGGAAGATAAACATCAGTTGCATTTTATTATGATAAAGACAAGGGGAGTTTACAACCAAGCCTTGATGTTGAGGCTCTCCTTTGGCAGGTCTGTATCCAAGCACGTTTGCAACACCCTCTTACACAAAGGTCTAAGATCTCACTATGCTCCCACGTTGGGTATGTGTTATATTCTTTCCACGTACCACAATACCCTGGGTCCTTAATTTTTGCAGTCCGCGTCCATGGTTTTCTGCATGGTTTTGCACTTTTGGGCCTTAATTTCCTGGGTCCGCATCCATGGTTTTGCACATGGTATTGGGGTACGATGGTTTTCGGCCCCTGGTATTTTTGTAGATCCCGTCAAGGGAACTACGGTTATGTTCTAATCCAGGGTTTATGGATTGGGGTTTATGTATGCTTCGGCATGTATATATATGTGTGTTGTAACACTAAAAGGAATATAATGAAAAATCAAGTTGGTCGTCCCGATTCGGGGATCCAGGGGAAAATCTCTGTGTTTATCTGTTTTATGTTTTATGCTCTCGCTATTGTTTATTTTCTGTTAAAAGATTCGTGTGTATACCTTCGGTTTTGTGGTTAAAACCTACACCTAACACACAAAAACAATCACACTTTGCTTTATTCTCCATAAGTTATGATTGCTTCTTCTCTCTATGCTAACTAAGGTAGCAGAGGTGAAAGAGGTCTCCATATATAACAATGGAGGAGGAGGATATGGGCCCTCAAATAATGGTAAAAGAGATTATCCTTTGGACTAGTTCCTATTTTATGGTAACAAGAAGCCCAAAGGGGAATTCCTTGGCCATATCCTCAAAAAAAAACTTCTAGCTCCCTGCCTCGCGAAGCTTCTAGTCGTGGAAACTTCGTTTCTATTTTTAAAACTTTCCAAAAGAGGATTAGTGTGGGTCCGACATTAAGACAAAGCGCTGATTTGGCGCGGGTCCCAGTGCAAATATTTGCTATCGACGCGGGTCAGACACTAAGACAAAGTGCCGAACTTGAAAATGAGCTTTTTATAGGGATCTTCCAGAAATTGTAAAGGGAGATGAATTGGCAGACAAAGTGTGGTTCAGGTGTATGTATTCCATGCTTGGAAAGTGCTTAAGCGATCTGATTAGTGAATGTGATCGAATAAAGTGCTTAAGCAATCTGATTAGTTTGTCCTTTAGATTGATTGTTAACTGAAGTATGCTTTAATGAAAAACGACATAAACCAATAGCAATAAATGATAAATAACAACAATAATCAGAGAGAAGGAGAAGCAAACAATTTGATGACGGAGTTCGTCCCTCCCGGACTACATCTCTGGGTCCGCTTTTAAGTGGGCATCCATTTTTATTAGGATTTACCTTGAAGAATATTTACACTGAAAAGGAACAGAATGAATGTGCTCGCAAGCACTTCTAAACCCTATAAACAGAAAGTACTCTTCCTCGCCTTTCTGACGCCTGTCTCTGTGCTCAATTCCGACACCCGACGACTGAGAAATGCTGCAAACAAAATCGCTTATGTCCTTCTAAAACTGAACTCAAAATGCACAATGTCTTCACAAATATCCACGTTGAAATTCATGAGCAAATTCCATGGCTTTATAAGTTTGCATTCATACCTTGGATAGCCAAAATAGCAATTGGTTAAGGATTTTAAGTGATAATGGATTCGAATCCCTATCTCTTCATAAACCTAGGGATATAAATTTTGACCTTAGTGCTGATATTAAATATAAAAACCCAAATAAAAACATTATGATAATCTTGCGGCTTATTAACTGGGCGGAGATTGGATATGGCATGTGATCAACGCCTTAAACGGTGATTATGCCCAGCAGTCACAGTTTTATCCCGACGGTTAGCCTAACCGCAAGGGCAGTTGTAACATCAGCCATGTGAATAGGAAAAACAAATCTCTGCGGTTATTAATAGTGTTAACCTCGCCATAGTTAACTCTCGCAGTTTAAAAACCTTATTACATGTATGCGGTTCTAACGAGGTTTATAAGCTACGGTCATCTGGGACTACGTGGTATAAAATACATCGTTCACATGTCAACGGTTAGCCTCCGATGTGGTTTTGATAGTTGCGATCTAACTTAGCGTTGTGTAATGTTTAAACATTTGTTTTATGGGTTTTGTAATAAAGTTTTTATCATTGAACCTTTGTATTAAGGTTTTACACCATAGGGTTTAATAACATGTGTCTTTTGCGCTAGGACATAGGTCTTGTGCTAGTGTTTTAGGCTTAGGATTAGATTTAAGACTTAGGTTATCACTTAGGTTTAGAGATAGGTTTTAATGCCTTAGGAGTTAGACTTAGGGATTTTTACATAATGTTTTGATCCTTAGTACTAGGATTAGATCTTAGGATTAGGTCTTAGCACTTAGGATATTACATCATCATTTTAGCCCAAAATTCACTTTCTCATCCACATGACAACCATAACATTCAAGTACTAAAACTGGCGAAACTACATGTATGAAGACTAAAAACGATGATGATTTCGAGGTCTTCTTGACGAGACATCGACTAATCGTATTTGGGAGGTTGGAATCGACGTTGGACAACCGAAACTCGTCCTGAACTGTATCGATCAAGATCCTCCTCGCCCAATCCTCTCACTTAAAAAAGCTGGACCACAAAAGCTTGATTTTAAACTGTTAGCTCCCAATCTGAACCTCAGGCTGAAAAAGGCAAATCGGGGTAACAACTAAACCATGCTCAGCCTTGTAGCTAGCCCTACAAGGACAAGAGAGGGCTCTCTCTGTAGAATAGATATTCAATAACACGATAATAAACTGATTTTAGGCTAGATATATAAATGGGAAAAAGAGTTTTGATAAATGACTGAATTTCAGGGATGTATGGGACAAAGGGACAGTATGAAACTGAGGAATTAAATCAGGATACAGGGTATTTCATGGGGCAAGATAGGCAGGAGATTTAGCAATCAAGTTGAAATAAGATGGAGTGGAAAGACTGTTGAGAAAGCTGAAAAGGGCATAATAAATGAATCCTTTTCAGACAGAAGAAAATACACAGAGTATGAATGATTCCCCAAGGCAGAGCATATAAAATGGATTCTACCTTTCTAACTTGAAAACATTCAACTAGAAATGTTAATGAATGAATGGTGAAACACAACAATGTACATATGAAACATAAAGGAGAAACATATGCTAAAACTCATAACACATGAATCCCACAAATCAGAGCTGCATCACTTTATTAATTCCCTACCAAAACTGTACAAAAGGAGCACAAAGCTCACTGCCACATTGTTCCCCTACTTCTGAGATTTTTTCGACCTCAGACTCGCCCAGCCTTACAAAATGATTAGTGTTTGCAATAAATAGACTGATTTTCAGGAATACAAATCGATGGGAAGAGGAGAAATCACCACTGAAGATGGAAGGTCAAAAGCCAACAGTCTCTCGGTAAAGGGAGAGCAGCGTTACTTTGTTCTACTTGAAATTCACCGATAACCAATGGGAAGGCGAAAACATGTAGTGTGGATCCCTTTGAATCGTAACTGAAAACAAAATAGGCAATCGGATCATATTTCTTTGCTGTTGCAGATATTTTCATTTTATTCTAAGCTATCGGCCTTTGACTGTTCGCTCTCCATTATTTCTTTATTCTCTGGCTTTTAATAGAACGCTGATAAAATGAATTTATGCCTTTCGTGAAGGGAAAAATGTAATTTAAATGGGAAGAGGGAAGGGAAATGGAGGCAGGAGCCACGTAAATCGCAATCGGAGTCGGAGCGGAGAGTTATATGATATAGCAACGATGTGCAATCGGGAATCGGAGTATCGGTGATCGGGACAATATATGACATATAAATTGTAATATGACACCATCGCAATCGGAGTCGGAATCGGGAGGAGGAGCGGAATGGTGTATACAATATTTCCGATGCGATTGGGGGGAAAACCCTTTGTATTATAGTTCAAAACCAAAATTTTGCGTTAACAAAGGAAAAGGGCCCTTTATTATGTGAATGGGCGGAAGCACTGGAGGTGGGACCCAAGGGTCAATCGCAATCGCAACGTCGAAGGGGAGCGGAGTGCAACACATATAGGGAATGCCGATTGCGATGGTGCGATTAGCTGTGGACCGTCCGATCGGCGGGGGTAATCGACGGTGGAGATCACATCGGGCGGGATTAATCGGAGGCAGGATTTAAACAATGCGATTGAAACGCTCTGATTGGCGGAGGGCCGTCGGATCGAAGGGGGAAAGATCGACGGTTGGGGGTTAATCGAGAGTCTGTCAATCGGAAGGTGTCAATCGGAGGGGGACTTACGGAAGCGCTGATTGCGATGGTGCGATTGGAGGTGGGCCGTCCAATCGGACTAGGAGATCAACGGCTGAGGGATGATCGGGGGTGTCGTGATCGGAGGATCGGGGAAGGGACTTGCGATTGACCAATCGAAAGGGGATGCGATCGGGCAATCGGAGTCTGTTGCGATTGGCCGATTGGAGTTATTTGCGATTGGAACTATTTGCGATTGCGATTTATCATAATAAACTCTAAACTTTATATTATAAAGTTTTATCATATGCATGGTGGGGAAGTGGTTATGACGGCGGAAATTTATATATATAAACTTTATATTAAAGTTTAGGGGTAATGGTGGGGAAGTGGTTTAATATGATAATGCGAATTTTTGCCATCGGAAAAGGGAAAAAGGGATTTTTAAAGGGATATTAAAGCTTTGAACATCAAGTTAAAGGGGAACAAATGGGAAATAGGGGATATATGAGGGCATAGGGACTTTTGCTTCACTTAAGCATAAAATTCAATCCGGAAGCCAGTTTTTAGAGTGTAGTATACCGTTGGAAAGCTCTTTCTGGGCTCTTTCTGATGGCTCTGCTTTGAAGATGATCTAGCGCTGAACATGTTGTGGAAAACTTCTCTGAAAGGCAGGTACATTGCTTTGTGGAGATAACAGCTTCTGAATTGTGACTGAAAGGCAAAGTGTTATGTTTTCACCTCAAAAGATGGTTTTGAGGTGAAAATTGCACCAAACTGAATAAATGATATATTTGATCTTCCTAGCGTTGTGAATTTGCATTTATTGACTTCCTCATGATCCTGCTGATCTTTATTGACACTTGACTCATTTATTTTGACCGTGATGAGACCTTAGATACTAAAGAGACCCATCCTATGACCTACTGATATGATTTTGAGAACGAAAGTGACTAATGACTGAAAACCATATGGAGGAAAATTAGCAAGTACCTCATGAGGGAAAACTGATGAAACATTACTGCCACAAATGAATCCATCACCTAGCGGAATGGTGAAATTTATTGGTATGAGACACCTAATATGCAAATGCAAAAAGAGCAGTTTTGATCACTGATGGCAGTATGAATAGATTGACACTAACATTGGCTCCAATGGGGATGGTAGCTCCTTGGAGGTGCCAAGAACACCGTAGACCAAGTAGCCTTATCCATTGGGCATGGAGTAAAGAATATTGAAAAGCTGACACAATGTAGACTGACACTGACGCAATACTAAGACTGAAAAAGTGAAATAAAACCAAACCATACACCAATAACCCAAGTCTTATAGCCTTCACCTCGGGCCCCAAACTTTAATGACTGTGTATTCTGAACTCTGATAAACATGACATGGTATATACAATGATGAAATAGATCCTGATCCTTTGTTTTCAACGGTGGTAGTGCTTCAAAAGCCTACCATTCACTGCTCCTCCAGGACAATCTTGGTTGTCCATTTCTGAAAGCAAGAAGGCATTCTGTCCTCTGTATGCTGAGATCCTGTATGGTCCTTTCCACAGTCAGTTACGTAATTTGTCACCGTCCCTACCATTCCCCGTCCCGCACAATGGAGGACCCATAACGTGACCTGTGAACACTGTCATGCACTGAAAACATCATCATCGCATCCCTCTGAGTATGAGCTTCATTTCCCCTTGAGACATCTCCTTGCAAAATCCATGAAAAACAGCTCTTTTTGCATTGGCGCGGGTAGACAGTTCAGTACTCGCGCCACTCAGGGAAATCCTGTAAAGAGGTCGCGCCACTTGGTGCTCTGTCATAGAGCAGCAATCGCGCCACCCATTTTAGGGACTGCTTTTTATATATGGATGGCGGAAGTTGAGTTCAAACAAACTCACAACCACTGCCTATCTTGAGTTGGGAGGTTTGGCTACGGGAGTTCTATGGAAGGGAAGTAGTTTTGCCACCTTCTATAGAACCTTCCTTGTTGATAGGGCCAATCCCATAATAATAGGGATCCCAACTCCCTCCTTCCCCATCTATAAAAGCTTGCTCAGATCCATGGCAAGCTAGTCTCGAAGTGCTGAAGCTTTGCATCTCCCTATTCCCAAGTGCCTTTGTGCTGTAAAGAATCCCTTCTTTCCCTTAAGGCCCATTCAAGCGAGGAGACCATTGTTACGAGACTCTGGAGAGGTTTCCCTTTCCTTGGCGAGCTTTGCGAGACGTGGACGACCGGAGACCCGTTCGAAGGAAGCTGCGACGTCAGAATTTGGTTGTAACTTCTATTCGTTTATCATTTTAATAGATGACTATGATTATGGTTCCACTCCTTTTTCCATCATGTTAATGCGAGTAATATCTTTTCTGACCGATGTTTAGTTACGTATGCTGGTTCCTATGCTTGTATATGTTCGTTTCTTCTGTGTGCAGGTGTTCATCCGCGGGGATCGCGGAAGGATTGTGATCTGCCAGGGCTGAAGGACGGGGACATCTCTTCTTCAGATCTAGCGTTGGAATCCAGGTAGGCTCTTATCCCAAGTCTTTCATTCGTAACTAGAAGCTTGCGTCATAGCATTGTTTGTTTGTTGCTAGACCCCTGCTGGGCTAGTAGGGATCGCCTCTGTCCGCAGAGGGGATTTACCTTCTCAACAAATTGGCGACTCCGCTGGGGATCGTCCGGTTTTCCTTGTCCCGTTTATGATTGGTTCGCTTTGATTGTTTCTCCTTGCTTGATGAACCTTCTGGGTTGGGTTCTTTCATTATTTTAGCCTTGTGGTTTGCTTAGCTTGTGTTGGTCTTTTTCTCAGATTAGCTTGTTTTTTTTAGTTTTCATTGAAGAATTCGACTGGCGCGGGTTTTTACCTGACAGTCGCGCCACTTGGCGCGTGTTGCATTTGTCTGTCTCGCGCCACTCGGCCTCTGGCGCTAGTTTCAAGGCCACAGTCGCGCCACCCCTGTGACTTTTTTGAATTTCTTCAATTTTTGGCTTTCTGAGCTTGACCAGTACTTTTCTTCTTGATTTCCTGATTGTTTGAGTGTATTGGAGTCTTGTTTGACCGGAATTCACCGTTATCCTTTGGTTGTTTGCCTCTGTCTATCGGTTTCACGATTTGAGCCCTAGGGCATCTAGTGGCATAGTGAATCGAGCCCTCCTTGGGAGTTTTGGTGTCTTGATTGTCCTGTCGACTTGTTGATTGATTCTCCACGCCCTCTTAGCAGTCTTTGATTGTTTTGTTGCGTCTTTTGAGTGATTGTTCGTTCTTTCATTCAGGATTCGTTTGCCCTTGCTTTGGACCCAGATCACACGGTCCATTGGGGTGTTTTTTAGTCTTTCTTCGATTTGAGAGACTTTGGGTCGATTTAGAGATTTGGTTGCTTGCTTGGTGAGTGAATGTTGTTTGCTTTGCTCTCTTAGTTATCATTTCTCTAATTGTTCCTTTTGTTTTCAGTGCACATTAGCCATTAGACATTGAAGATTTAAAAAAAAAATATAATCTCTTTTGTTTTTTTAATTAGTGCAAATTGTCATCTTTTCCGTATCACTAGTGATTAGTGTTTGAGTGAAAAATGTGCAATTGCATTAGTTGCATTAGAGACATTCTTGTTTGTATTCCGTTCATTTCGTTTGTATTAAAGCTCTCAACTCTCATTTAACTAGTTTTCATCGAACGAAATGTTGCATCGTGGCATATAGCTTGCATTTAGGAGACACTACATACGATAAGGCCTGGAAATTGAAACTTAATTGAAGATCAACTGTAAAATTCATTCAATTAACATAAGGCAACATTGGAACTTAACGCAACATATTTAGAAGGTCTAGGCTAGAGACGTGTTCCGGCGTCGTTAAACCTAGCAGCTGTCGTTCGCCTATTGGCTTTAGACAGCACTAGTACGGACTTGCGCTCCCCGTACCGTCGAGTATATAAAAGGAGACCCCTATAGGTTTGCAATCCTTTATCCACAGGAAGCCGAGTCTGCCGCCTTTTACCCGTGATACACCGAACACAAAGAGATTCGATTTACTCAACACGTATTTTAAAGTCCTTGGTCGATCGTTTCATTTTTGAAACCAAGGTGTATATTGCGTCACTGCTATCCGGTACAATCTTCATGGCTCAGTTTTTCCCGAGCGCTCATTCGTCTCTTTCTCTCGAATTTCAAACTTGAAAAGACCGTCAAGCGCTTGTCCTTTCACGCTCAGGTCAACTCCGCGGAAGAGATAGAGTCATCTTTTATCGCTTGACTTAAAACATGAAATCAGAGAATTTGTTTATTTTCCAATGCTCTAAAATCACCCCCTCCTCATTACACACCCGCTTAGACATTATTATGACCGTTTGATCGTGTGCCCTTAACTCTTTTTCAGCCCGTGTGTGGTTTTGAGTTTGATGGAAACTTTTTCAGAGTTCACCAACCAAGGAATCCCCTCAGAAGGGAATCCCGGTCATTTTCCTCCTTTTGGAAATGTTGGTGCTCCTTACATGGCGACGTTGTCCCTTCCTGGGTTAACTGTTGGGTTGCCTGTTTGGTTGTTCTCAACCTCTGTTGTCCCGAATGTCTCCACTACTGTTCAATCAGTTCCTCCACCCGAACAACCTCATGTTGATTCCAAGGTGGACCTCTCCCCTTCTTCGCCTGTTTCTGCGTCCTCCTCTTCTACTTCGCCTGGTGAAAGTCTGGATTCAAGTAACCAGGTGGCTAAGAAGAAGAAGAAGAAGACAAAGAAGAAGAAGTCCGATAAGCGAGAGGTTAAAAGTGGAACTGCTGTCTCTGAAACACTTCCTCTTGATAGTCCTTCCAACCCTCCTCGGAAAGTCAAGTTCCCGTGCATGTTGTGCACGGGAGACCATCTTCTTCGAGACTGCCCTGGCATTCCCAAGGTGCTCGAAGTATGGTCCAACGGCCGCCCACCGTTGCCTTTGGCTTCCGGGAGTCAGGTTGGGGGCACTGGTAAGGCTCCTAAGAAGCAGGGTAAGATCACCAATCCCTGTAAGTTGTGTGAAGGGCACCATGCTATTCACCTGTGTCCTTATATGGATGAAGCCAAGCGAGTCTTGGACAACCTGACTGTTTCTACACCACGCCTCCCGGCTGGTTATAAACAGCTTTCTTTGAGTCTTCCACCGGCTGATGCCGTGGTTGGTCAAGGGTCATCCTTGGTCGATCCCACTCCTCCAGAAATTCAGATTCAGGAATCCGTTCCCGACCAACCATTGGTCGTGGGATCGGTTGAACTGGCCCCATCTGCGGTGCACCAGGTCTTTTCTGTTGAGAGTGGACCCCATAACCCTCATGTTCTTCTGGTTTCTTCAGATTCTTCAGACTTGGAGAAAGATTCTCTTGTCCCTGTACTTCAAGAAGCCCCTCCTCCGCCTCCCATGATGGAGGCTCCAGAGGATATCCCTCCCGCCTTCGAGATGGAGGTCATGGAGGATGCTTCTTCTACCGTAACATCAGGGGAAGACCTTCGCCTGTCGATGGTAGCCCCTCCGAGTAGTTTGGTCGCTTCCTTTGACTGGAATCGATTTGCAGGATTTCGCCTTCCGTCTTATGTGCCTTTCGAGCTCACAGTGCAGGCTCTTGGTCTGGTTGTACCTAGCACCATTATAGACGAAGGTGCGTCTGTTAGTATTCTGTCTTCAACTACCTGGCAAGCTTTCGGTTCGCCGCCGCTTGCGCCTGTTACGCATAATCTGCTCACTTTTAACAGAAGGACGAGTCAACCGTTGGGAATCCTTCCAAGGTTACCTGTTACTTTGGGAGGTAAAACCGTCCATATGGACGTGATGGTCGTTCCAGGCCCTTTGGATTTCAATCTGCTCATGGGGCGCGATTACACCTATGCCATGGGAGCCCTTGTCTCCTCCCTCTTTCGCGTGGTGTGCTTTCCACATGAAGGACGGATCGTGACCATTGATCAGCTTTCGTTCTTTGGTCCTAATATGGCATCTGGTCCGCCATCACCCCCTCCTGGTTTCTATCCACCCGTTGTATCTGCTCCGCCGCAGGTCAACTATGTGGCTACTTACCCCGTGCCTTTGCTCAGTGATGATGCCGTCGTGCATCGAGTGCTGGGGGCATTAGGTCCTGACTTCCAGGATGATTTCCTCCCATCTGGTGTGGAACTCTTGGAAGCCATGACTTCTTGTTAATTATGATGAAGTCGGTCGGAGCACAGTTCCTTGTCTTGTGTCAAGCTCCTTAAAAAATGAAACAAGGTTGTCGGAGCAGAGTTCCTTGTCTTGTGTCAAGCTCCTTAAAAAATGAAACAAGGTTGTCGGAGCACAGTTCCTTGTCTTGTGTCAAGCTCCTTAAAAAATGAAACAAGGTCGTCGGAGCATAGTTCCTTGTCTTGTGTCAAGCTCCTTAAAAAATGAAACAAGGTTTGTCGGAGCACAGTTCATGGTCTTGTGTCAAGCTCCCTAAACCATGAAACAAGGTGTTTGAGGATAGTTCTTTTAATGTGTCAACCTCGTTAAAATAATGAAACACGTTCCCGTTCAATTCGAGTCTTTGTTTAGATCTCGTAAAATCCCAGTCGAGTCTTTCTCTTAATCTCGTAATTTGAACCTTCACTCCATCTGCCTTTCATATGGAATGAAGCTTGGGGGGCATGTACCTCGAATTGAGTCACCATGCTGGGGGCATGCTCACTTTTTCAAGCATAGTTTGTTTCCGTTTCAAGCTTGTGTAAAAATGAAACCGGTTTCAAGCATAGTTTATCTTTGTTTTAAGCTTGTGTAAAAATGAAACCATTCTTATTTTACCTCTTGTGATTGCCATTTTATCAGCCTATTTCTGCCAGATGAGCCTTGGTTTTCTCACTCCATTGTCACTATCTGCTTGGCCGATCATATGCCTTCACTTGGTTTTTTTACCCGTTCCTGAGGAACCGCTGCTATGAGTGGTCTTGTTAGCCAGCCTCTCGACCTTTATTTGTTCAGAGTAGTTCCACCATTACCGGAACCAGTTGCTACCCTTTATACCACTCGTTCCTCCAGGAGGAGTAATCTTTCAGCTCTTTTCTGACTCTCTAAATATGAAAAGATTGCCGAGGCCCTTGTCGTTTCGATCTCGTTAAAATGGACACGAATCGACATTCACCCAGTCTAAGTTTAACCCTTTTTCGGGCCGGGATGGATTGATTACGAAAAAGGAATACCCTAGCCTATTGCGACTAGGAGGTTTTCCCGGATATTGTTTTCTACCTTTTCGGATCTGGGGAACTATTTACGAAAAGGGACTTGTGGAGTTTTCTTTTCAGCTGTCTTTTCAAACTCTCTAAACATGAAAAGACGCCGAGTTCTTCCTTTGTCAGACTCGTTAAACCCTGATGACATTGGATTCCGTCGCAATGGCGTTTTCCGAGTTTCTCCTTCCTAGGACTCGTTAAATGCACTAGGATGGATTCGCCCGAAGGGCGGACTTATATTACAAGCATATGCTATCCCCTTCAAGCTTGTCATCAAAAATAATTGGGGTACTCGCCAGAAATGGTGGGGGAAAAATGGAACCATCGTCGTTATCGTCGGCGGTATGTCGCTCTTGAACATGGCACTTGTCTGCATTCGTGTCGGGTTGGGGACATCTCATCTCGTTGTTTCACTTTGCTTCCATGGGTTTGGGTAATCTCTTTTGACCTCTCATCTGTTCAATGCCTCGTCGCCATGACCTTTGCTCTGTTGATGTCAAATACTGCCAAGTCCATTGCGTCTTAGTTTATATGTTCAGAGAAGTTGGCCCTGCGAATATCAACCTTCCCGGAGATACAGCAACAAACAAACGATGCTATGACGCAGGCTCCTAGTTACGAATGAAAGATTTGGGATAAGAACCTACCTGGATTCCAGCGCTCGATCTGAAAAAGAGATGTCCCCGTCCTTCAGTCCTGGCAGATCACAATCCTTCCACGATCTCCGTGGATGAACACCTGCACACAGAAAGAACAAACAGATACAAGCATAGGAACCAGCATACGTAACTAAACATTGGTCAGAAAAGACATTACTCGCATTAACATAATGGAAAAAGGAGTGGAACCATAATCATAGTCATCTATTAAAGTGGTAAACGAATAGAAGTTACAACCAAGTTCTGACGCTGCAGCCTCCTTAGCGCGGGTCTCCGGTCGTCCACGTCTCGCAAAGCTCGCCGGGGGAAAGGGAAACCTCTCCAGAGTCTCGTGACAATGGTCTCCTTGCTCGAATGGGCCTTAAGGGAAAGGAAGGATTCTTTTCAGCACAACGGCACTTGGGAATAGGAGATGCAAAGCTTCAGCACTTCAAGACTAGCTTGCCATGGATCTGAGCAAGCTTTTATAGATGGGGAAGGAGGGAGTTGGGATCCCTATTATTATGGGATGGGCCTTATCAACAAGGAAGGTTCCATAGAAGGTGGCAAAACTACTTCCCTTCCATAGAACTCCCGTAGCCAAACCTCCCAACTCAAGATAGGCAGTGGTTGTGAGTTTGTTTGAACTCAACTTCCGCCATCCATATATAAAAAGCAGTCCCTAAAATGGGTGGCGCGATTGCTGCTCTATGACAGAGCGCCAAGTGGCGCGACCTCTTTACAGGATTTCCCTGAGTGGCGCGAGTACTGAACTGTCTACCCGCGCCAATGCAAAAAGAGCTGTTTTTCATGGATTTTGCAAGGAGATGTCTCAAGGGGAAATGAAGCTCATACTCGGAGGGATGCAATGATGATGTTTTCAGTGCATGACAGTGTTCACAGGTCACATTATGGGTCCTCCATTGTGCGGGACGGGGAATGGTAAGGACGGTGACAAATTCTTGTGTAACCTGGGTTTTCAAACTTACCATGCTTCCCTTTATCTTCATTTCTAGCATCCCATTTCAACACTATATCATCCAGCTGAAACCTTTCTGCTTTTGTCTTCCTGTCATAGATCTTTTTTATTTTCTCCTGCAACTAAATAGCGTTCTATGACACTTCCTCTCTTGTTTGCTGAAGGTGGATCATTTGATTGATCCTTCGATGATTTTCATTGTCCTCGCTGCCAATTTCTTGCAATAATTTCATAACTGGGACTGTAAGGGATGTAGGAAAGACAGCGTCAGTACCATAAACCAGCTCAAATGGTGACATACCTATTGATCTTTTACTGCTAACTCTGTCTGCCCATAGTGTGTTGATGAGCTTTCGGTGCCAATTTATTTTTTTTGCCTCCAGCATTTTCTTAATTATATTCACCAAGGATTTGTTAGATGACTCATCCAGGCCGTTTCCTTGTGGATAATAAGCTATCGAATAGCCCAGGGCGATGTTGTATTTGTCACAAAAATCGATCATTTTCTTGGATCTGAACGCTGCTGCATTGTCTGTTACGATTTTGCAGGGGCAGCCAAAGAGAGAAAGAATATTTGATTCCAGGAATTGAATGATTACCGCGTCTATTGCTTGCCTGGATGGGACGGCTTCGATCCATTTAGTAAAGTAATCTGTCCCTGTCAATATCCATCGGTGCTGAGCTGAGGATGCGGGATGAATTTCTCCAATGAAATCGAGCCCCCACTGCTGAAAGGGTGCGTTCACTGAAACTGGTTTTAAGGGGAGTGGGAGCATTTTTTTCTTCCCTTGAAAGATTTGGCATTCATGACATTTCATCACTGTCTTATATAAATCCGAAAATAATGTAGGCCAATAATATCCTGCTCTCAATATCTTGTTAGATGTAGTCTTCCAAAACAAGTGACCGCCGCAGTCACCTTTATGAAACTCGTGCATTACCTTTTGCGCTTCTTCTTCAACCAAACAATTGAGCAGAACGCCACCCGGATCTTTCCAATACAGAGCGCTGCCTAAAATGCAGTATTTTGCAGATTTTAGCTTCAGAGATCTACCTTTACCCTTTGACATACCCGTAGGAGGTGACAAATGCTGAAGGACATAGACGATATCTGAGTACCACGGGGACTGTAGAAAAATGTCTGCAATTGGAACCAGCAAACCTTCATCTTCCTCTTCTGCCACTTCTGTTATGAGGTTTATATCTAAAACCCGCAGATTTGATTGGGCCATCAATTTCGCCAATCCTTGACCTTTGATCAATTTCGTGGGCTTGATCTCCAGATCATACTCCAACATGGCTGCTATCCACTTACCTCTTTGACCTTCTGGATCAGTTTGCATCAACACCTCCTTCACTGCTGCGTTTGGGATGTATGCTATAGTATGTGAATGCAGAATATAGACCCTGAAATCCTTCAATGCTTTGATAAGAGCCAATGCTTGTTTTTCAATAATATTATATCTCAAAGAAGCATCTCTAATAGATCTACTGAAAAAGGAAATTGGCTTTTCTATTTCATCTCTCTTTTGCATTAAAACAACGGCCAAATTATGCTCAGATGCAAACGAAAATATGATAAAGTCTTGAGTGTAATCGAGACTGATCAAAACTGGGGCATTGGAGAAAGCAAACTTTACTAGATTGAATGATTTGATAGCCTCCTCACTCCATTTAACAGTGCTATCCTTTTTCAACATATTAGTCATTTCCCTCAAATGTTCAGCCAGATTTGGAATGAGTCGTCGCAAGAAGTTCATTTTACCATTAAAAGCCTGAATCTCCTTCTTGTTTCGTGGCAGTTCTATAAGCTGAATTGCCTCCACCCTGGCTGGATCAATGTGAGTACCATCTTTGGAGATGATATGCCCCAGTAGCTTGCCTTCATCCATGGCAAAGAGACACTTCTTGGGATTGAGAGAAATTCCAAATTTTCTGCATCGCTGAAAGACAACTCTCAAATGGTGCAAATGCTCATCATCTGATCCTGAAAACACTGTCAAATCATCTAAATAAACAACCAAAAAAACATCTTTTTCATTTGCGAAAGCGATGTCCATTGCACGCTGGAACATGGCTCCTGCATTCTTCAGTCTAAAAGGCATTTTCGCATACTGGAAGGTTCCCCAGGGTGTTGTGAAGGCAGTTTTATCTTGGTCCTTCTCATGCACCAAGATCTGGTTGTAGCTTGAGTAGCCATCAAGTAGTGACATCCTGGATGCTCCAACTACTCTCTGTAGAATATGGTCCATTTTCGGAAGTGGATAATTATCCTTTAAGGAAGCCTTATTCAAGTTCCGAAAATCTATGCACAACCTTATTTCTCCAGTCTTCTTACGTAATGGGACCAAATTTGAAATCCAGTCAGAAACTCTAATGGGGACTATGATACCAGCTTTGTAAAATCTGTTTACCTCTTTCTCGATGGATGGCAGCAGCTTTGGATTGATTCTTCTCAGCTTCTGTCTGAACGGCTTTTGATCCGGCTTGATAGGAATAGTATGTTGAATTATGTTCTTATCATACACCTTCAAAATTGAATAATCCCAAGAAAAAACATCAGAAAATTCAGAAATAAACTTCACATACTTCTCCTTCGCTTCAGGGGACAATGTCTTTGACAATTTCACAAACTTGGGCTGATCAGGTGTTCCAAGATTCACATCTTCAACTCCTTTCTCTGTGGGCACCAAGCTTGGCTTCTTTGCAACATCGTCCTGATCAAACAGCTCCTCTAGAGGTATGAGACCTCTAGGAATTACATTATCTTTCAGCTGCAATATGTCCATCTGGTTTGTTTCCAATTCTTGATCATCAACCACATACTCACCTTCTATGGGAGTGTCCTTGAATTTTCCATCACCCTGCAAAAATGCATTGATCTCATTATCATCCCAAAATACTTGCCAATACCTTAAATTGTCCGGAACAACAGGCCTATGTTTGACATGGATCTCAAACTTGTTGCTGGAGTTCATCAGAATCTTCAGGTTACTTGCAGTAGTGGCAAGAGAATCAGCAATAAGATTCTGCATCCTGGGCACTGCTGTCAAAGTGTACTCTGGGAATGTCTTCAAAATGTCCAGAACTGCATTTCTGTATGCCCTCAGTCTTGGATGTTTAGCTTGGTACTCTCCTTTCACCTGCTTTATTATTAACTCAGAGTCACCATACACAGAAATCCTTTTTGCCTTCAACTTCTTCAAGATTTTGAGGCCTGCAATCAGAGCTTCATACTCTGCTTCATTGTTGGAGCAGTCAAAAGCCAACTTATAAGCACATACTCTGACATTACTCAGCACCTTCTCAGGTTGAAAAATAGGGCTCCTAATCCATATTCCAATGCCAGCTCCATCCTTACCAATAGCTCCATCAAAATCCATACTCCACAGGCCTTCTTCTTCTTCTTGAAGGTGCTGGAAATTTGTTTCTTTCTCTTCTTTGCCTTGGCTGATTTTTGGCTGTTCATTATCCATTTGCTGCTGGCAGGCAGGAGGCTCAGAAGTACTTGCTTCTTTGTCCTTTTCCTGTTTGAGGATTTCTCTGAAATTTTCTGAAATCTCAGGTATCTCCTCCACTTGTACCAGTTGAACATCCTCATCATTTAAACCCCATCTGAATATAAGAAAAAAGACTCTAAATCTGTGTGGACTGCATTGATGGGATGATTTACTGGCTTGTCTTTGCTAGTGATCATGTATTTCATTTTCTTTTCCCTATACAACTTTCTCAACTGGCCAAATACAGGGATTGTGGCATAGGAGAAATCAAGCTGTATGGTCCCCTTAAGTTTTGCACCCCAAGACCTAGATAGAAGCATTCCAAACCGTGGTGGGACATCAGCAACAACTACATCCATCAAGACATTTTTGGCTGGGATTTGATCTAAAGACACTACTAAATCTTTGATGAGACCAATACAATGGACCCTACTTGAGTCAAAAGAATACAAATCATGGTACTTTCTAGTAACATCAAGGCCTAACTTCTCCATGACAGCTTTGGGCATCAAATTATGCGAGGCCCCGGAGTCCAACATGGCGTTATGCAAGATAAACTCATGCAACCTAAGACTTAGGTAAAAGGGGGGAACTTCATTTTCTTCAGACTCTTGTGTGGCTGGACCAAAAATAAGTTCGGGGTAGTCATCCTCCACATTAACCATATCAGAAAGAGGGTCCATTTGCAAGACTTTAGATACCTGATTTTTATATACACTATTCTTTACCAACTCGGTCAAGGGCACAGACACTTTTAACTTGGAAATTTCACTTTCTAAATTAAAGGAGGGATCCTTTTCTACCTCTTTAATAGGAGGTTTTTTATTCTCCGTTTGCTCTTTCGTTATGCTCTGCTGGCTTTTTCCATTTGCTGTATTAGTATCCACGGGTGCTTTGCTGGATGAAGGATTGTCCGACTCTTTTCCTTTCTTCTGTGCCTCGTCCTTCATTTGGAATTCTTTTCTCTTTTGAATGGGACTGATTGTAACGTTTCTGTTCCTCAAAGAATACTGCCTTTGCTGGGCTGATAGAGCGTTCATATACCCTCTCTGGTAATCATCAGATTCTTCTTCTAACATTACGTCGTTTGCCAGGATGAAATTTTCATCCCCTCGAATGTCTGGAGTCGCCACTGTGTATTCTTCGTCTTCTGTGAGGAAAATGGGCTCACCATCAACTGTGAAAAAATGATTGGTTTCAAACAGGGGACCATCGTCATCTGAGTCAGTCCCTTGCACGTAGTTCTGTTGTAATGGCGTTCTAATCTGCTGTTGTGGTGCCGCTTGGTCCTGTGCCCTCTGTTCTCTCTGCCTAATCCTGAATTGCGGCTACTGTTGACCTCTAAAATTCGGATTTCTTATTTGGGGTTCCGGTTTGTCCGAAATTGTTAATCGATCAACCATCCTTTCCATCGTACGAATTAGTGTGTCCATTTTGTTGTCCGAAGGTGCTTCTTCTTTCACCACGACTTTCCTTTCAGCTCTGGCTCGAGCTCTTCTAGCCAGCAGATTTGCTTCGACGCTCACTGCCATCTTCTGCATTTCTTCAAGTGACGGTGGATCTCTTTCACGTAGTTGATATGCCATATCGGCATCAAAACCATCCGGAAACCTCAGCATAGCTGAATCGACAGGGGGTTTGAGGTTAGCCGGAATAGCATTGTATACCGTATTGAATCTAAAACAATAGTCTTGCACCGTTTCACCCGCATTTCTTTTAATATTCTCATATTCAGATCGAATTTGATGTGGATTCCTTTTCACCTCCCATCGGTCTAAGAACTGTGTGTGTAACTCTTGTAAAGTGTGAATAGAGCCTGCTGGTAAAGCTCTGAACCACTTTCTCACTTCACCTCCGAAGCTTTGAACAAACAACCTGGTAGCTACATTTTCCTCTTCCACTTCATGCAAGTCAAAAAAGTCATTCATCTTGTCAACGTGCTGCTGGGCTGTAATTCCTTGAGTGGCATCAAAGATAGTAATTTTACTCTGATAATCAGCAAGCATATCATTGAGAACCTGAGGTAAAACCAAGGGTGCATACCGGGCAGCCATAATTCTGGGAGGATTTACCACAACGTTTGTAGTGCTGGAATTTGAGGTAGGTGTTGATGGAGGAGATGAAAACTGGGAATTGATTGATGGGAATGCTGATGAATCAGGAGGATGGAATGCTGCTCCTGATGATTCTGAAGGCTCAGGAATATAAGTTGCAGTGATGGACTGAGGTGAATTCAAAATGTAGTCATCAATGGAAGAATTTGCTCTCTGAACTTCAATATCTACAAGAAACTCCGGATCTAAAACCGTGTCTTCAAGTGCATTTTCAGACTTATTTCTAAACAAAGAAAGCTCAAAATTATCATCAAAAGAAAGCTCTTCTACAAACAACCACTCACTGGGCCAAGTATGGGACCTGAGAATAGGTGTAGGATTTAGCGATCCCTCTTGTCTTCTGACTATTCTTGGGATAAGATTTGGATTTTCAAACACAGGGGGAGGATTTGGATCAGGGTTAGCCCTTGTATATCTTCTTGAAGCCAGTGTGGTCAAATTACGACTGTACAATATTTATATCAACCTAGAAAGCTCTGAAATATCATTATCGAGACTTTAGAAGAAAAATATTACTGGGGTGATAAATCTTCCATGCAAAAAGTTTGCAATTGCGTTCCCCAGTATGGTCACCAAAGATGTTAGCACCCAATATGAACCTCAGGCTGAAAAGGCATATCAGGGTAACAACTAAATCACGTTCAACCTTGTAGCTAGCCCTACAAGGACAGGAGAGGGCTCTCTTCGTAGATAGATATTCAATAAAATGGTAATAAACTGATTTTAGGCTAGTTATATAAATGGGATGGGGGATTTTAATAAATGACTGAAATTTCAGGGATGTATGGGACAAAAGGACAGTATGAGCTGAGGAATTAAATCAGGATACAGGGTATTTCATGGGGCAAGATAGGCAGGAGATTTAGCAATCAAATTAAAAAAATATGGAGTGGAAAGACTGTTGATAAGCTGAAAAGGGCATAATAAATGAATCCTTTTCAAACAGAAGAAAATACACAGAGTATGAATGATTCCCCAAGGCAGAGCATATAAAATGGATTCTACCTTTCTAACTTGAAAACATTCAACTAGAAATGTTAATGAATGAATGGTGAAACACAACAATGTACATATGAAACATAAAGGAGAAACATATGCTAAAACTCATACCACATGAATCCCACAAATCAGAGCTGCATCACTTTATTAATTCCCTACCAAAACTGTACAAAAGGAGCACAAAGCTCACTGCCACACTGTTCCCCTACTTCTGAGATTTTTTCGACCTCAGACTCCCCCAGCCTTACAAAATGATTAGTGTTTGCAATAAATAGACTGATTTGCAGGAATACAAATCGATGGGAAGAGGAGAAATCACCACTAAAGATGGAAGGTCAAAAGCCAACAGTCTCTCGGTAAAGGGAGAGCAGTGTTACTTTGTTCTACTTGAAATTCACTGATAACCAATGGGAAGGCGAAAACCTGTAGTGTGGATCCCTTTGAATCGTAACTGAAAACAAAATAGGCAATCAGATCATATTTCTTTGTTGTTGCAGATATTTTCATTTTATTCTAAGCTCTCGGCCTTTGACTGTTCGCTCTCCATTATTTCTTTATTCTCTGGCTTTTAATAGAACGCTGATAAAATGAATTTATGCCTTTCGTGAAGGGAAAAATGTAATTTAAATGGGAAGAGGGAAGGTAAATGGAGGCAGGAGCCACGTAAATCGCAATCGGAGTCAGAATCGGGAGGAGGAGCGGAATGGTGTATACAATATTTCTGATGCGATTGGGGGGAAAACCCTTTGTATTATAGTTCAAAACCAAAATTTCGCGTTAAAAAAGGAAAAGGGCCCTTTATTATGTGAATGGGCGGAAGCACTGGAGGTGGGACCCAAGGGTCAATCGCAATCGCAACGTCGAAGGGGAGCAGAGTGCAACACATATAGGGAATGCCGATTGCGATGGTGTGATTAGTTGTGGACCGTCCGATCGGCGGGGGTAATCGACGGTGGAGATCGCATCGTGCGGGATTAATCAGAGGCAGGATTTAAACAATGCGATTGAAACACTCTGATTGGCGGCGGGCCATCGGATCGAAGGGGGAAAGATTGACGGTTGGGGGTTAATCGGGAGTTGTTGCGATCGGAAGGGCGGATCGGGAGATCGGAAGGAAGAATGCGATCGGGAGATCGGAGGGGGGACTTGCGATTGAAACACTCTGATTGGCGGCGGGCCATCGGATCGAAGGGGGAAAGATTGACGGTTGGGGGTTAATCGGGAGTCTGTCAATCGGAGGGGGACTTACGGAAGCGCCAATTGCGATGGTACGATTGGAGGTGGGTCGTCCGATCGGACTGGGAGATCAACAGCTGAGGGATGATCGGGGGTGTCGCGATTGGAGGATCGGGGAAGGGACTTGCGATTGACCAATCGGAAGGGGATGCGATCGGGCAATCAGAGTCTGTTGCGATTGGCCGATCGGAGTTATTTGCGATTGGAACTATTTGTGATTGCGATTTATCATAATAAACTCTAAACTTTATATTATAAAGTTTTATCATATGCATGGTGGGGAAGTGGTTATGACGGCGAAAATTTATATATATAAACTTTATATTAAAGTTTAGGGGTAATGGTGGGGAAGTGGTTTAATATGATAATGCGAATTTTTGCCATCGGAAAAGGGAAAAAGGGATTTTTAAAGGGATATTAAAGCTTTGAACATCAAGTTAAAGGGGAACAAATGGGAAATAGGGGATATATGAGGGCATAGGGACTTTTGCTTCACTTAAGCATAAAATTCAATCCGGAAGCCAGTTTTTAGAGTGTAGTATACCGTTGGAAAGCTCTTTCTGGGCTCTTTCTGATGGCTCTGCTTTGAAGATGATCTAGCGCTGAACATGTTGTGGAAAACTTCTCTGAAAGGCAGGTACATTGCTTTGTGGAGATAACAGCTTCTGAATTGTGACTGAAAGGCGAAGTGTTATGTTTTCACATCAAAAGATGGTTTTGAGGTGAAAATTGCACCAAACTGAATAAATGATATCTTTGATCTTCCTGGCGCTGTGACTTTGCATTTATTGACTTCCTCATGACCCTGCTGATCTTTATTGACACTTGAATCATTTATTTTGATCGTGATGAGACCTTAGATACTAAAGAGACCCATCCTATGACCTACTGATATGATTTTGAGAACGAAAGTGACTAATGACTGAAAACCATTGGGAGGAAAATCAGCAAGTACCTCGTGAGGGAAAACTGATGAAACATTACTGCCACAAATGAATCCATGACCTAGCAGAATGGTGAAATTTATTGGTATGAGACACCTAATATGCAAATGCAAAAAGAGCAGTTTTGATCACTGATGGCAGTATGACTAGACTGACACTAACATCCATACCTGCTCATTGACCTGAAACTGATGCTTATCATGACGCAACTTGAACCTGACTTGACTCAATGCTTGTCGTGGCGCAGAAGAATGAAAAGCTTGATTGTAAACTTGATGCAAATAAGTTACAAATTCATCCCATATCTTAGAATGTTTACTGCAGTTAACCTCAAAGAATATGTATCTCGGTCCTCTTCTCCATTTTTGTCTGTCCTTGAACCAAATCCATGCTGCCCCATGGTTGCAAAGGAACTATAAGTGGCATGTGCAAACCAATATTTCGATTGCATGGCCTGCTTGTCGAACACATTCCACATCCCTTTATGTACTTCACAATTATTTCATACATATGAGGCCAGTAACAATATATTTGACTTTGTGTCATAGTCTTGCTTACGCCGAAACATCCTGCAATCCGAGAAAGATGAACTTCCCGAATAACCTGCACTCTTTCTATCTGAGCATTATGAGTTAATGATTCAAAATTTTCTTCGAAATCATCATCAATATTATACTGTTCTTCATAACTTTCATAAACCAATGAACTTTTATGCAGTACTACTGAAGCATTCAAAGATAGCATATCAACTACTTTACTTGTTACACCTTCCTTGTCCTTAATTACTAAGTGAATTTGATGAAGAAATCCCATCCAACTGTAGTGAGATTGTTGCAACTTAGTATATGACTGAAAGTATTGAAGCAATTGATAATCGATGTGAATCATTGTTTTCATTCCATAACCTTTAACATTTGTTTTAACTTCATATGGTTGTCGATGGTCTAATAATGTTGTGAATTTTTTCTGCTTAATTGAATCAACTTTAACATCGACACTTATTCCCCATGCCCTATTTTGCTTATGAGCCAAAATTATGGGTGAACTGTATGGAGATGATCTGAGTCGCGTTAATTTTTTTCCAACCTTCCCTGGAATTTGTTGCTTTATTTCTTTATGCTCTATAACTGAATTTTGATACATTTCATTATAGAGGCATCAAACATCAACTGCATCTCATGTGATATTTCCGTTTTATGAAGTAGATGTTTTGGTTCTTTAACTAGATCCTGAAATGAATCTATCTTTTTAACCAAATTACCTTCATACTGAATTTCACAACCTGAACAAGTATCATTAAGATCCTTATGTTGCTCTTTTCTTGACACGAGTATGTATCTCTTACTTGAACTTATTAAGCGCTTCATCTTATTAGCATTAATTAGATTCAATTGATCTTTGATTTTATGTGCCCGAACGATGTACTTAATCCCATCTTTCATGAGACGATACATATGTTCCTTTCTATAAAATACTGCATCACGGTCATAGAGATAAGGGCTACCTAAGGCAATTCCACAAATGTCTAACGGTATCACATCTAGCTCCACTTCATCGATATAGTTAGCTGTGATTGCAAATTTTAACCGACACTGTTTGGTAACATGAATTTGACTTTGTTCCTTTAACCACCCTAAAGGATATGGCTTTGGATTATTATGTGTTTTCAGACCCAATTGTTTAACCAATGACTCAGAAATCAAATTTGCCTTTGATCCCGTATCGAACAATGTCTATCTTAGTATGATTTGAAGTTACCCTTATATGAAATAACTCGATTATTTTATCTTCATTCTGTTGTTTGATGTTTAAAGAAGCAAAAGTACTAGCATAAATTTTTTTACCTGTTTTAACCATAGCAGTGATTTTACCTTCATCACCTGAATCGGATCCCAAGTCTAAGCCTTGCTAGATTGTTGTTTCCACCTTCTTTTCACCCTTCTTTGATTGAAACTTCTTTGGCTTCAATTCCGGATGAAGTTTCCAACACCTAGCTTCATCATGTCTGATCCTTTGGCAATGTGTACACGTAGGTCTTTCATCTTCCTTCTGAGTTGTGGCAGCCTTCTTTCCCTTTTACTTTCCCTTCCTTTTGCTGTCTTCAGTTTCCATCTACTTGGATTTGTTTGGTGTAAACTTGAATGGTCTACCACCTGATTCGACATGAATAGCTTGAACACAAACTTCATCAAATTCATTATGATTGAACATTAATAATGTATGTTGCAAATATGAATGCAAACTGCCAATATATTTCAGCAAAGTTTCTTTTATGTCCAATGAAATACCAAGTGCTAATGCTTTCTTTCTGAATTCCTGTGTGAACTCTTGAACACTCCGTCCCTTACCTTGTCGCAAGCGCTACCAATCTATTACAGCTTGTTGTGTGTGACCCAACGGATATAATTGTTTCTTTAGAGCTTTACTAAACTTATTCCATGAGGTGATAAAATTTCCTTTATTTTATGGCTATCTTTTTCTCCTAAAATCCCATCATTTATCCACCATTTTCTTCCATAAATCCCTTATAGTTTATTGAAATTGATTAATATAGCATTATAATTGTTATTTTTACATTAAAATTAATTTATGGAATTTTTGTGTTAAAAATTGAAATTTTTCAAGAAAATTACAGGATGTGATAACTTCCTGTAAATGATTTATGTTCTAACACGTGGCATAGCAGGTAGATCAAAATGAAGGACAAAGACGTGATCTGGAACATACACAGATGATGAAAAATCTATCCAGCATCAGATTTGAAGTTCCTAAATGGCCGGTCAACGCTGGTCAAACCCAGCCAATCTAGCAGAAAAATCTGAGTCATAATGAATGAGCTTGATATTTTGCCTATGAATAGGAATTCCAAACTAATTCGATCTATTTTGGAGATCAGTTAGGATTAGAAAGAACGAAAATAGCCTCTTTTGATTGTAATTTTTGATAAATAAGTGAATGGAAGCATGTAATAGGCTAATGATGCTAGTGATATTATTGATTGTAACAGAAGACTTGACACTGTGTACGTGCTTCAAAACTCTGTTTTAATGTAACTCGTTCCCAGATTTTAATCAGAGACATAATTTCATCATTTATGGTGTTTTGAGTTAGCATTTTCATCATTTGAATTTTCCCCAAGTGTGCCTTCAAAGCGTGGAAGGGCCCCCATGTGAAGCCGGTACACTTTTCTTTACATTTTTCATTAGATTTAATATTCAGATCTGATTTAGTATTTTGTTTAAATTTCATGCTTTAAGTTCATTGATTTTGATTAAGAGTGCTTGTGATTTCATTCATCATTTTTATTTCATGATTCATAGTTATAATTGAAGAATTCAATTAGTAAATTAATGAACAGTCCTTGTAAGAGGGTTTAGTTGAGTATTGAATTCGAAATCATTCCTGTGATCTCTGTTTTAATGAATTCGATTTTTAATAGGCTTTAGTGTGTTACTTTGAAAGAGTTTTCGTGAACTATAACCTTGTAAAAGGATTGAAAACTCGGACAATTAGTAGCACTCTGTTTTTAGAACAACAGATCAGATTTAATTTCATGAGTGTTTAAAGTGTGTGAGGAACCACATATCAATCTCTTGTAAAAGACCGCTGGAGCCTACCACAACAAACATTTACTTAGGCAAACAGATCCTTTTAGGTCTATAAACATTAGACACGAGCCTCTAAGATTACCTAACTTGGTTGACAATAAATTGAGCCTAATCTAGAACACTAGATTGGTCTTTACACGCTTTAAATCTATCTGTGTCCTACTCTCCCACCATATCAAAGCAGTACCCCCCATTCTAAGAGTAGCTAATTGGATATTTGTCTTATCATCAGTAATATCTTGAATATGACAATAGACTTCTAACTGTTTTACCCAATTATGTAATTTCTCAGGGTTTATTTCACCATCATACATAGGTAATTCAAACTTAACATCAAGTTTCAATAATGGACTCTTAGGTTTCTTTTCTTTTTCTGATTCAGAACTAGAAGTAGAAGAGGAAGAAGAAGATGATGGAGATGACGGAGGAGAAGGATATTTATCTGCCTAGCCTTTACCCTTTTCCTTCTTTGATGCCTTTGACGATGAGGTTGCATCCCTCATCTTCTTGTCTTCATATAATTCTTCCAACATTTGATGCATGTTTAGAAACATCTGCTGGATTTGATTCTCATCCATGGGTTTCTTTTCAGTAGCTTCAGGAGTCTCAACGGTCTCAGTCCCTGTCATCGTTGATTGATGATCGCCTTTCCGCCTTCCGATCTCTGGATCGAATTCCTCAAGCTTGCCTTTTCCACGTTGCAATCCTAACCTGGTTAACATCCATTGACAAACAAACTACAAGCACAACCTACTCTGATACCAAAAATGATCTGAATGTGATCGAATAAAGTGCTTAAGCAGTTTGATTAGTTTGTCCTTTAGATTGATTGTTAACTGAAGTATGTTTTAATGAAAAATGAAATAACCCAACAGCAATAAATGATAAATAACAACAATAATCAGAGAGAAGAAGAAGCAAACAATTTGATGATGGAGTTCGTCCCTCTTGGACTACATCTCCGGGTCTGCTTTTAAGTGGGCGTCCGTTTTTATTAGGATTGATCTTGAAGAATATTTACACTGAAAAAGAATAGAATGACTGTGCTCATAGGAACTTCTGAACCCTGTAAACAAAAAGTACTCTTCCTCACCTTTCTGACGCCTATCTCAATGCTCAATTCCGACACTCGACGACTGAGCAATGCTGCAAACAAAATCACCTATGTCCTTCTGAAACTAAACTCAAAATGCACAATGTCTTCACAAATATCCAATATGAAATTCATGATCAAATGCCATGGCTTTATAAGTCTACATTCGTACCTTGGATAGCCAAAATAGCAATTGGTTGAGGATTTTAAGTGATAATGGATTCAAATCCCTATCTCTTCATAAACCTAGGGATATAACTTTTGATCTTAGCGCTAATATTAAATATAAAAACCCAAATAAAAACATTATGATAATCTGGCGACTTATTAACCGGCCGGAGATTGGATATGGCATGTGATCAGTGCCTTAAACGGTGGTTATGCCCGACGGTCACGGTTTTATCCTGACGGTTAACCTAACCACGCGAGCAGTTGTAACATCAGCCATGTGAATAGGCAGAAAAAAAAATCTCTGCGGTTATTAATAGTGTTAACCCCGCCACAGTTAACTCTCGTGGTTTAAAAACCTTATTACATGTATGCGGTTCCGACGGGGTTTATAAGTCGCGGTCATCTGTGACTGCGCGGTATAAAATACACCATTCACATGTCAGCGGTTAGCCTCCGATGTGGTTTTGATAACCACGGTCTAACTTAGCGTTGTGTAATGTTTAAACATTTGTTTTATGGGTTTTATAATAAAATTTTTATCACCGAACCTTTGTATTAAGGTTTTACACCATAGGGTTTAATAACATGTGTCTTTTGCGCTAGGACATAGGTCTTGTGCTAGGGTTTTAGGCTTAGGATTAGATTTAAGACTTAGGTTATCACTTAGGTTTAGAGATAGGTTTTAATGCCTTAGGAGATAGACTTAGGGATTTTTACATAATGTTTAGATCCTTAGTACTAGGATTAGACCTTAGGATTAGGTCTTAGCACTTAGGATATTACATCATCATTTTAGCCCAAAATTCACCTTCTCATCCACATGACAACCATAACATTGAAGGACTAAAACTAGCGCAACTGCATGTATGCAGACTAAACCATGGACAACTTTGAGGTCTTCCTTCGGACGATACTGACGGAACTGGAGGATTTGGAGACTGAACTGGACGTTGGACAATCTGAAACTCTGTCGATCTTGTACTGATCAAGATCCTCCTGGATCAGTATGGGTCCTCCAAAAATCAAGGAACGAGGAGTACAGGGATAGTGACAAATTGTTATGTAACACCCTTTCTCGCTATTTCTCTGTTATTTGTGCTCTTCATTGCACTCTCAAATCCCTAGACCTCTTGAAGTCATCCGCGTCCATTTCTTCAATCCCTTCATAGCTCCTCGTTCAGTAGCATCCCTCCCTCTATGTTCTTCCCCCAGTACTAGGTGTTTAGGCTTCCATGTTGGGGTTTTTGAAAACCAACAAAATTTCCTCCACCATTAGAACCTTAATCCACAGAGGGATTTCCTTTAGTAGTTTTCCACACAACCCTGATATGAATATGTCCTCAGCCTTAGAAAAGGACTGAATTCTCTACAATGAACTCAATAATATATCCTTCTAGTGTAGTCTGCACCAAGAAGTTTGCAACTCGTGTCAGATTGATATCCAATTGATGGAGTGGTAACATATCTGCTTGAGTTCAAGCACGATCTGATCTGCTTTGTCCACTAGTCTTCCCTTATATTTGCAATCTCTGCAACTAGTTGTAGAGATCTTCTCAAATTTGACACCAAAAGGTCTTGTACTGATCACTAGATGATTCCACATGCAAGACCTAATCCTTCAACTTTCCTTCACCCTATTATCGAAGCTGAGCTTGTTGCGAGATGAACCGATCTATGTGTTCATACCTCCAGTCTTGTAATTCTTTCTTCAAGATCCTTGATACCGTATTCCAACCCCATTTTATATTTCAAGTCCTGACAACATAACCATTTGTTAGATAAAAATAACAACAGGGTTAAGACCTAGGTTTAGGCATATGGCCAACAAAGCTTCGTTGTAGTCTAGCACAATGCTGACATTTTAACCTTACCCAAGGCTGGGTAAGGAATATCACTCGAGGCGTGCCACAACCTTAGTTAGACGGGGGAGTTAGGATTTAGTATCAAGAAGCCTACCATTGATCAAAACAGACTTAAAGCATCTCAACGCTAACATGTATAAGTTCATTTGTAATAGATCGCACATATTGCAAAGACTACTTGAAGGCCCATATTAAAAAAAAATAACAACTAATTAACCATGCAGTCATAATACAATAAGTAATAATTCAATCATAACACGCGAATTCTAGAATGTCTTCTTTCCATTAAGTTCTTCAAATAACATTACATCAGGCTTAACAGGCCTTTCCCACAATATATTTCAATGAATAAACAACACAGAATTACACAACATAATAGTTATAGAGCAGTCTTGGTCACTTTGCAACAACATTCTAGTACTCTCTTCCTTCTCTTTCTCCCGCCTATCCTTCCTTATCTCTTCATGCTCGCCTGAACTGTCAATTTATCCCGCCTCTTTCCTAGCTCGTCTGTATCTGTTTCTTGGTTGTTTGTTGCTTTTTATCACTCAACTCTATCTGTATTTTTCCTATTGGTCCTCTACAACTTCCAGTTTTCTTCGAGTTCCTTTTCCGTCCTTTCCGCAACTCTCCAACAGTTTTCCTGCAGCTTGCGATTATTCTAACCATTCCCAAAATTATTTAATCTTAAAAAAACAAACACCCCAACATAGCCCCCTTATTATTATTGTTATTTTTGTGGCCATGTAGCGCCATATTGTTATTGTTGTGATCCATAGAAGCCCATTATTTTTATTATTATGTCCTTACATTATTATTGTTATGCAGGCTCTAATTATATCATGACCCCTTAGACTCTTATATATACAAATGAGGTATTTTCATTTATATAATCCAAGAATTGTTCATTTATGTAATGTAAAGGAGGTTTTCCCCCTCGAATAGGCTATTTATCAATTTCTTGATAAATCTTTTCTCTATTTTGTGAGCTGGTTGCATAACATTTGGTATCAGAGCTTTGAATTCTAGGGTTTCGCTGCTTCAAATGACCATCATGGAATTTTTGCTATAATTTTTTTTTATACAAGGGTTCCAAATCTGAAATTGCAACCACATGGAGCTAAAATATTGGTGAACTTTGTGTACAAATTTTAGATCTTGGTTTGCTAAATTTTCAAAGATATGATCCTAGGAATTTAGGGTTTTTGCAGGCTCCAAAATTCCATCTCAAACATGCTACCTAGGGAAAAGTGTCATAACTTTTGTTTCAAGCATCGGATTTGAATTCTATAAAAAGTGGTTGTAATTACACAGACTATAGTTTGTCTTACGTCAATTTCAGGGCTGAATGTTGAAAAAGTGACACGTGACATCTCGTACAACTTTGATATACTCAATTAGTCCATAATCAAGCCACCGTGGGAGATTTGGCATAACTTTTTATTGAAGAATCTGACATTAGTCCGAATTGTGGCATTGGAAATAAGAGTTTGAGGGCTACCAAAGGACCAAATTTTAGACCTTGGAAATCAAAATTTATAGAGATACAACAATTTCAATATCGAGCTCCAAAAAAGCAAGAAAAAGGTGTGTATTTTTTAAAATTTGCATAACGTTTTGTTGAAAAATCACTTTGAAGTGATTCAAAGGAAATATTGAAGCATAAATATTAGTGTTTGGTTCTAAAATGCCTCCAAAACAAAATAAATCTACACCCATTAAGCCCTTAGAAAGTTCTACTATGACGCATGAAGAGGAAGAATTGCAACATGATATATCAAAATACAGGACCAAGTGCAACACATTTCGCTCTCACAAAGATAAACCAAGGATGACATGGATGGTTTAAAAGCATACATGGATGGTTTGAATGCAAACATGAAAGGTTTGACAAAGTTATTTCAAGAAAGGATTCCCAGTGGTGACAAGGTAATCCATGAAAGTCATGAAGAGGACAAAAGGAATATGAATTATGATTTTAGAGACTCAAATGTTGGGTTTAAACCACCACATTCCAAATATTTATATGAGGAAGTTTGATGGCAAGGATCTTATAACATGGATACTACATGGAGAAATATTTTGATCTCCATGATATGCAACACTCACAAAATGTATGAATTGCAACTTTATATTTAGAATCTAATCAGTTTGTATGGTATCGATGGCTTTGTTCTCGTAAACCATTTGTCACTTTGTCAATTTTTACGGAGGAAATGATAACACATTGTGAGGATACAAATAACAACACCTTATTTAGCCAATTGATGAATCTCAAACAAAAGGGTTCAATGGCAGAGCACATTGAGGACTTCCAAAAATTTAATATCAGGGTAACAAATATTCTAGAGGAGCATAGGATTGATGTCTTCATAGGGACTTTAAAGGATAACATCCAACATGAGGTTCGCCTTTGGGAACCCGATTCATTGGTGAAGGCATTCAGGGTGGCAAGAAAATTTGAAAGTAAATTTATGGAAATGAGGAAGTCTACCACTCACAACTATAAAGATGGAAGTGTTGTTTCTCATAGCCTTCCACAACCTACAAGGTTGATACCACAACAATTGGAGGAAAAAAAGAGAAAAAGGGCTTTGTTATAGTTGTGATAGAAAATACACTAAACGTCATAAGTGTATTTTACATAAATTGTGAAGAGGAGGAAGAAAAGGAACAAGAAACATCAAAAGAGAAGGAAATACACCAGTAGCCAACCCAAAAGAAAGAAGAAATGAATCCGACCATGTATTGCACTGCATTGGCAGGAATTACCACTCCTCAAACTCTCAAGATAGAAGGATGTATTAAGAAAAAAAGGTAATAGCGTTGATTGATTCAGGTAGTACCCATAATTTTATTCATTGTAAGATAGTCAAGGAATTGAAATTCTTCTTATATCCAGCACCAACGTGTCAAGTGATGGATGCAAGTAGAGGAACTATAAATTTCTATGGAGAGTGCCATAATATCAAGCTAACCATGGGGGAATATGTATTGAATAGTCCAATGCTTTCCATTCCAATGGGTGGTGCTGATGTTGCACTAGGAGTCTAATGGTTACAATCTTTGGGTGTGATAGCTTTTAATTTTCAAGAACTTTTCTTGAATTTTTTTTATGGAAGGAAAGGAAGTTGAACTAAGGGATATCGCAGGGAAAACAAGAAATTTGATAAACTCTAAGTTCGTGACAAAGCTTTTAAAGAAATAACAACGAGGCGTAATTGCACAATTATGCTCACTAGAGGTTCACACATCAAAATCATCTATTTCTCGAGATCTCCAAAAAGTCTTGGACAATCATTCCAAGGTGTTTGAGACTCCCAAAGGCCTCCCACCTATTTGTGATCATGATCATGCTATTCATTTGATTCCAACAAGTGTTCCTCCAAACGTGAGGCCTTATAGATATTCTTATGCCCAAAAGAGTGAGATTGAACGTATGGCTGCAGAAATGCTAGAGGCTGGTATAATTCAACCTAGTCAAAGTTCTATCTCTACTCCAGTATTATTGGTGTACAAGAAGGATGGATCATGGCGTATGTGTCCGGATTATAGGGATCTCAACAAGCTCACTATTAAAGATAAATTTCCCATCCCTCTCATTGATGAATTGTTGGATGAATTACAAGGAGAAATTTGTTTCACCAAGTTGGATCTTCGTTCAGGATATCATCAAATTAGAATGAAGACTGAGGACATTCTAAAAACAACATTCAGAACTCATGAGGGTCATTATGAATTTTTGGTCATGCCTTTTGTCCTTACTAATGCAACTTCCACATTTTAAGGTTTGATGAATCGTTGGATGAATTACATGGATAAATTTGCTTCACCAAGTTGGATCTTCGTTCAAGATATCATCAAATAAGAATGAAGACTAAAGACATTCTGAAAACAACATTCAAAACTCACGAGGGTCATTGCGAATTTTTGGTCATGCCTTTTGTCCTTACTAATGCACCTTCCACATTTTAAGGTTTGATGAATCGTTGGATGAATTACATGGAGAAATTTGCTTCACCAAGTTGGATCTTCATTGAAGATATCATCAAATTAGAATGAAGACTAAAGACATTCTGAAAACATCATTCAAAACTCATGAGAGTCATTATGAATTTTTGGTCCTGACTTTTGTCCTTACTAATTCACCTTCCACATTTTAAGGTTTGATGAATTCCATTTTCAAATCCTTCCTTAGAATTTTTTTGTTAGTATTTTTTTATGATATACTAATCTACAACAAGTCTTGGAAGGATCATGTTAAACATGTTGATAGGGTACTCAAACTATTGGAGGAGAAACAATTATATTCAAAAGCCTCCAAATGTTTCTTTGGAGTACAAGAGGTGGAATATTTGGGTCATATTGTATCTCATGAGGGTGTTAAGGTAGACCCCAACAAAATTAAAGCCATTGAGGAATGGAAAATCCCCACAACCATAAAGCATATTTGAGGATTTCTCGGGTTGATAGGGCATTATCACAAGTTTGTTAATAATTATGGGAGAATAGTGACACTTCTAACATCATTACTGAAAAACAATCCATTTTCTTGGACTCCATAAGCAACTAAGGCCTTTGAACATCTTAAAGAGGCAATGTGCCAAGCATCGATCTTAGTTACGCTAGAATTCACAAAGAACTTATTGTGGAATGTGATGCCTTAGGAAATGGAATTGGTGTAGTTTTAATGCAAGAAAGAAGACCCTTTGGTTTTGAAAGTCTTCCAATCAAAGGAAAGTATTTACAAAAACCTATTTATGAGAAGGAAATGTTGGCAATACTACATGCACTTAATCAAACCTATTTATGAGAAGGAAATGTTGGCAATAATACATGCACTTAATCAATGGCGACCTTACCTAATGGGAAGATACTTCAAGGTAAAAACAGATCATGATAGTCTTAAATACTTGTTGGAACAAAGATTATCTTCAAAAGAGCATAAAAATGGGTCACAAATATGTTGGGTTATGACTTTGAAATCATCTACAAAAAAAAGCAAGCAAAATATTGTTGCAGATGCACTCTCAAGAAAGGATGAGGATGTGGAAGCATTTCTTGTGCCATTTCTATTATCCAACCTGAGTGGATAACCGAAGAAAGGGATGAATGGAAGAATGATGAAGAGTTGTGGAAACTCATTCAAAAGTTGCAGCAAGATCCTATAACATCTGATATATTTAGCTGGAAAAATTATTCATTATGGTGCAAAGATCGCTTATACCTTTGTAAGAATTCCCAACTCAAACATAAGATTTCGTTGGAATTTCACACCTCTCCCTTGGGAGGGCACTCAGGATTTTAATAACTTACCACACGGTCAACAAGGAATTTTTTGGGATGGCTTAAATATGATATTCAAAAGTTTGTGGCAGAATATTTGGTTTGCCAACAAAATAAAGTTGAGACATTAATTAAGACCCCATGTATGTTACAACCTTTAGCCATTCCAAGTTAGCATTGGGAGGAGGTCTCAATGGATTTCATCACATGTTAACCCAATTTTGAAGGAAAGGGTGTCATCATGGTGGTAGTTGATATACTTACCAAGTATGCACATTTTTTTGCATTATCTCATCCTTTTAAAGGCAATACAGTTGCTACTACATTTATGGAAACAATTCAAAAGTTTCATGAAAACCCAAATATTATAGTAAGTGACAAAGATCCCATTTTCACTTGAAATTTTTGGACGAAATTGTTTTTTTGCCTTGGCACTCAATTATCTCGTAGTTCATATTATCATCCTAAATCTTATGGGCAAACTGAGATAGTGTACAAATGTTTGGAAGGATATCTTTGTTGCTTTGTATCTGATAAAAAAACACAATGGGTCAAGTGGTTGCCTCTAGCTAAATGGTGGTACAACACTTCCTTCCATACTGAAGCAAAAATGACCCCATTTATGGCACTTTATGGATATCATCCACCATCCATCACATTGTCTCTAAGAGAAAATTCTAAGGTTCAAGCAATGAAGATCACATCGAGCATCAACAATAAGTTCTCCAACTCTTAAAGGATAACATCACTCTATCGCATAATCGAATGAAACAACAAAAATATCAACATCGCAGTGAAATAAGTTTTGATGTAGGCGACTGGGTATTTTTACGGCTACAACCATACAAACAAATGTACCTCAAAAAAGATAAGAAGGATAATAAATTATCACCCAAGTACTACGGTCCTTACAAAGTGTTGCAAAAGATTTGTACTATGGCATACAAATTGGTGCTACCTGCATCTTCTTGAGTACACCCAGTTTTCCATGTTTCATGCTTAAAGAAGGTTTTCGGTGATAAGCTTCCAGTTCAAACAGTGTTGCCAGAACTTGACGAAGAAGGAAAAATCATATTTGAGCTTGAAGCAGTCACATAAACAAAAACCCGACGACTAAGAAATCGATCAATTTTAGAGTATCTCATTTATTGGAAGAACTTACCTGTTGAAGATTCCACATAATAGGATGAGAATTTTATACGGAATAATCCAAAACTACTCAAGCGCACTTTTTGGAAGGAGAGGGACATGTTAGGTCCCTATAATACTAGTGTAGCCCCCTTATTGTTATTGTTATGCCCATGTAGCCCCCATATTGCTATTGTTGTACCCCATACAAGCCCACTATTGTTATTGTTGTGCCCTTACATTATTATTGTTATGTAGGCTCTGATTATATTTTGACCCCTTAGACTCCTATATATACAAAGACGGTCTTTCATTTGTATCATCCAAGAATCATTCATTTATGCAATGTAAAGGAGGTTCCCCCCCTCGAAGCGGCTATTTCTCAAGTCATTGATTTGTCTTTTCTCTATTTTGTGAGTTGGTTGCATAACCATATTGCATCTCGCGTGTACATATCGGGACTCCCAGAAACAAATCCATGTGCATGTAATTCTACTACATAAATACAATCAACATTGATAACATATTTTATTTTACATTGTTTTGTTACCTTGAATTCCACATCCTTATTTACACGTCCCAATAGAGATGGATTTGGATGATATGGTTATGAAACCAGCTCCAAAAATAGTTGAAAAGAGAGATCAGCGTCTTAGAAATCAACCACTTCAAGGGGGAAACCTCCAATACATTACATAAATGAAAAATTATTGGATGATACAAATGAACAAAACCTCCTTCTATATATAGGAGTCCATGGGGCCACAATATAATCCTATCCGACGTAACAATAATAATTGAAGGGCACAATAATGACAAAATGGGGGTTACAAGGGTACAATAATAACAATAAGGGGGTTACACTAACAACAATAAGGGACTATACTAGTAATATAGGGACCTAACATGCCCCTCTCCTTCAAAAAGTGTTGTCCTCAATGCTTGAGTAGCTCTGGGTGCTTCTGTATAAAATTCTCATCCTCCCATGTAGAATATTCAATGGGTAAGTTCTTCCACTTGATGAGATACTCTAAAATTGATCGATTCCGTAGCTGTCGAGTTCTTGTTTCCGTGACCGCTTCAGGTTCCAATATGATTTTTCCTTCCTCATCAAGTTCTGGCAATATTGTTTGAACTCGAAGATTTTCACCTATAACCTTCTTTAAGCATGAAACATGGAAAACTGGATGTACTCGCGAAGAAGCAGGAAGCTCCAATTTGTATGCCATAATACCAATCTTTTGCAACACCTTGTAAGGACCATAGTACTTTGGCGATAATTTATTATCCTTCTTAGCTTGCTTGAGGGACATTTGTTTATATGGTTGTAGCCGTAAAAATACCCAATCTCCTACATCAAAACTTTTCTCACTGCGATGTTGATCTGCCTGTTGTTTCATTCGATTTTGTGCCAAATTCAGGTTATCCTTTAAGAGTTGGAGAACTTCTTGCTGATGCTCGATGTGATCTTCCACTGCTTGAACCTTAAAATTTTCTCTTAAATATGATGTGATGGATGGTGGATGATATCCATAAAGTGCCATAAATGGGGTCATTTTTGTTGCAGTATGGAAGGAAGTGTTATACCACCATTGAGCGAGAGGTAACCACTTGACCCATTGTGTTTGTTTATCAGATACAAAACAACGAAGATATCCTTCCAAACATTTATTTACTATCTCTGTTTGACCATCAGATTGAGGATGATAAGATGAGCTATGAGCTAATTGACTACCCAAACAAGAAAATAACTCCATCCAAAAATTTACCGTAAAAATGGGATCTCTGTCGCTCACAATAACCCTTGGGCTTCCATGTAGCTTTTGAATTCTGTCCACAAATGTAGTAGCAACTGTACTTGCTTTAAATGGATGAGACAATGCACAAAAGTGTGCATACTTGGTAAGTCTATCAACTACCACCATGATGACATTCTTGCCTTCGGACTTCGGTAAACCTGTGATAAAATCCATTAAAATCTCCTCCCAACGTTGACTTGGAATGGATAAAGGTTGTAGAAGTCCCGGGGTCTTAATTGTCTCCACTTTATTCTGCTGGCAAACCAAACATTCCGCCACAAACTTTTGAATATCAGATTTAAGGCCATCCCAAAAAAATTCTTTCTTCACCCTGTGGTAAGTTTTTAAAAATCCTGAGTGTCCTCCTAAAGGAGAAGCGTGCAATTCCAAAAGAATCTTTTGTTTTAGTTGGGAATTCTTACAAATATATAAGCGATCTTTGTACCATAAGGAATCATTTTTCCAACTAAATGTATCGGATGTACTAGGATCTTGCTGCAACTTTTGAATGAGTGTCCATACATCTTTTTCCTTCTTCCATTCATCTCTTGCTTCGGTTATCCAATCTGGTTGGATAATAGAAATGGTACAAAGCAATGCTTCCACCTCTTCATTCTTTCTTGAGAGTGCATCTGCAACAACATTAAGCTTTCCTTTTTTGTATATTATTTCAAAGTCATAACCCAACATCTTTGTGACCCATTTTTGTTGCTCTTATGAAGATAGTCTTTGTTCCAAAAAGTGTTTAAGACTATCATGATCAGTTTTTACCTTGAAGTGTCTTCCCATTAGGTAAGTTCGCCATTTCTTTAGTGCATGTAGCATTGCTAACATTTCCTTCTCATAAATAGGTTTCTGTAAATACTTTCCTTTGATTGGACGACTTTCAAAAGCAATGGGTCTTCCTTCCTGCATTAAAACAGCACCAATTCCATTTCCTGAGGCATCACATTCCACAATAAAGGTTTTTGTGAAGTCTGGCGTAGCTAAGACCGGTGCTAGGCATATTGCCTCTTTAAGATGTTCAAAGGCCTTAGTTGCTTCAGGAGTCCATGAAAATGCATCTTTCTTCAATAATGTTGTTAGAGGTGCTGCTATTCCCCCATAATTCTTAACAAACTTGCGATAATACCCTGTTAACCCGAGAAATCCTCGCAACTGCTTTATGGTTGTGGGGACTTTCCATTCCTTAATGGCTTTAATTTTGTTAGGGTCTACTTTAACACCCTCGTGATATACAATATGACCCAGATATTCCACCTCTTGTACTCCAAAGAAACATTTGGATGTTTTTGCATATAATTGTTTCTCCTGCAATAGTTTGAGCACCCTGTCAACATGTTCAACATGATCCTTCCAAGAACTGCTATAGATTAGTATATCATCAAAAAATACTAGCACAAATTTTCTAAGGAAGAGTTTGAAAATGGAATTCATCAACCCTTGAAATGTAGAAGGTGCATTGGTAAGGCCAAAAGGCATGACCAAAAATTCATAATGACCCTCATGAGTTCGAAATGTTGTTTTTGGAATATCTTGAGTCTTCATTCTAATTTGATGATATCCTGAACGAAGATCCAACTTGGTAAAATAAATTGCTCCATGTAATTCATCCAATAATTCATCAATCATGGGAATGGGAAATTTATCTTTAATGGTGAGCTTATTGAGCTCCCTATAATCCGGACACATGCGCCATGATCCATCCTTCTTGTGTACCAATAATACAGGAGCAGAGAAAGAACTTTGACTAGGTTGAATTATACCCACCTCTAACATTTATGCAATCATACGTTCAATTTCGCTCTTTTGGACATAGGGATATATATAAGGCCTGATGTTTGGAGGAACACTTCCTGGAATCAAATGAATAGCATGATCATGATCACGAATACGTGGGAGTCCTTTGGGAGTTTCAAACACCTTGGAATGATTGTCCAAGACTTGTTGGAGATCTGCAGAAATAGATGATTTTGATGTCGGAACTTCTAGTAAGCATAATTGTGCAATTACGCCTCGTTGTTATTTATTTAGAAGCTTTGTCATGACATTAGAGCTTATTATCCTTCCCGGCTTCCCTTCAATACCCCGTAATTCGACTTCCTTTCCTTCTGAAAAAAATTTCAAGAAAAGTTCTTGAAAATTAAAAGCTACCGTCCCGAAAGATTGTAACCATTGTACTCCTAGTACAACATCAGCACCTCCCATAGGAATGGAAAGCATTGGACTAGTCAATACATATTCCCCCATGGTTAGCTTGATATTATGACATTTTCTAGAGAAATTTATAGTTCCTCCATTTGCAACCACTACTTGACATTCTGGCGCTGGGTATAGGAAACAATTTAATTCCTCTTCCTTCTATCTTGAGATTTTGAGGAGTGGTAATTCCTATCAATGGATTACACGATATGGTCAGACTCATTTCTTCCTCTTCTAGGGTTGTTTCTCACTGTATATCCTCTTCTTTTGATGATTCTTGTTCATTTTCTTCTTCCTCTTCGCAATCTATGTAAAATAATTTCTTCTCAGCACATTTATGACCTTTAGTTTATTTGCCATCACAACTGTAGAAAAGTCCATTTTCCCTTTTTTCTTCCAATTGTTGTGGTGTCAACCTTGTAGGTTGTGGAAGTCTAGGAGTAGCAACACTTCCATCTTTATATATGTGAGTGGTAGGCTTCCTTGTTGCCATAATTTTACATTCAATTTTTTGCTAACCCGAATGCCTTTTCCATTCCAATGAATCGCATTCCCTAACGCGAACTTCATGTTGGATGCTATCCCCTTAAAGTCCCTATGAAGACATCAATCTTCAGGTTCCTCCGGAATATCAATTACCCTTATATTCAATTTTTGGAAGTCCTCAATGTGCTCCACGACCGAACCCTTTTGTTTGAGATTTATCAATTGGCTAAAGAAGGTGTTGCTTTTTGTATCCTCATAATGTGCTATCATTTCTCCGTAAACAACTTGGGACAATTTTTGACGGAATTAAGCCATCGATACCATTCAAATGTATTTTGTTCTAAATGTAAAGTTGCAATGCGGTACCTTTCGTGTATTTCCGCACATTATTGAGATCAAAATATTGCTCCATTTGTAGTATCCATGTTACGGGATCCTTGCCATCTAAATTCCTCATATCCATCTTTGGAATATGGTGGTTCTTCCATCCAACATTAGAGTTTATGAAATCATGATTAAGATTTATTTTGTTCTCATCATGAGTTTCCTCTACTATATTTTCACCATTAAAAAACATTTCTTGTACCAACTTTTCCAAACCTTCGATGTCTACTTTTAGATCATTCTTCATGCTTTCCATGTTGTCTTTCATTTTTTCATCGATCTTAGCTTCCATGTCATCCATCTTAGCTTCCATGCCAACTTCCATGACATCCATCTTAGCTTCCAAACCATTCATCTTAGCTTCCATGCCTTTCTTCAAACCATTCATCTTAGTTTCCACGCCTTTCTTCAAAACTTCCATTTCATTTTTTGTTGCTATTTGCGATAGCGAAATTTGGTGCACTTGCTCTTATAATTTTGATATCTCACGTTTCATTTATTCGTCTTCATGAGTCATAGTAGATCTGTTTGAAGGCTTAATGGGTGTTGAATTCTTTTTAGGGGGGCATTTTAGAACCCAATAGTGATATCTATTCTTCAATATGCCCTTGGAATAAATTCAAACTAATTTTTCAAACAAGACTTATGTAATTCGAAGAAAAAAAAACACACACACACACCTTTTTCTTGCTTTTGAGGAGCTCAATATTGAAACTGAATTATCTTTATGATTTTGGATCTTCAATATCTGAAATTTGGCCCTGTAGTAGCCCTCTTAATCTTCTTTCAAATTCCAGAGGTCTAACCTGATTTGTATTCTTCAAGAAAAAGTTATGTCATATCTCCCATAATGACCTAATTATGGACTAGTTCAATAGAGCGACCTTGTACGACATGCCATGTGTCACTATTTCCTCCTTCGACTCTGAAATTGATAAACATGAAATTAAAGTCAGTGTACTTACAGGCACTTTTTATAGAATTCCAATCCAATTCTCAGAGAAGGAATTATGACGATTTTCCCATGGTCACCTCTTTGAGATCAAATTCGGGAGCTTGAAAAATCCCTCAGGATTGCGGCTTCGCTATGTAAAAATTCCAGCTTATGACCCCTTGTAGAAAAAAAAAAAGTTATAGTGAAAATGCCACGATGACATGTTTAGGTTAAATTCAGGAGCCTGCGAAAACCCCCAACTTGCACATATCATATCTCCAAAAATATTGCGAACCAAGATCTGAAATTTTTCCACGACGTTCCACAGGATTTCAGCTTCGCTCTGTAAAATTTCAGCTTCTGAACCTTCGTAGAAAAAAAGTTATAGCGAAAATGCCACGATGACCTGTTTGGAGCAGTGAAACCCTAAAATCCAAAGCTCTGGTACCAAATGTTATGAAACCAGCTCCAAAAATAGAAGAAAAGAGAGGTCAATGCCTTATAAATCAACCACTTTGAGGGGGAAACCTCCAACACATTACATAAATGAAAAATTATTGGATTATACAAATGACCAAAACCTCCTTCTATATATAGGAGTCCATGGGGCCACAATATAATCCTAGCCGACCTAGCAATAAAAATGTAAGGGCACAATAATAACAATATTGGGGTTACAGGGGTACAACAATAACAATAAGGGGGCCACACTAATAACAATAAGGGACTAAACTATAGGGACCTAACAGATATCAAGCCTCTAATCCTAGTTTGTTGACCAACTCTACAATAATGAGATTTGATTGTAATCCTCAGTTTAATAGAGCATCAATTTTTGTCTTCTTGAACTATATCTTTATATGGAAGATTTTGGTCATATCCTTTTCTTCATGTTGTTGAAGGCCACTCATATTCACTCTTTCAGGATTGATGTATAAAAAATCTTCTCATCCACATCCAAGCTACTTTCCACTTGTTTACTCGATTTTGTGGCGATGATATTTTTCTTCTTCGCATCTATCTTTTGGTTCTGCAGATTGAGCTTTAGATGTAATTTTTAACCCATCTCCCTTATGTAACTATCAATATTACAATGTTTATAGTGGTTGTTAGGATATTTTCATTGGTGTGTTTTGGCTGTTATCTTCTTATCTTTGCCCTTTTCCATGATCTGGATCTTGGGGGAGGCCCCAAAGATATAAAAATTTGAAATGGATCTTAAGGGGCGAGGCCCCCAAGATTTGAAAAATTGAAATGACAGAAAAATGAGAGAACACACTGTAAATAAAACCACTAAGAAACTTTTTATTAAAACATGGAATAACTGTAAAAGCTACACTGTGGTGGACAATCTGTCCTTTTACAAAATGTGACTTGTTACTTATAGTCTTTTTTAGTTACAATACCAGAGGTAAATTCCATAGGTGGGTAAATATCGTGGGTGAATGAATACCATGGGTAGATGTCACTTACAATACCTGGGTGGGTAAATACCATTGGTGATGAATACTATGGGTGGATGCCACTTAAAACACCATGGGTAGATGTCACTTACAATACCTGGGTGGATAAATACCATGGGTGATGAATACCATGGGTGGATGCCACTTACAATACCATGGGTAAACTCCATGTGTGGATGAATACCATGGGTGGATACATACCATCGGTGAATGAAAACCATGGATAGATGTCACTTACAATACCATGGGCGGATAAAGACCATCGATGGATAAATACCATGGGTGTAGGCCACTTTCCATTCATATCATTTCCCCCTCCATAAGAAGTAATGGTCTCCACTACGTGAAGTTCCCTCCTGATAAACCTTTGTTGAATATGAATAACCACCGAAGAGAAGGGTTTTGTGTGGTTAACCCAAAACCATGATGAACAAAGATACGAGGATAGAGATACCTTGTAATGCTTGTGACCAACTGTGATACTCACAAGGTGTATCCTAGCAAATGGACTTCGATGAAGTGTGGATTTGTGGATGACCCCATAACCATGACAAATGAAGATTCGATTATAGAGATACCATGTAATGCTTGTGACCAACTGTGATGCTAACAGTGTGCGGTCTAACAAATGGACTTTGATGAAGTGTGGGTTTGTGGATGACCTAGAACCATGAAAAATGAAGATCCGATGATAAAGTTATCCTGTAATGCTTATGACCAACTGTGATACTAATAGTGTGCAGCCTAGCAAATGGACTTCGATGAGAAGGATTTTATGAGGTTGACCCATAACCATGATGTTGACTATTGATGAAGTAGCAGGTGTCTACATAGCTTGGGGTGGGAGGGCACGTCTCCAAAGAACCCAAGTCGAACGCTGATATGCTGCAACTGATGAATGTGAAGCAGGTGCCTACTAAAGCGGGGTGGGAGGGCACATCTCCAAAGGGAACCCGCTCCAGATTTAAAATTGGCATAGCTCAGTCGATATAACTCGGAATCTTTACCATAACCTGATTTTGGAAATAGAATGATCATTCTGCAACTTTCCATGTGATTGAAATCCTTATCTTGAGACTCTGAAAACTCATATTTTCGCTGCAACTATCTTGTCGTCGCAAAAATTCTTAAAAAAAAAAAGAAAACAAACAAACAAACAAATTTTTAAATCAATGCTATCTCCCTCATCCGAACTCCGATTCAGCCAATTGTTTTTTTGAATTTGGGTGGTTTTTCAAGAGGAGCTCAAATCTATAATCAATTTTCTGAAATTTTGCACAAATAATTCAAAATTTGATAGGATATTTTTCGTCCATGAATTGTCGTCAGAGAAAAAAAACTGCAACACAACTAATTTTAAATTAATGACATCTCTCTCATCTCGACTCTGATTCGACCGATTTTTTATTTATTTATTTATTTATTTTTAATTATTTAATTGGAGTATATTTTTGCAAGGAACCTAGATCTGTTATTGTTTTTTGAAAATTTTGCACCAAAAATTCCAAATTTGATCTGCAAACTCACCGCTAAGAAAAAATCCTACAAAAAAAATAAAATAAATAAATAAATAAATATATATATAACTATAATTCTTCCCACTTGGCCCAAGGAAGTGCTATGTGGAGGCCGGTACTCGCATGATTTTTTCTTTTCTTTCGGAAAACTTTGAACTGAAACATGCTTCAAACTCTCATTCCGTGAGCCACACCGAATCTGATACCACTAATCCGGATCTTGGGGGGGAGGCCCCCAAGATCTAAAAATTTGAAATATATCTGACAAGATCTGCAAAACTAGAATGCCAGAAAAAAAAAAAAGAAGAGAACACACTGCAAATAAAACCACAAATAAACTTGTTTTATTAAAACAGAGAATAACTGTAGAAGCTACATTGTGGCAGACAATCTGTCCTTTTACAAAGTGAGGCTTGTTATTTATAGCCTTTTTTGAGATACAATACCACAAATTCCATGGTGGGTAATTACCATGGGTAGATGTCACTTTCACAATATCATGGGCTAGCAAATATCATGGGTGATGAATACCATGGGTGGGATGTGTTAGGTCCCTATATCACCAGTATAGTCCCTTATTATTGTTTTAACAAAAACGGGTAGAGAGATATATTAATGCTGGCCTAAAGCCTCAAAACTGGTTACAATTTCATGAATCGAGACCTACTGACACCATGGCCAGTCCAAAACCTCATTATCTTTGCACCCCGAGTGATTTATACAGTCTATTTTTCGGATCACCGCTTCAATTTTCCCTCCATTAAAAATGCAGACAAATTGTTTCAAAAGAAGACTGTAAAACATAGGACAGTCATTTAAGGAATGGGATCTCGACTTTCAACTCCATTGTTGTTGATGACTCCTGGAGGAAGGGTGACCGCTTTATTTGCCTCCGCATCAGCTTCGTTGTTATTGTCTTTCTTAATATGGTAGAAGTTTATGCTCTAGAATGCTTTCAACAGAGTTCTAATTCTTCTGATCAGTCTAGACAGTCTTACATCTGAGGGGTAAAAATTGTCCACCATGATTTTAATGATTGTCTGGGAATCTCCAAACACAGAAGCCACAGATATGCCACGCGATTTAAGTTGTTTGAGGCCTTGAAGAAGCGCCAGGGCTTCAGCCTAGATGCTGGAGTTGAAACCCACACTCCAGGCGTATCTGAGAACAATGCGTCCATCAGCGTTTTTGATCACACCCCCGGCTCCGGATCTGCCTGGATTCCCTTTCGCAGCGCCGTCAAAGGAAATTTTGCAGTGCGCCTTCGTTAAGCAGAAGGATATGAAATCGGGGGTAGATAATCTGAGCTGCCAGTCTTGAAGGGGGTTAAGCAGCCTGTCAGTTACAGAGAACTGAAGATCCAGATGCTCGCACCAAACAACATCGTGCTCCCTCAATCCAGCCCCATCCGGATGATCGCCAACGCATTCCTTGAGCAGGGCTTTGATTTTAATCCAGATAATCTTGTGAGCGCTCCTCTGATCGCAGAAAATCCTCCGGTTTCGTTCCAACCAGATATGCCAGCAGATCAATTTGGGGAGGACGCTCCAGGCATGCTTGAGATGCGAGTTCTTGGGAAAGCCACCGGGGTAAGAGCGCCTCCAGAAAGAGAACAGCTCTGGGATGTTATTTGGGAGGGCGACATCCTGAATCCACGGGCCTAAGGCTTCAGCCCATAAAACCTTGACAAAACTACAATGAAGCATCAAGTGTGCTGCAAACTCAGTGCTTTCTTCACACATCGAGCACCGAGAGGGACCAGCAAATCCTCTTTTTCGTAATCGGTTCTCAGTTAAGATCCTCTGATGGCAAAGAAGCCAATAGAAATGGTCAATTTTGGGCAGCGATGGAGTAAACCAGATTCCTTTCCATGAGCTCGGATCTGGAGGGACATGAGGGGTTGAAATGATCTGCCTGTATCCCTTTGAGACAGAGTAGTGTCCTGGAGACGGTCCCCATCCTCGGACGTCCCTTTTCCTGCTTCTCAATGGCGCCTTACCATTTAGATGATCTAAGAAAGCATCCAACTCGCTTGATAGATTCAGAGGCACCTCGAAGTTAAGCCAACTGTGCCAAAATCCGTTGTCCCAGTTAGAAATGTCCCACAGAGTGAGGAAGCCAGCTCTCTGCATCCATTCTTTCAACAAGTGGAGAGACCGATCCTCCTCCAAGGGTTCACATCCCATTATCCTATCCTCCCAGATTCGAATATGCTTGCCATTACCTGGTATCCAATGAGCATTTTGACTGATGAGAGGAGAGGACTTTGCACAAAGCTTTTGTATAACCAAGTTGGAGTTGGCTATGGGCTGATCCAAGCACCTAGTCCTCTTGCCACGGAAGTATTTCTTCCACAAGGCACGCTGCGCCCACCCCGGATTTGGGGCTATAATCCTCCATAACAGCTTTGCTCCCAAAGCAACATTCTGAAGACTAAGACTCTTAAAACTCAGTCCTCCTTCCAGCTTGGGCAAAGAAATTGTGGCCCAGCTTATTAAAGGAATTTTCTTAGCATTGTCCTTCCCTCCTTTCCAAAAAATTTTTCTGGTCAAGTCCTCCATTTTCTTTATTATTCCAGCAGGGGCCAACAGAACTGCAAACTGAAAGATGGGGAGGCTATTCAATACAACTTTTATAAGCACCGACTTCCCAGCCAGATTCAGCCAATTGAAGCCCCAGGCACGAATCTTAGCTTCAAATTTGTCCAACAGGGGTAACCAATCTCTGCTTGTAGCCCTATTATGGAAAATTGGGAGGCCTAGATATTTGAATGATGACCAGGATGAGGATGCCACGAAACCTAGGCAGCTGGAAATGGCATGTAGCGTGGCAGCAGGAGTGTTTCAGCAATAGATGTGACACTTACCTTTGTTGAGACTACTTCCAGAATTATGGCAATAAACATCAATCATCGCTTTAAATCTTCTAGCTGAGGGCAAAGAGGCAGCTCCCAGCAATAGGGAATCGTCAGCGAACAATGCATGATTTATGTTCTGAACTCCTCTAGCAATGTTTAGGCCTAATAAATCTTGATCCTGAAGCTTTTTGTTCAATAGGAAACTGAGAACCGAGGCTTGGAGGACAAAGAGGAGAGGGGATAATGGACACCCTTGTCTCAAACCTCGAGAAGCCTTGAAGAAGTCAGTGACTCTGCCATTCACCAGAGGGGCGATCCAAGGCTCGCTAATACAGGCCTTGATCCAGTTTATGAATTTGGAACCAAACCCAAATTTTTGCAGCACTTCCAGAAGAAATTTATGCCTCACTCTGTCAAAGGCATTCTCCAGGTCTAGCTTGACTTCCATACCTTTCTCTTTGCGAACCACACTGGATTGGATTGCCTCTTGGACCAAAATAAAGTTATCCACGATCTGCCTTCCCTGGATAAAGCCACCTTGATTCTCAGGGATGATGCCAGGAAGGATGGTTTTTAGTCTGTTGGCAATAATTTTCGTAATCAACTTATAGCCTATATTGCAAAGAGAGATGGGGCGAAATCTGCTGAAGGAGTTGGCGCCTTTTTCCTTGGGGATGAGGGCCAAGAAAGCTGAATTAGTGCTACCCCCAATTTTCCGACTCCCTTGGGATTTCCGAATCATTCTACTCAAATCCGTCTCCACAATGGGCCAGCAGTGTTGCAAGAAGCTAGCGGTAAACCCATCGGGTCTCGGAGCCTTATCCGGTTCCATAGCAAATAGGGCGTTTTTTATTTCATTGTTGGCAATCTCAGCTTCCAGGAAACAGTTCTGCCTGTCGGTTATCAAAGAGGAAACTTCATTCACCAGATTCGGATCCAGATCCAAAGCCTCGTCTTCAGAATATAGATTTTTGAAATGGGTAAAGGCAGCCATTTTAATATTATGAAAATCTCTATAAGTATTGGTCTCAACGGAAATTTCTGAGATAGAGTTTCGACAGTTTCGAGCCTGGGCTTGCTTGTGGAAGAATGAAGTATTCCTATCTCCCCCCTTGAGCCAGAGGCTACGTGATTTCAATCTCCAGTGATTTTCCTCAGCCAATCTAGCCTTAAGAAACAGGTGCTGCAGAGAAACCTCCTCGTCCAGAGTATCTTTGGTGATCTCCCCATTTTCCGAAGCCACTTGATGTAACTCCAACCGTTCCTGAATCAATTTTCTTTCCTCTGCCGGATTAGGTAAGGTCCTGACCCAATCTTTTAAAGCGGCTTTTGCTCTCCTTAATTTCTCCTCCCATACGAAAAAAGGAGATCCTTTGACAGGGATATTCCAAGTCTCTTTTATCAGCGGCATGAAAGTCTGCTCCTTGACCCAGTGAGAGCAGAATTTAAAGGGAATGGGCCCCTGGTTCGATTGCGCAACTAACTCAAGTTTTATAGGTCGATGATCAGAAGTACAACAAGGCAATATATGCATTCGAGACTCTAAACCATGAAGAAAAAAAGAGCTATGGACGAGAAATCTGTCTAACCTTGCGGCAATATGACCCGGGCCGATTCTTTTGTTTGTCCAAGTGAACTTCCCGCTCCGAGGTTTAACATCGATCAGGTCCCAATCATGAATCAGCTCTTCAACCCATTCCCGCGCTGGGTCTCTTACAATGCAACCACCACGTTTTTCTGACGAAGATAAGGTGAGATTGAGGTCACCTGCTATTATAATGTTATCCAAGTCTTCGGAATCTGCAAGACTTTTGATAGTTTCCCAACAGATTTTTTTCTCCCCTACGTTAACAGGAGAATAGACATTGAGGAGTGAAATAATCAGCTTAGTTTCGACATTACGGAGCTTTGTGAACAACCAATGGATGCTATTCGCTTCTTTGATCTTTATGAATTTATTGGCATCCCAAATAGTGCCTAGCCCGCCTGAGGCACCTCGAGCAGAGACCGCTTGACCATCACTATTCTTCCACAGTTTTTTCCCAATCTGGGGAAAGGAAGTATCCTCCATCTTAGTCTCCTGGATGAGGATTATATCTGGGGATTCAGTTCGTTTCAGACTTCTCAATGCATCTTATTTAATTCTGCTCCCCAACCCCCTACAGTTCCAGGAGACGAACTTCATCACTTACCTTTTGGATGTTGAGCTCTTCTAGAGCTCTGAGACTGGTTTCTATTCTTCTTCGGGGTGTTTGCCAGAATTTTCTCGAGGGTAGGTTGACTTCCCTGAAGTTTTTCCTTGTAAGTCTCTTGCTCTCTTTTTTCCCGAGCAGTTTTTCGACCTCTTAAAGACCTTCTGGCTGAGTTTTGCGAAATCTCTATTTCGCCTTCTTCTTCTGAATCATCCGAATCATGTCCTTCCTCTGGCTCTTCTATGAGGACCTCTTTTGATCTGTCTTCAATGCTATCCACTTGCGTTGGTCCGGAGGGGGACTGTATGGGGATTGAGTCATCCTTCTGCTTCTCCGGTTCTTGAGAGCCTTCTATGCCAGAGCTTAACTGCACATATTTATTGCCTTGCTCTTCCATTATTGGTGTCTGATTTCTAGGGGCTGCTTGAGAGCCGTTACCATTTGTATTTCCAGCGCGATGAGCTCTGTGAGCGTTTTTAGGTCTTTTAACCTGTGTCCATCCTTCCTCCTTACCTTTATCTGCTTCACAGTTCTTTGGGCAGCTTCGTGCAAAGTGACCATAAACCTGACATTTCCGACACTTGAAAGGAAGCTGCTCATAATCCAGCTTTTGCAAATGAGTCCAGCTTCCAACCTTGATCTTAATCGCCTCGGGCAATCCAATCTCCAAGTCGACTTCGACACAGATTCTCGCACAGTCGAATTGATCCTTGTTACTTGCTCGATCAATGTACTTGCCTAAGATGTTCCCAATATGGCTTAGAGACTCCCCATTCCAGCAATGAATAGGCAGATTTGGCAGCCTAACCCAAACAAGCACCGACGTGGGCACATCGACTGTAGGGTCAAAGTCCGGCGTCCACTTGTTCAGATAAAGCCCCTAAGGACCCATGAAGTAAGGGCCATTATGAAAGATTAGGTCCTTATCTTCTTTGTCAGAGAACTCAAACAAGAAGAAGCCCTTACCCAGGAAGTACGAGGTAACTTTAGCTTTGATCAACGGAGCCCAGTTTCTAGCGACCCAACTTTCCGTTGTTTTGGGGGAGGGCCAAAGGCCCATGAACTGACCGACCAAGGCCCTCTCCGCCAAGGAAAGGGCGACCTTGATCGGGCCTTCAGGAGGGAGAGATATCTCCGGGATATCCTCCATTCTCTTCACAAACTTTGTTGTCTCTAAGCTTTTTTTCTTCGGCAGGGATTCGAGAAGCTTGAGAAAAGAAGCAGCATCCGAAGGAGGGGGCGGCGGAGGAGACTCCATAGCCGCCATGACCACAGAGGAATCCACAGCAGCCCTCGGATCTGTCGGAGAAGGCGCCCCCCGACGAAGCCACGATCGGGGGCGAGAGAAACAACTCCGCGCGGAGAACACCAAACACCAACACCTGCCAGCCGCACCAACCACCGCCACCTGCATTGTGCCCCGAGGCCCACGGAACGACAAGCACCACCAACAGAGAGGAGGCCGCCGAGCGCTGCACCGTGCCAAGCGAGGCCCAAGGAGACGAGCGGCGCCTAGGCCGCATAAACAACAACGCATCGAAAATATTCACCAAAGCTTTTTTAGATGTTAACTACTATGAGGTTGGATAGGTTGGATAACAATGTATAGTTTAACAAACAAAACTCAACCAACTAAACTAACCCTCAAACCCTAGTCCCTTATTGTTATTAGTGTTGCCCCCTTATCGTTATTATTGTACCCTTGTAACCCCCATTTTGTTATTATTGTGCCCTTAAATTATTATTGTTAGGTCGGCTAGGATTACATTGTGGCTCACTAGGATTACATTATGGCCCCATGGACTCCTATATATAGAAAGGAGGTTTTGTAAATTGTATCATCCAAGAATTGTTCATTTATGTAATGTATTGGAGGTTTCCCCCTCGAAGTGGCTTATTTCTAAGGCGTTTATATCTTTTTTCTTCTATTTTTGAAGCTGGTTACACAACATTTGGTATCAGAGCTTTGGATTCTAGGGTTTCGCTGCTCCAAACAGGTCATCATGGAATTTTCGCTATAAATTTTTTTCTATGAAGTTTCAGATGCTGAAATTTTTAGGGTGCGAAGCCGAAATCCTGAGGAAGATTGTATAAAAATTTCAGAGCTTGGTTCGCAATATTTTCTGAGATATGATCTGTGGAAGTTAGGTCTTTTTTCAGGCTCCTAAACAGGTCATCGTGGAATTGGCGCTATAAATTTTTTTCTACTGAGGTTCAGAGTCTGAAATTTTTATGGTGCAAAGCTGAAATCCTAAGGAAACTTGTCAAAACATTTCAGAGCTTGGTTCGCAATATTTTTGGAGATATGATCTGTGGAAGGTAGTGCTTTTTCGAGTTCTCGAATTTCTATCTCAAAGAGGTGATCGTGGGAAAAGTTCAATAACTCTCTCTCGCGTGATTTGAGTGCCATAAAAAAGTGGTCGTGCTACCGACCGTAGTTTCTTGGCTATCAATTTCGTAGACAAAGGACGAAACAATGACACATGGCAAGTCCGAAGGAAAGAGTGTCATCATGGTGGTAGTTGATAGATGCATTAAGTATGCACACTCTTGTGCATTATCTCATCCATTTAAAGCAAGTACGCTACTGCATTTATGGATAGAATTCAAAAGCTACATGGAAGCCCAAGGGTTATTGTGAGTGACAGAGATCCCATTTTTACTGGAAATTTTTGGACGGAGTTATTTTCTTGTTTGGGTACTCAATTAGCTCATAGCTCATCTTATCATCCGCAATCTGATGGTCAAACGGCGATAGTAAATAAATGTTTGGAAGGATATCTTCGTTGTTTTGTATCTGATAAACAAACACAATGGGTCAAGTGGTTACCTCTTGCCGAATAGTGGTATAACACTTCCTTCCATACTGCAGCAAAAATGACCCCATTTATGGCACTTTATGGATATCATCCACCATCCATCACATCATCTTTAAGGGAAAATTCGAAGGTTCAAGCAGTGGAAGATCACATCGAGCATCAACAAGAAGTTCTCGAACTCTTAAAGGATAACCTGAATTTGGCACAAAATCGAATGAAACAACAGGCAGATCAACATCGCAGCGAGAGAAGTTTTGATGTAGGAGATTGGGTATTTTTACGGCTACAACCATACAAACAAATGTCCCTCAAGCAAGCGAAGAAGGATAATAAATTATCGCCAAAGTACTATGGTCCTTACAAGGTGTTGCAAAAGATTGGTACTATGGCATACAAATTGGAGCTTCCTGCTTCTTCGCGAGTACATCCAGCTTTCCATGTTTCATGCTTAAAGAAGGTTATAGGTGAAAATCTTCCAGTTCAAACAATATTTCCAGAACTTGATGAGGAAGGAAAAATCATATTGGAACCTGAAGCGGTCACGGAAACAAGAACTCGACAACTACGGAATCGATCAATTTCAGAGTATCTCATCAAGTGGAAGAACTTACCCACTGAAGATTCTGCATGGGAGGATGAGAATTTTATACAGAAGCACCCAGAGCTACTCAAGCATTGAGGACAACACTTTTTTGAAGGAGAGGGGCATGTTAGGTCCCTATATTACTAGTATAGTCCCTTATTATTATTAGTGTAACCCCCTTATTGTTATTATTGTACCTTTGTAACCCCCATTTTGTTATTATTGTGCCCTTAAATTATTATTGTTAGGTCAGCTAGGATTACATTGTGGCCCACTAGGATTACATTATGGCCCCATGGACTCCTATATATAGAAAGGAGGTTTTGTAAATTGTATCCATCCAAGAATTGTTCATTTATGTAATGTATTGGAGGTTTCCCCCTCGAAGTGGCTTATTTCTAAGGCGTTTATATCTTTTTTCTTCTATTTTTGGAGCTGGTTACACAACATCAAACTGAAACATGCTTCAAACCCTCATTTCCATGGAGTCGTAATCTAAATCTGATACCACTGATCTGGATCTTGGGGGGAGGCCCCTAATATCTTAAAAATTGAAATGGATCTTGGGGGCGAAGCCCCCAAGATCTGAAAAACTGAAATGTCAGAAAAGGAGAGAACACATTGTAAATAAAACCACAAATAAACTTTTTATTAAAACAAGGAATAACTGTAAAAGCTACATTGTGGTGGAAAACCTGTCCTTTTACAAAATGTGACTTGTTACTTATAGCCTTTTTTAGTTACAATACCACAGGTAAATTCCATGGGTGGGTAAATACCATGGGTGAATGAATACCATGGGTAGATGTCACTTACAATATCATGGGTGGACAAATATCATGGGTGATGAATACCATGGGTGGATGTCACTTACAATACCATGGGTAAACTCCATGTGTGGATGAATACCATGGGTGAATGAATACCATGGATAGATGTCACTTATAATACCATGGGCGGATAAATACCATCAATGGATGAATACCATGGGTGTGGCCACTTTCCATTTAGATCATTCCACTTCTTCTCCCCCTCCTTTAAAGCTTCCTATTGTTCCTTCTTCTTTGAATCACTTGACCACCCTTTCTTCTAGCCTATGTTTCCAAATATCATGCATGTACACAAGCCTCGCCCATCATTTTGGGTTTGAATAACACCAGTTACTTTCTTAGATGGCTATGTAGACCCCCTATATACCCGAGTACTACTTCTGGTTTATTGGGAGAGATATCTGAATTTATGTCCATCTTCTTGAGTTTTGTGGTGTATTGTTATACACTCTGCCCTTGTCTTTGCACGGAATCCACTTGTCCTCTACATACCCGATAGGGTAGAGTTGAGACTTTGTGATAGTTTTAAAATCCTCCCACTTAGCCACTGGAGAATCCCCCTCCATCCATAGGGTTTTCATGTGGCTTTCCCACCAAGTTAGAGTATGGACCTTTGGTTTCAAACAAGTGAAATTGTTTTTCTACTCCTCATTTAGGTGGTAAACATAAAATAAACCTCCACTTGTTGCAACCAATGATTTAATTTGAAAACTTCAATCCCACCTTGATATTTGTTTCCATCTTGAACAAGGGTTATGAATGGTTCATGACACTTGAATTGGGTTGTTCCTTTTTGGGTTCTTTCTTAAAATCCTCCTCTAGTTCTTGTTGGTCCCTTGATTTTCTATCTAACCTAACCTTTGAGTTTTTTTTTTCCACAT
>JAXQQM020087356.1:0-317405 GCA_034641835.2 Pinus albicaulis
TGTCCCAACATGGAAAGAAAACCAGAACTAGCCACAAAACTAAGGAGTTCTCAACAATAAAACCTTTGGAAATCATTCATGCAGATTTGTGTGGGCCAACTAGAACTCCAGCTCTTCAAGGTGAAAGGTACTTTTCTCTATTTGTTGATGACTATACTAGAATGATGTGGATATATTTCATAAAATATAAATCCGAAGCATTTGAGTGTTTTAAGAATCTTAAAGCTCTCATTGAAAATGAAAAAGATTCTAAGATTAAATGTCTTAGAACGGATAGAGGAGGAGAATTCACTTTGAAAGAGTTTGATAAATTCTGCAAAGAGCATGGAATCGAAAGAGAACTCTCTACTGCTAGGACACCCCAGCAAAATGGAGTAGTTGAAAGAAGGAACCGAACCATTCAAGAAATGGCTAGGACAATGCTACTAGCAGCTGATTTGCAACCAAAATTCTGGAGAGAAGCAGTTGGCACTGCACTTTATACCTTAAATCGAACTCAACTGACACCAAATAATGAAAAGACTCCTTATGAATTATGGAAAGGAAGACCTGCTTCAGTAAAATATTTCAGAATATTTGGAAGCAAATGTTTCATAAAAATAAATGATGACTCACCAGGTAAATTTGATTCTAGAACTGACGAAGGAATATTTCTTGGTTACTCCACTAGGAGCAAAGCTTACAAATGTTACAACAATCGTCTACGAAGAATAGTAGAAAGCATTGATGTGAAGAATGATGAAGGCCTTCTAGAAAAAAGAATTGAAGATCATGAAGTTGAGTCTTTCTTTGAACAAAGTGAAGAAGAAGAACCTGAAAGAGAAGAGGAGAATGAAGAATCTCAAAGTGAACCTCAAAATGAATCTTCACAAACTCCCTCCAAGATCAAGTTTGTTCAAAGATATCATCCAGAAGAACAAGTCATCGGAAATATAGATGAAGGAATCCAAACTCAAAGAAGAATGATAAGCACCCCAAGAAAAGATGATGTGGCTCTATTATCTTTAATAGAACCTGAATTTTTTTCTCAAGCAAGCAAAGATCCTTATTGGATAAAGGCCATGGAAGAAGAAATGTCTCAAATAAAAAAAAAAAAATGAGACTTGGGAACTAGTACCTCGCCCAAAATATAAAAAATATAATTAGAAAAAAATGGGTATTCAAAAACAAGATGAATGAAGATGGACAAATCATCAGAAATAAAGCCAGACTTGTCTGCAAAGGATACTCGCAAATCGAAGGAATTGACTTCGAAGAAGCCTTTGCACCAGTAGCTCGAATGGAAGCCATAAGAATGTTTTTAGCATTTACTTGCTCAAAAGGATTCTGTAAAATCAACATTCCTGAATGGAGATCTCCAGGAAGAAGTTTACATGGAGCAACTAGAAGGATTTGATTTTGCTGAAGGAAAAGACTTTGTATGCAAACTAAAAAAGGCCTTGTATGGATTAAAAATAGCCCCTAGAGCATGGTATGCAAAGTTGGATCACGCTCTGCAACAAGAAGGTTTCAAAAAGGGAGTGGCAGGTAACAATATCTACATGAAGATGGACAAGGGAAAACTTCTGATCACTCTTGTTTACGTTGATGATCTAATCTTTGCTAGCAATGATGAAGAAATGAACCATGAATTTGCTCTAAATATGTCCAAAATATTCGAGATGTCAATGATTGGTGAGTTGTCTTACTTTCTTGGGCTGCAAATATGTCAAACTTCTGCAGGCATGTTTATATTTCAGGCAAAATATCTTAAAAACATGCTTAAAAGATATGGGATGGAATATTGTGCACCTATGAGCACACCGATGACCACAGATTGTATATTAAGCAAAGATGATGATACCCCTCTCATAGATGAAACTCTTTACAGGTCAATAATTGGAGCTGTCCTATACCTAACTGCTACAAGACCAAATATTATGCAAGCAGTAGGAATGGTAGCAAGATTTCAGTCAAGTCCTAAACAATCGCATCTAGCAGCTGTGAAAAGAATTCTCAGATATCTGAAAGGAACGACCGATTTCGGTCTTTGGTATCCTAAGAGTTCAACTCTTATTGTCACAGCTTGCTCTGATGCTGATTGGGTTGGAAGCGTGGATGATCGAAAAAGTACCAGTGGAAATGCATTCTTTATGGGAGAGTGTCTTGTATCTTGGCTCAACAAAAAGCAATCATCTATATCCCTTTCTACAGCTGAAGCCGAATATATAGCCGTCGCTGATTGTTGTACACAAATTCTATGAATGAAGGAAGCCTTGAAGGATGTCAACATAGAAACTAAGCAACCAATTACTATTTTTTGTGACAATACTAGCACCATCAGTCTTTCAAAAAATTCGGTGATGCACTCAAGAACCAAACATATTCCAACAAAATACCACCTTCTCTGTGAACAAGTTGCTGAACACAATATCAGGTGGAATACATCAATACAAAAGAGCAAATTGCGGATATCTTTACAAAACCCCTTCCACGAGAAGCATTTGAGTATCTTCGCCAAAAGATGGGGCTCATTGCTCTTGCATCACATTAAATCAAGAAGCATGTTAGGGGTACAATATGTTAGGGGGAGCAGCATGACAGGGGGAGCACTTTGCCATTGATTTCAAAGGGGGAGAAAAGGAAAATATTTCCATCCAATGACAAAGGCAGAGATTGTTAATGCAAGTTGTCATTGATGGCAACAAGTTGAATGAATGAACACACTTGATGAAGGTTGAAAGACTAGAAGAGGCTGCATTGTGACATATTACTACACTTGCTGGGTACTATCATGATGATGCTATGACCCCATGATTAAGAAGCCAAGCAATGGAGAAGGCATTCAGTCCTATATATTTTCTGCACTAAAAATAAGGACAATTACAAAGGAAAAATGAATTTTGGCATCTCGGAGGTAGCCAATCACAATGGGACTTAGACCATCTTAAACAGGCTCCTTCCTCTTTCCAACAAGCCCTCATATGTCCCAAACCTCCCCGTGGTTAGAAAGATATTGTTTTTTGAAGTTGTGTAATAATTATATTTTTTTCTGAGTCGACTTGTCCTAGCTCCTTCATGTCGGCCTACATCTAGAAAGATGTGTCCATTCTTCTAATGTCAAACCTGTATAAGTATGACGTCCCATCACTTCATTTGATCATCAAGTTTTCGGTGAAGACAAGAAGAAGACATCAGAGCACACGAAAAGGGTTCACAACTCGTGAACTTGAGGAGAATATCGAGTCTTCTGGTGGCAATTCGGACGTGTATCAACTGACTTGAAGAGCAGTGTTTTCTGGGTCATATATTCCTCACGTTACACATTACTCAGACCACCTGTGGAGTAATGCTATTTCGGTTATGCACTTTACACATACTTGGACCACCTATGGAGAAATCAAATATGTAATGCTAAACAAAGATTTGTGATAAGGTGACAGACTCGGGTGCTTAATATATACATGTAATTCTCAACGTAGAACTATGATGTTGCTCAGACTTGATCGGATCTGTGATGCTTCATACATATTCGGACATGTGTTGACTCACACCTGTGATGATGCCACTCGGACATATGATTTAGACCTGTGATAATGTTCTCAACCCTGTAATAATTGTTCAATGGATTTATGTACAACACAGAACCTAATTTGAAGTGAAACGTACCTGTTATATCATTCTACTCGTAAATTTGAGTTGTGGAGAGACAATTCAAAACTTTTGGAGTTGTAGAGAAATAATTCAGAACTTTGCGAAGCATCTCTGAGACATTAAAGATCATACATATGTTGAAGTAGCCTCCAGCATCACAAACATTGCTAGCTGATGAGGAATGTCTAGTGAAGATGATGTGAAGCTTTTAAATGGTAACACTGTAATCTTTGGTAACCTTTTATTCACAAGTAATTATCATGCTTATAAATTCATCTTTCAATCGAATTTCAACAACTGAGAATAATGTGATTCCCATTTCTTATCTTCCAGACAATTTGAGAGGATAGCCCCAAAAAGGAGTCCATGAAGCCTTTCCAGATGATAGAGCCTTTCTGGGAGAAAATAGAAAAGAATGATCTAAGCCATGTAGTGACATATATGTTCTTTAAATACTTATCCTTTATAATTTGTTGCCACAACCGAAGGCATTTATTTTTCAACGTAAAATTTTGATAGGGAACTAACAACCTCCTCAGATATATGCAATAGACTCCAAGCTGCATATATCAAAATCTCATAGTTCAGCCTAGGATCGAGACGTCTGAAGACCACCATAACTAGAGTTGGGATCCCAAACTCCAACGGGATGCTTATCCTTCGAGCCTTACTATGATGTGCCATCTCTCCGAGGACTTGAACCCGAGTGGATGGTGTTAAGCAGGTAAATCCTCTCTGCGGACAGAGACGATCCCTCTAGCCCTAGAGTGGGTCTAGAAACAAAGAGACATGCTAGAATGTAGGTTCCTAACTACAAAATGAAAGAGGAAACGGTAGATTGATCTACCTGGAATCCAATGTTGTTGTTGCGGCTATAGTAGTGGTGACCTCTCGCTCCTACCTTGGCAAGTCACAATCCGTTTGCAATCATGCTTGGATACCTGCACATAACACAGTAAACAAGAGCAACATACAACATAATAATTCCATTCGTAATCACTAACCAGTCAAAGAAGGCTAAGCACGTTGAGTTAAATCAAACAACATAACACAAAACGGGAACCCAAACGCTAGTCATGTATATATTGATAGAAGGAAGAGGTACAACCAATGATTTGACGTCGTAGTCTCCTCCAGCGGGGTTCGGCCGAAGTGCGTCTTAGTACTTGTCAAGGGCTTAGGACGGGATGAGGGCATGTACTTAAGCTCTCTCAACAAAGTTCCTCCTTGTTCTATCTCTTTAACCGTTCATGCTCAACTATAGTATCAATTCTCCAAGTTCAGCTAGCTTATGCAAAGAGAGATAGCTTTTTTTTATAGAGCAAAAGGAGGAGGTTGGAATCCCTACAAAGGTGGGAGGGAGGCCTATCCTTTAGGAGGTTTTCATGGGAGGTGGAAACCATAAACTAAAGGAGGGAGTCCGTGGTTATTCAGTCCAACCACTCCCAATAACTCATCCTCGAATTTGTTGAAGTGGAATTTTCGCCTCTATTTTTAAAAAACATTCCATAAACAGCTTGGCGCATGTGCTTAACTAGGACAGAGCGCCAAGTGGTGCGGGCCTAGTGTTAATTTTTCCAATCAGCGTGGGGGTGTAAATTTCTACTCGCGCCAAGGCAAAAACAAGGGTTTTTATAGCTCTACTCAGGGAATTGTCAACAGAAGGAATATTGCTCTCATGTAAAGGGATGCAATGATGGTCTTTGCAAGGTATGACACTTCTTATTAGTCACAGAAATGACCCTCCAATGTGCGAGTTGGGGATTGTAGGGACAGTGACAAAATGCTCCCTAAATCATGAGGTCCGAGGGAAGGGGAGAGGTGAAATGCTTTATGAGAACGCGTTCGAACCAAACATCGCTGTCGGAAAACCTGCAATTATAAATACAACTGATATCTCTGATACATGAACATGTGGCATGGGCGCAACCATCCATAATAGAGTACATAAAACTGAGATCCAAGGTATGGACACAACCATCCAGCAGTAAGGATCAACAAATAGACTCAGGTATGGTAGCAGCCATCCAAAAAAGTCATGCAACAAGTCATGATAATCCACAAAAATTCGCAGCTTGGATTTTATCAGAGAAAACCCAGGGTCTTGCGCTCCATCTAGACCCGAACAAGTACAATTTCAAGCATGTGAATATATGAACTGAAGTCGAACATGCAGGAAAATCTTCTGATTACCAGCCAATGATGAAAGCTGTTAACAGACACGAGAGAAACCACCAATAATGACGATGGCCCTAAAGGTACAATCTACGGAGTGTGAACAATGATCTGACGTCAAACACCCACAGAATCATTCGATCGAAGGCCAATGATGTGAACCTTGTGTCGAATGCAAAAAACCTGCCATTGAGGCATCCAGGCTCCAAGGTACCAGAGGGGAGTCTCTAGATCAAATTCTTGGATAATGAGCTGAAGTCGACAGGAAGTGACCTAGTCGAAGGAGGGCCATAATGTTTCCCACATCATTGACACGAGATAGAGTAACACGATGAAAGTGAATCAGGACAAACATGGAATCAGAGGAACGTTGAAAATTGCAAAGGAAAATTTCTCTTGAACATATCAACGACACGACACTGGATTTGGCAGTATTTGACATCAAGGGATCTGAGGTCATAATGACGTGGCAGAGAGCAAATGAGAGGTCAAAAGATATTACCCAAACCCATGAAGGCAAAAAATGATGAAATGAGATGTCCCCAACTCGACAAGAATGCGGACAAGTGTCATATTCAAGAGTGACATACTGCCAACATAACTAGAACTGGGTTCCATTTTCTCCCACCATTTCTGGCGAGTACCCCAATTATTTTTTAAAACAAGCTTGAAGGGGATAGCATATGCTTGCAATGTAAGTTTGTCCTTTGGACAAATCCAACCTAGTACATTTTATGAGCCCTGGGAAGGAGGAACTCGAGTAACGTCATGGCGATGAACTCTGTTGTCATCAGGGTTTAACGAGTCTGAAAAAGGAAGAATTCAAATCTTTTCATGTTTAGAGAGTTTGAAAAGAAGGCAGAAAAGAAAACTCTAGCAATCCATTTTCGTAGGTAGTCTCATAGATCTGAAAAGGTAGAAAACTATGTCCAAGAGAACCTCTTAGTCGCGATAGGCTAAGGTATTCCTTTTTCGTAAATAATCCATCCCAGCCCGAAAAATGGGTAAACGTATACTGGGTAGAGATTGTTTCGCGGGCATTTAGCGAGTTCAAAACGACAAGAATCTTGACAATCTTTTCAATTTTAGAGTCAGAAAAGCGCTGAAAGATGACTCCAGTAGTGACTTTTTCGTGTTTTTACCGAGTCCGAAAAAGTATAAAATATAACTTGTTACTTCATCACTGTCGCATGAAAACCTGTCGTTGCACAAGAGACACGTGTAAAATCCATTTCTCGAAAATAATATAACAAAATAATCAAAAAATATGTCTTAAAACCTAATTAGGGTTGTGAAAAAGTTATAAAATGCCAAAAATTGTAAAAATAATTACTTTTCAGTTTTTACCTCTTGTGGAGCAATAGTTACCCATTTAGCACTGTGATTTTGTGGCAACGATAGCGGACGATATGGCAGACCAATCTCGAATCCGTCAGTTCTAGGTAAGAGCCAACACCTTTCCCTTCATTTTGAATCCTTTTTCATGCCTGCAACCCTCAAGTTCGATTTCTGGAGGGGGAAATTGGAAAATCTAGGGCATGGCAGTCGGCGCGAGTTTCGAGCACAGACTCGTGCCAATCACAATTTTTCTTAACTAGGGCGCGTCCATTAGCGCGACTGTTTGAGAAACAGTCGCGCCAACGATGCAAACCATTTTTATGCTTAAATTCCAGTTAATAGGCCAAATTTTCACAAATTCCATTGTTTTAATTAGGCTAACAATGTCCATGTAACAATTTTTGCAGGTATAAGGTGGCAAAATGGTAATAGAATGGAAAGAACGGGAACGTAGCGAAGAAGACGAGCTTGCCATGGGAAATGAGAGAGTCATGGAAGCTCTCAGAGACTGTGGACTGAAAAAGTTCTTCCTAATACCATGTCTCCGAGCTCAACCGGAGCTACTGTAGTATTTAGTCAGCATATGGGACGAAAATCAAGAAAAGTTCATCCTTCGAGATCAAGAACTCGAGATTGATGTTTCTGATGTCTATTTCATAACAGGATTATCGCGGAGGGGAGTAGCACCAATCCTAACTAGCACTCGACCTTGCATGGAGAACCTGTCCATGTTGATTGAAAGGGTATGTCTAGGGGCGCGGAAGGGGTCAGGTAGTGGGAAACTTGATATTGAGACTATCCCATATTTGACACTAAAAGTAGTGCTACATACCATCACACGAGCTGTGGGATCGCAAGCACTGCACAAAGCAACAAATACACAGTGGCTTCTTGCTGTAGACTACTTGACACCGACCATCTACAACTGGGCAGAGGCCGTGACAATAAAAATAAAACGCCAGCTAACAAAATGCAAGAAGGCCAAATTGAAGCAATTTGGTTATGGATCTATCTTGGTATCGTTCTTCTTGGAACGACTACATATTTTCAGCTACAGGAGGTCATAGTCCCGACACCACCAGCGAGAGAACCATGGATGGCCTGATGGGCAGCTCTGATGCCAAGGGCAGGGGGCGGTCAATATATGTCCTGGAGATCGTAATTCTTCGATTGGCTACGCCGACAATTGATTGTTGTGGAGGACCGGCCCTACTCTGGTACAAATTTCACTGATGATCTGGACCTCCCACTCCCGGAGGGAGAGGATTGGGATGAAGATTTGGGTGAGACTCATTTTATAATTTTCATGAGTATTATGATTTTTTTACTTATGCATGTTCTGACATTAAATCCATGCGTTTGCAGATGTTGGCCCAGAAAGACCCGCATGTATGTCACCGATAGCGAGATGAATCCCTTGCGATTTCGACCCTCAAGGTGAGGGCGACGAGGAAGATGAGATTGTGCACAATCTGGAGGGAATTACACGAGGAGTCTCAGACCATGCACGATTCGTTGATGTTCCTCGTGCCTACCAGAGGCATACCGTAGGGGTGCCTAGCCGAATTCACCGCTTGCTGAGGCGGCTTGTACGGGCAGTGACATGCTACCATGAGCATCACGCTGATTACACATCTAGGTTTTATCTGGAAATTTTAAGAGACATGATGTATCAGGATGTAACAAAAACACGCATATTTTTTTTTTGAAGTTATGATGCACACTGATGCAAATATTCGATATATATATACATCTATTTTCCTGTTACGGATGTTGTCATGAGTTGATGATTCTTACAAATTACGCAAATGCCTAATACAATGTTAGCTAATGTATCAGTTAAATAATTTTCATAATAAGTAATGACCCAAAAGTCAGGAAAATGTTCACAAAGCATAAAGCCAAAATTTTTCATTTTTACACATGCTTGAAAACAAAAGTAAACTATGCTTGAGATTGGTTTCATTTTTACACAAGATTGAAACAAAGGTAAACTATGCTTGAAAGACAGGCATTGGCATGCCCCCAGTATGGTGACTCAATCCGAGGTACATGCCCCCCAAGTTTCAGTCCAGCTGTAATGAATGAAGAGCAGTTGGAGTGAAGGTTCAAATTACGAGATCAGAGAAAGACTCGACTGGGATTTTACGAGATCCGATCAAAGGCTCGAATTGAATGTGAACGTGTTTCATTGTTTTAACGAGGTTGACATATTAAAATAACTATCCTCGTGACCTAATTCATTTGTTAACGAGGTTGACATAAAAGACGAATTATCCTCGACATCTTGTTTCATTTTTTAAGGAGATTGACACAAGAAAACAAATGATGCTCCAGAGATAACTCATCATGTCGAATAACAAGTCAGGGATTCCAAGAGGTTCACAACATCTTGGAAATCAGGACCCAGTGCCCCAGCACACGATGCAAAACAACCCTATCACTGAATGCGGGCATAGGACAGGTAGCCACATAATTAACCTGCGGCGAGGAAGGTACAACCGACGGATAAAGACCGGGAAGGGAGGATGGTGGGCCAGCTGCCACATCAAGACGAAAGAATGAAAGTTGATCAATGGTCACGATCCGACATTCGTGTGGAAAACAAATCACACGAAAGAGGGAAGAGACAATCGTGCCCATGACATAATCATAGTCGCGTCTCAAGAGTAACTTAAAATCCAAGGGACCTTGGACCACCATCACGTCTATATAGACAGTTTTTCTTCCCAAAGTCACAAGAAACTTCGGAAGGATCCCTAACGGTTGACTGGTTCCTTTGTTAAAAGCCAATAGATTCTGCGTAACAGGCACAAGAAGTGGAGAACCAAAAGCTTTCCAGGTAGTTGAAGACAGAATACTAACAGACACACCTTCATCTATAATTGTGCTAGGTACGGCCACATCATAGGCCTGTACCGTAATCGCAAAAGGCACATAAGAAGGAAGACGGTATCCTACGAATCGACTCCAATCGAAGGAAGTGACCAAACTACTTGGAGGGGGCACCATAGAAATGAGATGGTCATCCCCTGGTGTTACTGGAACAAGAGGAGCATCCTCCAGGACTTCCATCATGGGAGCAGGAGGAGCAAATTCTTGAACTACAGGGAGGGGAGAATCTTTCTCCAAGTCCGAGGAATCAGAAGAAACAAGAAGAACGTGGGGGGGATGAGATCCACTCTCGACGGAAAAGACCTGATGAACTGTAGGCGGGGTCAGATCAACCGATTCCTCAACCAATGGTTGGATGGGAATGGATTCGGGAGCGGGATCAACCAAGGATGACTCTTGACCGATTGTTGAATCAACTAGAAGGGGACTCGAAGAAAGCCTCTGGTAACCGGCCGGAAGGCAGGGTGCATAAACAATATGGTTGTCCAATACTCTCGTGGCTTCATCCATGTAGGGGACAAAGGTGAATGGGATGATGCCCTTCACACAACTTACAGGGATTGGTAATCTTACCCTGTTTCTTAGGAGTCTTATCAATACTAGTTGAATATGTGCCACCAATATGACTTCCAGAAGCCAAAGGCAATGACGGACGACCATTGGACCATTGCTTCAAGCACCTTGGGAATACCGGGGAAATCTCGAAGAAGATGGTCACCTTTGCACAACATGCAAGGGAATTTGACTTTCCATGGAAGGTTGGATGGTTTATCAAGGGAAGGTGCAATAGCCGCAGAATTAGCCTCTCGCTTATCTGGCTTCTTCTTCTTCTTCTTAGCCACCTGGTTACTAGAGTCAAGAATTTCACCAGGCGAAGTAGAAGAGAAGGACGAAGAAACAAGCGAAGAAGGGGAGAGGTCCACTTTAGAATCAACATGATGCTGTTCAGGTGGAGGAGATGGTTGAGCAGAGGTCAAACCACCCCGGACTACTGAGGTCGAAAATAACCACACAGTCAAACCAATAGTTAACCCAGGAAGGGACAATGTTGCCATATAAGGAGCACCAACAATTCCAAAATCAGGGAAAAGACTAGGATTCCCTTCGGAGGGGAATCCTTGGTTGGTAAACTCCAGAAACGTTGCCATCAGAAACAACCCTAAAAAAACACACTAGGGAAGAAAAATTTAACCAAGAATATTTGTAGGCAAGTAATATCTTAAGACACTGAAACGAAACTCTGTCGTTTCATATTTTAAGAGTAAAGAAACAGGCAAAAGGTGACTCTATCACTTTCAGGTTGAAACGAGCGTGAAAGGACAAGTGCTCGATGATCTCTTCTCTTGTTTAAAGAGTCATGAAAAGATCAAAATGACTACTTAGGTAATCTAAGCAAGAGGTTATACTAGGTTTCCGTGAACTGCCATATACACCTTGGTGATCAAATGAAAGAGAAATGACCAAGGACTTAACGTACGTGCATAAAATCTCCCCGAATGCTGTGTTCGGTGTATCATGGTTACAAGGCGGCAAACTCGACTTCCTATGGATAAAAGGATTTAAACCTAGGGGGGTCTTCCTTTATATACTCGACGATACAAGGGAGCCCAAGTATGTACTAGCGCTGTCTAAAGCTAAAAGGTGAACGACAACTACTAGGTTTTAAGACATCGAAACACGTCTCTAGCCTAGACCACTAGAAATGTTGCGTTAGGTTTCAATGTTGCCTTAAGTTCATTGAGTGATTTTAAAAGTTGATCTTGGATTATGTTTCAATTTCAAGGCCCTATCGAATTTGGAGCTCAACTTCCTAAATGCAAACTATATGCAAATGAACATAATTTTCCAATTCAATGAATGCTAGCTATGACAAGGATAGAAATCTTTGAAACACGAACAAACACGGAAAGTATGAGAAGAAATCCTCTAATGCCTCTAATGTAATCAATCGAAAATGAAACTCTTTCCTAGATTAACAAATGCTAGTTATGCAAAAGAATGTTTCAATTTCGATGCAAAGAAAGAATGCAAACTGTATTTTTTTTTTTGAATTTTTCAATGAAACGAAGCACACAATGCACTAATTCAATGAAAAACAAAATAAACACTTGCTTGAGTATTGCGAATGTAGGGATTAAAATTGAATGACTCAATCGATGAAAAACAAACACACAACATTCAAATTAATGCGGCAATCTTTCAACAGAAAAGAGAGTTTTCCAAAACGACCCAAAACAAGCAATGTAATCGATGCTCGGAGCAACAAGGGTAAGGATCAATCGAAAACAAAATGATCATTCAACCAAAGCAAGCACTCAAAAGGATTAAGAAAACTCAGCGCAATCGACCCAAAATGAGACTGACAACAACCAAAGAGACTTATTTTCCAAGTAGAAGGCTCAATGTACAAAAACACTTAGAAACCCTAAGGCCTTAAACTACACTAACAGGAAAATGGACAAACGATTGAGAAAAACAAGTCTACAGTAGTCAACACAGTCCCAAAGGCTTAATTACACACAAAAAATAACCCAGAGTTGAGCACAATTGACGAAAAACTCATCAAGTAGGGTAAACCTAATTCTACAGGAGTTGGCGCGACTGTGAGGCTGTATTTAGCGCCAAACAGGGGTTGGCACGGCTGCACCAAAAGCAACCCGCGCCAATCGGCACAATTGTTCAAATGAAAAACGCGCCAAGCTAGATAACTATAGAAAAATGGCAAATCCAATGAGCAGAGGTCAACCTTGACACTCTGGAGCTGAACAGAGGATGGCAAGCAAGCTGGCAAATCAGTTTAAGACAAACAAGCAAGCCAATGACCGAAAACGACCCAACAAGCTAAACCGACAAACTCACACTGATCCCCAGTGGAGTTGCCAATTTGTTAAGTAGGTAAATCCTCTCTGCGGACAGAGACGATCCCTCTAGCCCTAGAGTGGGTCTAGAAACAAAGAGGCATGCTAGAATGTAGGTTCCTAACTACAGAATGAAAGAGGACACGGTAGATTGACCTACCTGGAATCCAATGCTGTTGTTGTGACTATAGTAGTGGCGACCTCTCGCTCCTGCCTTGAAAGTCACAATCTGTCTGCAATCATGTTCGGATACTTGCACATAACACATTAAACAAGAGCAACATACGAAATAATAATTCCATTTGTAATCACTAACCAGTCAAAGAGGGCTAAACACGTTGTGTTAAATCAAACAAAATAACACAAAACGAGAACCCAAACGCTAGTCATGTATATATTGATAGAAGGAAGAGGTACAACCAATGCTTTGATGTTGTAGTCTCCTCCAGCGAGGTTCAGCCGAAGCGTGTCTCAGTGCTTGTCAAGGGATTCAGACGAGATGAGGTCATGGACTTAAGCTCTTTCAACGAAGTTCCTCCTTGTTCTACCTCTTTAACTGTTCATGCTCAACTATAGTATCAATTCTCCAAGTTCAGCTAGCTTATGCAAAGAGAGATAACTTCTTTTTATAGAGGAAAAGAAGGAGGTTGGGATCCCTACAAAGGTGGGAGGGAGGCCTATCCTTTAGGAGGTTTTCATGGGAGGTGGAAACCATAAACTAAAGGAGGGAGTCCGTGGTAATTCAGTCCAACCACTCCCAGTGACTCATCCTCGAAGTTGTTGAAGTGGAATCTCCGCATCTATTTTTAAAAAACATTCCATAAATAGCTTGGCGCGGGTGCTTAACTCAAACAGAGCTCCAACTAGTGTGGGCCTAGTGTTAATTTTCCCAATTGGCGCGGGGGTGTAACAGGCTACTCATGCCAAGGCAAAAACAAGGGTTTTTACAACTTTGCTCAGGGAATTGTCAACAGAAGCAATATTTCTCTCATGTAAAGGGATGCAATGATGGTATTTTCAAGGCATGACACTTCTTATTAGTCACAAAAATGACCCTCCAATGTGCAAGTTGGGGATTGCAGGGAAAATGACAAAATGATGTGTAACAGATGGGATGGAAAACCACCATCCCTACCATTCGAGCTAAGCACCCGTTGATCTAACGGCTTACGATTTCTCTTCCATAGAGTCTTCATAGATAGGGAAGTCTAAATAGAAATATATTCTTAAATCCCCTTAACCTCAAGGATTTAGGCATAAAGGACTCCCACTTAACCGTGAAGTATTCCCTTCTTTCTTTTTTTCCTACCCACAAAATACTAAACATTTTATGTCCTAATTTAATAATGATAAATTTAGGGATTTTTGAAAGTTTCATCCAATAAATAGGGTTAATTTCAAGGAAAAATTAAAGTATCACCTTCCCCCAAGGGAGAGCCACCTAAAACACCAAACACTAGTTACAATTCTAAGATGAACCTTTTAAGGAGCCATGTCCAATCCTCCTTTAAGTAACAATTTGTTTTCAAGAAAAATCCCAAGCATTTCAAATAGAAGATCCATTTCCAAAAGTTAAGATACCATCAACAAAAAGGATATGAGTTATGTGCAATGATCTAGTCACTTTGGCCCCTTTTAAATTCCCAAAACATTTGGCTTGAAGGATCAATTTGCTTAAACCTTCAACTACTAACAAAAAAAATTAGAGGAGAAAGGGGACAACGTTGTCTCAACCCCCTAGTGTTGCGAAAAAAGTTGGAAGGGGAGCCATTAATCAACATTGCGAAATTTGCCAAGGTTACACACTCATGATCTAGTTGGTCACTTCAAATTAAGGCCGATTTGAAACAGAATCAATGTTAAAAATGTCAAATTGACTTTATCATATGCTTTGAATAGATCCGTTTTCAAAATCAGTGCATTGAGTTTTTTTAATTTCATAGTGGAGGGTTTCTTGAGCAACTCCATTAACATTGTGGATTCTCTTGTTTGGAAAGAATTGAATAGTTTCAAAGAAACCCTCTTAGCAAGTTTTTCTCCAAGTTGAATGCATAAGATCTTTGCAATAATCTTATATATTAAGTTACATAATGAAATTGGCCTAAATTCATTAAAATTCTCAGGTTTTGAACATTTTGGAATTATAGTAATAAATGTGGCATTAATAGCACTTTTAATTGATCCTTTCCTTCTAGCTTCCTCCACCACATGTAAAATATAATTCCCCATTAGATCAAAGAAAGTTAGGTATAACTCTACTGTCCACCCATCTGGTCTGTGAATTTTATCTTCCAAATTATTTTAACACCCCCTTGACTTCTTCCAAAGTTACATACCTGCCAAGTCTAGCGTAATCATCATCTGAAAAGAACTTCATAATATTTTGAAGTACTTTCAATTGGGCATAAATATTATTAATCCCATGATCTATAAAAAGATCCATGAAATGCTCCTTTACTGCCTTCTCTAAATATTTCTGGGAGCTTCTAATTATCCACTCCCTACCCTTAATCGCCCTGATAGAGTTGTGATTCCTTTTATAGTTTGCAAACCAGTGATTTTTTTTTTAATATTTCCATCACTCGCCTTAATCCAAATAACTATGCTTTTCATCTGCCATTCCTCTTCTTCCTATTTTAAGATCTAGGATTTTTTCTCTTCCAAATTGTAGAGGTATCATTTTACCTCTTCAGGAAAAAATGTATTCACATAAGCTTGAAAATTTCTATCAAATTCAGATTCATTATATATAAGCTCCACTTTCCAATCTTGTTTTTTAAGCTTATCCCAACTTTCCATCGCTGAGTCGGAAGCCGACTCTTTCTCATCAGGGCAACAAAAGCCTCATCTTCTATCCATGTGGGATTGCATTTGAAAGGATAATATATCTTATAAGTATCAAAGTCCAATTGGAGGAATATTGGGGAGTGATCATAAATTTCAGCAGGACAGGTCCAAGATCATAACCTACCAAGACTTTTCGAGAGGGACTTAGCTATAAGGAATATGGCCAATCTTTTAGCTATCCCACTCTCATCCACCCTGCCATTTGTCTAGGTTAGTCACATAGGGGGAGGCCTGATATCAATAAGTTTAGAATCTTGAATCATGAGCTAGGGGTCAACCCAAGCCCTAGCTCCCCAAATTTTAGAAGTTGAGATGGTGAAATTGAGGTCCCCAACAAGAATGATGTGATTATCAATTTGAAAACCACTCTCTTCCAACTATTATCATAAGGTCCATAAAGTTAAGTAACTTTATGGGGCTGTTCAGTGCTTTCATGGAGCCTTCCAAGATGATACTATCCCATGAAAAGTAAGTCTTAATATCAACAACATTAGGATTCCATGTAGTCAACAAAATATCAATGGCACAAGCCTTCTATTCCAGACAAAGTTTAAGGAAATAATCACAAGCTCTGGCCCCTACCACCATTGTTTCCTGAATAAGGAGGATAAAAGTCTTATGATCTCTAGAATTCTTTTGAGGGAGTTTTTATTACGCTATCCCCCCACTCCCCTAATATTGAGTGACATCACTATCACATGGGACCTTCTTGAGAGGGCATCTTAGCTCTAAGCAGCCTATGTTCCTCAAAGAAAGACATAATTCCGAAATACAAAGCACCTTTGATAGCACCCTCCTAGGCCTAGCCTTTCTTGTTATGTTTTTTCTACCTAATGGTCACATTGCTAAAGGAAGAATTCAGATTCGGATCCTTCCTCTGTTTAGGCTCCAAATTTGACTGAACAAGGAGAGGAGTGAGGAAGTCTAGCAGAGTTTGAAGAGAACCACATGCCAACACTAGGGGAGGAGTCGTCCAAGGGAGTAGAACCATACCCCAGATGAACAAGTAGGTCACTGATCAAGTCAGAGTTCCAAAAAGGCAAACCAGAGGAAGAATTAGTGAAACTACTAGTGCAAAGAGAGGACAACGAAAAATCTGACTTCCTTAGCACAAGGTTAACAAATTTTTAGGACCAAAGAATTTTGGATAGGTCTTAGGTGTCACCACCAAGTTAGGTAAAGGAGGGAGATAATCAGAATATAAGATATTATGACTGCTAAGATTCAAAAAATCTATGTTATTATACAGCTTGAGTGGGCCTAATGGTTAAGAGAACGTGTTTCCTCCTAAGAGGTCACAGGTTCAAAATCAGAGGGGGGTAGAGTATGTATGACTTCGTACACTTAGCAGTTGAATCGCTGCGCGAAGGTGGGTCCCTTGTCCCACAAACAAGGGGGTCTCATACACCAATCTGGTGTTTGGCTTGGCCGTGACCTTAAAATTGGATAATAATAATAATTAATAACATAAGGAGCAATAGAAGTACAAGAAGAAAATTGTGAAGCACCCATTTCAAACTTTTCTACCAATAATAGCTCCTCAAAGGAAAGAGGCTTTGACAACCTGCCTGCGATTTCTTCCCATAGTGAATGATCATCCTTCAAGCAATCAATATGATCAACCCCTTTCAGATCATCAGGCCTATGATGAAAATAATTTCACTGATAAATGAATGGACGAAAATAAGAACCCTACCTCCAACAACAGGATGAGACCCATGAGCTAACTCCTTGGTGCTAGCCAAATCTTCAAAAGTAATATTCCCTTGAATTTGTGCCTTTACTCCCTCCTTTGACTTTGCTAGAGCATTTCCATCTTGAAACCCGACAAAATAAAAGTGTCCTCACGACTAGAAGAATCATGAATAATGGAGGAAGGTCCACCACAAAGTCCGATTGCCCGATTTTGACTTCAGAAATTAGGGCAACAAGCCTTAAGATGGCCTGACTGTTAACATATAATACATCTGAACAAGACTCTCCAGTAGTCCAAAAGTTGACGAAAGATCTTCTTCCTATGTGTAACTTCAATCTCCCCTGGCAGGCCGAATGTGACATTACACTCCACCAAAACCCGAAGATTCCGCTTGTTAAACCCTACCAAGACTAAGTCGTCAAAGAAAATGATTTTTCCAATCACATTAGCCACCTTGATAATATTCTGCCTCTTCCAAAACTGTAAAGGAAAAACCAAAAGTTTAACCCACATATTTTGGGTTTTAGGGTTCTCAGTGAGGGGTTCAAAATCCATGTGCCACCTCTTTAACCATAAGTTCCCACTGCTAATCAACCCACGGTTTGTGTAAAATTAGTTATGGGTAATTCTCTGCTAGAAAATGGAATTATATCCAACCTTAACCATAAGTTCCCACTGCTAATCAACCCACGGTTTGTGTAAAATTGGTTTTGGGTAATTCTGTGCTAGAAAATGGAATTATATCCAATTGTTGACAAGGAGATACACACACAGGGTGTAACCAAGTAAGGGTTTCGAGGACCATGTAACCGAATTCATGAGCTGGTCCTTAAGGAGATAAACTTACCAACCAAGGGCTTTTTGGAGAGACCATCCACATGATCCAAATCCATGACGAACCCCAATTTAAGAATAGTTTTCTCCATGCGAGCCGTCAACGAATTTGTCTTGTCTATTTGCTCTTGTCGCAACCCCTTGAATCTTGAAATTATTCTTGAAAGAGACAACCATCCCCAAAGAATGCACAATCTGGTCTCTCCATTGTTGTGGAACCACATGACTAGAAAATGTCGCAGAAGCCTTAAGCTTTGGAACCAATTTCTAAACAATCCCAGAAATGGGTTTTGAAATACTGTTAAAAATTATGTTGCATTGGTTTTGGGGATGGGGGAAGGACATGGATGGGGACGTGTTCCCAGAACGGCTAAAGTGCACCCTCAATAGATTTTGCATAGATTTACAACTATGTTGAAAGCCATTATTAAATACTTTAGTTTTTTAAAGTTATTAAATTCTTATTTCAGATTAAGAAGGGGATGGAATCGAAATTTATTTTAAACATTTATTACTTAATCCAAGTCACACTATCTCGTTGTTTTCACAATGCTTGAGGTTGGGATGGTGGAAGCACTGAACTCAAATGACTCTTTCAAACACACGTACTATATATAAAAGCTTAGATGATCCAAAAAATGAGAAAGAACAAATGCAATAACGAAAAGGATTAACATTTTAAAATGTTTCATTTTCTGTTTTCTTGAGCCCGCGTCTTATAATTTTATCATTGAAAATACAATATCTAAATCACCAAAGATCCAAATTGAAACCCATCATACAAAATCCACATTTATTCAATCAATGAATGGGAAAAATGATCATTACAAAAATAATGGATGGGAAAAATAATCATTTTGTTCAATCATCAATGTCTATGATTGTTAAAACATAAGTTATATGCTTGGATTATTCTAGGAATCGACCCAAAACATCTCTGAAATCTGCCCAAAAATTTCTTGAAATTTGCCCAAAACATCCTTGAAATATGTTTGGAACACCTCTAAAATTTCTCCGAAACATTGTGGGCATGGCCAACAAGTCCCTGAGTCCGCAATGAAGTCCCCAAGGGTTTGGGGATGTTTTCTAGAGTTCCAAAAGTTCCTGGAACATAGGGATGCAAAGTACGTGGTGTTTTTTTTTTAACTATCCCCATGCAACATAGGTTAAAAACCTTGAAACCAACACTGCCACTAGAGATAACATAGGAATCAAAGCTAGGATCCACCATTGCATCTAAGTCTTCCACATTCACTACCCTTGACGGGTCAGGAAGTGCATTTTTTTGTTGATAGAGCATATTGACCAAACACAAACTTGTTAAACCTGTATCCACCAAAAATCGACGCGCCAAAATCTAAAAAATATGGCACCAACAGAATTAGGGTTCATCGACTTCGAGCAAGTGATTCACCATCACTGAGATAGGTTTACACATGCACACGACCTGAACGAAGGCACGAGGGAGCGATCGACAAATGAGGCACATGAAGGAGCACAAGTCACACGGGGGGTCACAACTTAGCATTTTTGGCATGACCGTGTGTGCTCGAGTGCGCACAAGTGACACGACCCGACTCGCTCGAACGTGTTTCCATGGGCGCCCACACATGACAAGACTTGACCCGCCCGAAAGATATTTGGGTTTCCATGGGAACCCGACCTGAACAAAGGCACGAGGGAGCACATGGAAAACCGACTGCATGAACGAGGACAAGGCACACATGCAGTCACAACTTGGCATTTCTGGCATGACATCGTGTGTCTGGGCGCCCACAAGTGACACGACTCAACCCGCCTGAACACGTTTCCATGGGCGCCCACACATGACACGACTTTCCTGTTCCACGGGCGGATGACCTGAACGAAGGCACGAGGGAGTGACCGACAAATGAGCCACACGAACAAGCACAAGTCACACAGGCAGTCACAACTTGACATTTCTAGCCCGACCCCATGTTCCCTGGCACCCACAAGTGACACGACCCAACAATTTATGTAAAATTAGTTCTGGGTAATTCTCTGCTAGAAAATGGAATTATATCCAATTGTTGACAAGGAGATACACACACAGGGTGTTACCAAGTAGGGGTTTCAAGGACCATGTAACCAAACTCGTGAGCTGGTCCTTAAGGAGATAAACTTACCAACCAAGGCCCTTTTGGAGAGACCATCCACACGATCCAAATCCACCACAACCTGCAATGTAAGAGTAGTTTTCTCCATGCGAGCCGTCAACGAATTTGTCTTGTCTATTCGCTCTTGTCACAACCCCTTGAATCTTGGAATTATTCCTGAAAGAGACAACCATCCCCAAAGAATGCACAATATGGTCTCTCCATTGCTGTGGAACCACATGACTAGGGAATGTCGCAAAAGCCCTAAGTTTCGGAATCAATTTCCGAACAATCCTCGAAATGGGTTTTGAAAGATTATTAAAATTTATGTTGCATTGGTTTTGGGGATGGGGGAATGACATAGATGGGGTCGCGTTCCCAGAACGGCTAGAGCGCACCATGAATAGATTTTGCATAGATTTACAACTATGTTGAAAACCATTATTAAATACTTTGGTTTTTTAAAGCTATTAAATTCTTATTTCAGATTAAGGGGGGGATGGAATAGGAATTTATTTTAAACATTTATTACTCAATCCAAGTCACACTATCTGATTGTTTTCACAATGCTTTAGGTTGGGATGGTGGAAACTGAACTCGAATGAGTCTTTAAAACACACATACTATATATAAAAGCTTAGATGATCCAAAAAATGAGAAAGAACAAGTGCAATAACGATAAGGATTAACGTTTTAAAATGTTGCATTTTCTGTTTTCTTGAACCCGCGTCTTATAATTTTATCACTGAAAATACAATATCTAAATCACCAAAGATCCAAATTGAAACCCATCATACAAAATCCACGTTTATTCAATCAATGAATGGGAAAAATGATCATTACAAAAATAATGGATGGGAAAAATAATCATTACAAAAATAATGGATGGGAAAAATAATCATTTTGTTCAATCATCAATGTCTATGATTGTCAAAACATAAGTTATATGCTTGGATTATTCTAGCAATCGACCCAAAAGATCTCTAAAATCTGCCCATAAAATTCTTGAAGTTTTCCAAAAACATCCTTGAAATATGTTTGGAACACCTCTAAAATTTCTCTGAAACATTGTGGGCATGGCCAACAAGTTTGCGAGTCCCTAATGAAGTTCCCAAGGGTTTGGGGATGTTTTCTAGAGTTCCAAAAGTTCTTGGAACACAGGGATGCAGAACGTGGTGTTTTTTTTTTTAATTATCCCCATGCAACATAGGTTAAAAACCTTGGAACCAACACCGCCACTAGAGATAACATAGGAATCCAAGCTAGGATCCACCATTGCATCTAAGGCTTCAACATTCACTACCCTCGACGGGTCAAGAAGTGCATTTTTTTGTTGACAGAGCATGTCGACCAAACAAAAACTTGTTAAACATGTATCCACCAAAAATCGATGCGCCAAAATCTAAAAAATATGGTAGCAACAAAAGTAGGGTTCATCGACTTCGAGCAAGTGATTCACCATCACTGAGCTAGGTTTCCATAAGAACACGACCTGAATGAAGGCACGAGGGAGCGATTGACAAATGAGCCACATGAACGAGCACAAGTCACACGGGCGGTCACAAATTAGCATTTATGGCACGACCCAGTGTGCATGAGCGCGCACAAGTGACATGACCCGATCCGCTCGAACATGTTTCCATGGGCACCCACACATGACAAGACTTGACCCTCTCGAAAGATATTTGGGGTTTCCATGGGCACCCGACCTGAACGAAAGCACGAGGGAGCGCATGGAAAACCGACTGCACGAACGAGAACAAAGCACACATGCATTCATAACTTGGCATTTTTGCCCTGACCTCGTGTGTCTGGGTGCCCACAAGTGACACGACTCAACCCACCTCGACACGTTTCCATGGGTGCCCACACATGACACAACTTTCTTGTTCCACGGGCAGACGACCTGAATGAAGGCACAAGGGAGTGACTGACAAACAAGCCACACGAACGAGCACAAGTCACACAGGCAGTCACAACTTGGCATTTCTAGCCTGACCTCGTGTGCTCGGGCGCCCACAAGTGGCACGACCCAACAGTTTGTATAAAATTAGTTCTGGGTAATTCTCTGCTAGAAAATGGAATTATATCCAATTGTTGATAAGGAGATACACACATAGGGTGTAACCAAGTAAGGGTTTCAAGGACAATGTAACCGAACTCATGAGCTGGTCCTTAAGGAGATAAACTTACCAACCAAGGCCTTTTTGGAGAGACCATCCACACGATCCAAATCCACGACGACCCCCAATGTAAGAGTATTTTTCTCAATGGGAGTCGTCAACGAATTTGTCTTGTCTATTTGCTCTTGTCGCAACCCCTTGAATCTTGGAACTATTCCTGAAAGAGACAACCATCCCCAAAGAATGCACAATCTGGTCTCTCCACTGGTGTGGAACCACATGACTAGAGAATGTCGCAGAAGCCCTAAGCTCCGGAACCAATATCTGAACAATCCTCGAAATGGGTTTTGAAACATTGTTAAAAATTATGTTGCATTGGTTTTGGGGATGGGGGAACGACATGGATGGGGACACGTTCCCAGAACGGCTAGAGCGCACCCTCAATAGATTTTGCATAGATTTACAACTATGTTGAAAACCATTATTAAATACTTTGGGTTTTTAAAGTTTTTAAATTCTTATTTCAGATTAAGAAGGGGATGGAATAGGAATTTATTTTAAACATTTATTACTCAATCCAAGTCACACTCTCTGATTGTTTTCACAATGCTCGAGGATGGGATGGTGGAAGCACTGAACTCAAATGACTCTTTAAAACACACGTACTATATATAAAAGCTTAGATGATCCAAAAAATGAGAAAGAACAAGTGCAATAATGACAAGGATTAACGTTTTAAAATGTTGCATTTTCTGTTTTCTTGAGCCCGCGTCTTGTAATTTTATTATTGAAAATACAATATCTAAATCACCAAAGATCCAAATTGAAACCCATCATACAAAATCCACGTTTATTCAATCAATGAATGGGAAAAATAATCATTTTGTTCAATCATCAATGTCTATGATTGTCAAAACAGAAGTTGTATGCTTGGATTATTCTAGAAATTGACCCAAAACATCTCTGAAATCTGCCCATAAAATTCTTGAAATTTGCCAAAAACATCCTTGAAATATGTTTGGAACACCTCTAAAATTTCTCCGAAACATTGTGGCCATGGACAAGTCCCCGAGTCCCCATTGAAATCCCCAAGGGTTTGGGGATGTTTTCTAGAGTTCCAAAAGGTCCTGGAACACAGGGATGCATAGTACGTGGTGTTTTTTTTTAACTATCCCCATGCAATATAGGTTAAAAACCTTGGAACCAACACCGCCACTAGAGATAACATAGGAATCCAAGCTAGGATCCACCATTGCATCTAAGGCTTCAATATTCACTACCCTCGACGGGTCAGGAAGTGCATTTTTTTGTTGACAGAGCATATCGACCAAATGCAAACTTGTTAAACCTGTATCGACCAAAAGTCCACACGCCAATATCTAAAAAATATGGCACCAACAGAAGTAGGGTTCATCGTCTTCAAGCAAGTGATTCACCATCACTGAGCTAGGTTTCCACAGGACACGACTCGAACGAAGGCACGAGGGAGTGATTGACAAATGAGCCACATGAACGAGCACGCACAAGTGACCCGCCCTGACTCGCCCGAACTTATTTGGATGGGCGCCCACACATGACAAGACTTGACCCGCCCAAAAGATATTTGAGGTTTCCATGGGCACTCTACCTGAACGAAGGCATGAGGGAGCACATGGCAAACCGACTGCACGAATGAGCACAAGGCACACATGCAGTGACAACTTGGCATTTCTGGCTCGATCTCGTGTGTCCGGGCACCCACAAGTGACACGACTCAACCCTCCTGAACACGTTTCTATGGATGCCCACACATAACATGACTTTCCTATTCCACGGGTGGATGACCTGAACGAAGGCACGAGGGAGTGACCGACAAACGAGCCACACGAACGAGCACAAGTCACACGGGCAGTCACAACTTGGCATTTCTAGCCCGACCTTGTGTGCCTGGGCACCCTCAAGTGACACGACCCAACCCGCCCAAACACGTTTCCATGGGCGCCCTCACATGACACGACTTTCCTGTTCCTCGAGTGGATGACCCGAACGAAGGCATAAGGGAGGGACTAACAAACGAGCCACATGAATGAGCACAAGTCACACGAGCAGTCACAACTTAGCATTTCTGGTGCGACCTTGTGTGCTCGAGCGCGCAAAAGTGACATGATCCGACCCGCCCTCACATGTTTCCATGGGCGCACACACATGACATGACCCAACCTGCCCGAATATGTTTCCATGGGCGCCCACACATGACATGACCCAACCTGCCCGAATATGTTTCCATGGGTGCCCACACATGACATGACTTGACTTGCCCCAAAAGATATTTGGGGTTTCCATGGACACCTGACCCGAACGAAGGCATGATGGAGCCCCTGACAAACCGACCGCACGAACGAGCACATGACACATGTGGTCACAACTTAGCGTTTCTTGCCCAACCTCGTGTGACTGGGTGCCCACAAGTGACATGACTTGACCTACCTAAACACGTTTCCATGGGCGCCCACACATGACATGACTTTCCTGAAATATATTTGGGGTTTCCATGGGTGCATGACCGAAACGAAGGCACGAGGGAGTGCCCGACAAACGCGCCGCATGAATGTGCACAAGACACACAAGCGGTGACAATTTAACATTTCTGGCATGACCTCGTGTGCCCGGGTGCGTAGACATGACACAACTTCCCTGAAATATATTTGGGGTTTCCATGGGTGCACGACCCGAACGAAGGCACGACGGAGCACCCGACAAACGCTCCGCACGAATGTGCACAAGACACACGAGCAGTGACAATTTAACATTTCTGGCACGACCTCGTGTGCCCGGGGACGCACAAGTGACACGACCCGATCCGCCCGAACACGTTTCCATGGGTGCCCACACATGACATGACCCGACCCGTGAAAGATATTTGGGGTTTCCATGGGTGCCCAACCCAAACGAAGGCACGAGGGAGTGCTTAGCAAACCGACCGCACGAACGAGCACAAGGCACACATGCGGTCACACTTAGCATTTCTGGCACGACCTTGTGTGCCCGGGTGCCCACAAGCAACACTACTTGACCCGAAGCCCACACATGACATGACCTACCCGAAATATATTTGGGGTTTCCATGGGTGCATGACCCGAATAAAGGCATATATTTGGAGTTTCCATGGGTGCATGACTCGAATGAAGGCACGACGGAGCGACAAACGGGCCCCACGAATGTGTCTTGGTGCACAAGACACACATCACACACACGGCATGCCCTGACTCCCACCCGAACGCGTTTCCATGGGCGCCTTTTACCCAAAGGGATCAAATTCCATAACTTGCAAACCTCCTTTATCTGCAAAAAAAATAAAAAATTTATACTTGCAAACATCGAGCGAGTACTAGAGCAAGGGTTTCGCACCATCACAGAGCAAGGGTTTGGCAGAGGAAGGGAAATTCAGAGCTAGGGTTTTCATCGGCCATCATAAACCGGTAGCAGATTTGAGGTAGGATTCTAACAAGCCTGCCAAGATAAAAAAAACTCTGGCACCAAGATCATCCGCGCCGAACAAGTGATTCACCATCATCACAGAGGTAGGGAAAACTCAGAGCTAAGTGTTGGTCAGAGCTTCATGGCGGTTTGCAGAAGAATAGAAACTCGAATGAGATCACTCCTACTGATAGCCACAGCCAGAATAAATTACATTACATATGCAGACGCGGAGCTGCTAATAATCCCAGTTGCCCTCTCTGCTTTCCTTGCATGAGGAGTTTGTCTGCTCTGAAATGACGTATCTCGCACTTTAAAAAAAGAAGTGCCAGAGACGATACGCGTTCAGAAGCATTCTGATATTTTATGGAAATGTATATGCGATTTGTTCTAATCACTGGTTTTTTTGGGATGAAAATTTGGTCAATTCCGCGGATAACTTCTTCAGCGGATAAGTTGAACATCATGTATCCGAGTACTTATCTTTAAGATGACCTATAGCTGATAATTATCTCCAACCAACTGATAAATTATCTACAACTGGTAACCTATTGCTGATAAATGATATACAACTGATAACTTCTACCTCCATTTGATAACCTATCGCGATAACTTATAATGATAAGCTATCAGTTTTGATAACCTATCTCTATATCATATCATGATAAGCTATCAGTTTTGAGAACCTATCGCATAACTGATTATGATAAGCTATCAGTTTTGATAACTTATCGCTATAACTTTTCATGATAAGCTATCTTGATTTTATGACCTTTCTCTATAGCTTATCCTGATATGCTATCTCCATTTGATAACCTTCGCTATCACTTGTCTTGATAAGCTATCTCTATTTGATAACCTATCGCTATAACTTACCTTAATAAGCTATCTCCATTTGATAACCTATTGCGTTCTATTAACGATAACCTATTTCTGATAACTTATCCCCATCTGATAACGTATCGCTATCCATTAACGATAAGTTATATCTGCTAATAAGGAGCCTAACTTATCATATCTGATAACTTATCTATATGCCAGAGATAAGCGGCCCAGATTTTCCTGATCCGATGGTCCATATTGCCTGAGATTCGACGGTCTAGATCTGCCAATATCTGACGGTCCAGATCTGCTAGATCGGACGGGCCAGAGTTTCTAGATCTGACGGACTAGATCCACGAGAGCCGACGGCTCATATCTGTCGATATTCGACGGTCCAGATAAACTCAGATCTGACGGCTCAGATCTGGCGAATCTGATGGCCCAGATTTTTTAGATCGGACGGATGAGATGTCAGCAGATCCGACGGTCGAGATATGTCTGATCAGACGGTCCGTATAGCACAAGTTTGGATGGCCCAGATTTGGCGAAAACCTACGGCCCAGATCCACCAAGATCTGACGGTCTAGATCAGCCAGATCGGACGGCATATATTTTTCAGATCCGACGGCTGAGATCTGTTGAGATTGGACGGACTAGATCTGCAAGATCTGACGGTCCAGATTTTACGAAATTGGACGGCCCAGATCTGTTGATATTGGACGGCCCAAATTTTCCGGATTCGACGGTCGAGATCTAACTAGATCTGACGGTATATATTTTTTAGATCCGACGGCCCAGATTTGTTGAGATTGGACGGCCTAGATCTGCAAGATCTGATGGCCCAGAGTTTCCGGATTTGACGGTCGAGATCTAACTAGATCTGACGGCCCAGATTTGTCAAATATTGGACGGTCGAGATCTAACTAGATCTGACGGCCCAGATTTGTCAAATATTGGATGGCCGAGATCATCCAAGAACCCACGGTCCAGATCAGTGAGATCGGACGGCCTAGATTTGCTAGATCGGACGGATCAGATCGCCCGAGATCTGACGGTCCAGATTTGAAGAAATTGGACGGCCCAGATCTGCCAAGATTTGACGGTCCAGATTGGCCAGATCGGACGGCACACATTTCCCAGATCCGACGGCCCAGATTTACGCGATCTTACGGTTCAGATCTTGCTATGACTGACGGTCAAGATTTGACGAGATTGGACGGTGCAGATTTGCCAGTGATCCGACGGTCCAGATTTTCCAGATCGGACGGTGCATGTTTTCCAGATCCAACGGCCCAAGTTTTCTTGATCCAACGGTGGAGATCCTGTTCGGCCCAGATCTGGCTATGGGTTGCTTGCATGTGTTAGCAGGGACCAAGCGCTTCCAGCAGCATTTAATTTTCCTGCAAGCCATCCCAGCACGCCTGCTTCAACAATGGCGATCGAGATATTGCTGAAGGATTTAGATTGCTTTTATTTCAGTGCTTTCTCAGCTTTGTCGGATCCTGTAACAGCGAGACAGTAAGGTTCGCTTTGCTTTCTTCGATTCGCTGGATGTTGTAGTAAGTAGATTTATTTAATAAAATTTAAGATGGCTGCAAAAGGGCGAAGGGAATGTGTCTATTGTTTACCAAGTCAAAGCACACCAGTCCATCATAGAAATCTTTGTTGGTCATGCTGGTCGATATCCAGTCATGCGCACAGAGCATAGCCCCCGCACAGCAAGTCTGCGCGGTGCGGGTAAGACCTTATTTGGTGATCTGAATATTGAATAATGTCGATATGGGCGGGATATTTATTTACAGGGCTCTCTATACCTTGGGTACTTGATGGTTAAGCCAAAAATTGGTTCGATTGACAGGACACAGAGGGTTAGGTTGTGGAAAAAGGACATGCGCATTTGATCTTTGTAGCTCCAAATATGGTATTCAGATTCATAGATTAGGTCAAGCATAGTATTCTTATGTGATTTGTTTTTATGAAGTATCAGATATTTATATCTAATATTATTTCCGTTTGTTTTACATGTAGATTAGGGTAAATCTTTTAATTTTGTTCATATTAAATGAGATTGCATTTCTTAGAATTTATAGCTATTTCTATTTATTTTGTTTGTATTATAGTATCATGGGCTGTTATTTTTACTGTAAGTAGATTCGTTTAATAAAGTTTGAGATGGCTGCAAAAGGGTGAAGGGAATGTTACCAGGTCAAAGCACACCAGTCCATCGTAGAAATCCCCCAGAACTAGAACAATGTCGCACGGTCATGCTGATCGATAACCAGTCATGACGGCAGTGCATAGCCTCCGCACAGCAAGTCTGCGCGGTGCACCTAGCTTGCCTGACTCTCTATTCCCTGGGTAAGATCTCATTTGGTGATCTGAATAATAATGTCGATATGGGTGGGATATTTATTGACAGGGCTCTCTATAACTTGGGTACTTGATAGTTAACCTAACAATTGGTTCCATTGACAGGACACAGGGGGTTAGTTTGTGGAAAAAAGATGACATGAGCTGGATACCTATTGTCTGTTGCATTGAATCTTTATTGCTTGCACATTTACGAATGATAGTGTTGCATAATCCAAACGAAAATCAAATTAATCATGATTTAATTGATCTCACTTGCAGGAAAAATTTAATTGATTGCAGGAAAATTGGACTTTTCAAGCCCGGAAGCAATGGCTTCCCACGTTGTTAAAATAAGCCCTCGCATGGACCCTGAGAGAAAGATTAAGTTAAACTCTTGAATCCTTCTGGGATGGCAAGAGGTTGTGGCCAAGGTACTGAAGGCTTTTATATGGATGTGGATGGTAGCTGGCGTAATGAAATTGATTCTCAGTGTCTCTTCGTATTAGGATCCAAGCATTGCCATGCTGGTGGGGGATATTGGCTTCATACATTTACTTTTCCATGGCTCGCTGAAGGAAACGCCACGGTCCCTGTAATGGACCTAGACCAACTGGTTTGATCCATATCCTAAATTGAAATTGAAATTGAAATCTCCCTTCAGCATTGTTTTTGAGAGTTTTATTAAACTGAAATCTCCCTTAAAACTGAATTCTCCCTTTGAATATTGAAATTGACATCTCCCTTCAGCATTGTTTTTTTTTAGAGTTTGAAATCTTCCTTTGAATATTGAAATTGACATCTCCCTTGAGCATTGTTTTTTAGAGTTTCAGAGTTTCAGTAAATCAGTATTTCAAATTTTTTCTTAGAGATACATCTCCCTTAAGTATTGTTTTTGAAAATTGAAATTGACATCTCCCTTCAGCATTGTTTTTTAGAGTTTCAATAAATCAGTATATCAAATTTTTTTGTTTTTTTAGAGTTTCAATAAATCAGTATCTCAAAAATTTTCTGAGAGATACATTTTGGAAAATTTTCTTAGAAATACATTTGATAGGAATTAATTTGAATTATGGTTATTTCCTATTTCTCTTAGATGATTATAATGTTTGATAGGAATTATGGTTTTATCCATTTTTCCATAATAACTACAAATTTATGGCAACCTTAAAATTGATTGGAGAAACATATAATTCATAAAATCATAAAATATATAACAACTCGATGTATATTCGACATGGTGGTATGATCATCGCTAAGGTATCAAGCATCACAAAGGAAGGGGGAAAGATCAATCACAGTAACTGAGTTCAGTATTTCACTGGGTGATTCAATAACCGTGGGCAGTTTGAAACTGAGATTGGTTAACTGGGGCTTTTCGGTGAACAGCTCGCAGCCAGGAACTGGGCCTTTCTTTCGGTGACCGCCCCTAGGTCTTGTCTTCATTATCATGTTGGGTCAATGTGCCCCGTATGATGGCAACCTTTTTGGTCCCCTTCTGTTATAATGTGCTGGGTTCAATGGGTATGTGATTGATGCATCCTCATCAGGTTAGTAACTATCTATTCCCATGGATTCGTCAAGGCTTGCTTTAGTTCGACCAGCTCTCGGGTTCTAGTGGCATAACGGGTTTAAAATATAATAGGCATAGTAACTACAAATTTATGGCAACCTTAAAGTTGAATTGAAGAAACATATAATTCATAAAATCATAAAATTATAATAGGCATAGTAAGTACAAATTTATAGCAACCTCTCTCTAATTGAGAGTTGATCGAGCCATATGATATGAATGTGTTGGTATAGCCCAATTGGTAGAGTTGACCTGTATATTCTTTGCTGAGTAAATTTCCTTCTTTTTACTTTATTAAATTGGTAGAGTTGACTTATATATTCTTTGAGTAAATTTTCTTCTTTTACTTTATTACACGAGGAAATGTATAATATATAAAAAATATTTTCAAGGATGAAATACACGAGGAAATATAAAGTTTTATATAATGATATTTTCATGGGTCAAATGCACTAATAATATATAAAGAATATTTTTAAAGACTAGGTATGAGGAAATATGAAATTATATATTATGATATTTTCATGGGTCTTTGGTACATTTCAATTAGAGGGTTGGAACCACAAGTTTAAACAAGTTTCATAGTACAAAGTGCATGAGGAATTATGTGTTGTGGATCCATCATCTAACCATATTTTGTTTGTATCAATAGAGCATTAACTAGGTCAATACTTTGTCACTATCATCACTTAATCCATATTCATGTTGAATAATGGTCTAACAATGATACCTAAGAAAAACATGTTTCCCAATATTTCACAAGGTTTATGTCATAACACTATATCTTTTTGTTTTGTGCTAATCCATATTCATGTTGATTAATGGTCTAACAATGACACCTAAGAAAAACATGTTTACAAATATTTTACAAGGTTTATGTCGTAACGCTATATCATTTTTTTGTTGTGTTTAAGAAGATTTGTGTTAGGTTTGTGTTAGTCATTACTTGTATGCCAAAAATATATGCATGTTATCATTTTGAAAATAGTATACACAATAATAATGTGACCAAGCATGGTGAATGAGGCAATAATCTTAGAAAAATTTCCAAAAGGGGCAATGTGGTAGTGGTATTAAAGACTAGATTTATTTAAAATAAGAAATGGCAATGGAATTCATCCAAAAGGAAAATTTACAATTCAACAATTCATTGTTAAAATATTGTGATAAAAAATAAAAAATAAAACCATATAATACTCAAAACATCATAATTTTGATATTTATCTACTAATGTCATTTTAATGTGTTATTAACAAATACTGTTCATTTGGTTATATCAAACATTTTTCAATTGGCAGTAAATTTTAGTTTTTCAATTTATGAGTAAAGTTGAAATGACATTTTTGAAATGCATTTATAAATTTAATATGTCGATTACAAAACATTAATATGCATGCTTATTATTAAAATATTAACTTTAGTTTTTCTATGAAGAAATATTTCTATTAACAAATATTTTCAATTAGCAATAAATTTTAGTATTTCAATTTATGAGTAAAGTTAAAACGACATTTTTGAAATGCATTTATAAATTTAATATGTTGATTACAAAATATTAATATGCATGCTTACTATTAAAATATTAACTTTAGCTTTTCTATGAAGAAATGAAATGTCTATTTTTGTCTAACTCTACTTTAATTTAAGTTAGATAATATTAATAAAGTATAATGTTGACTTGATAGCTCAATTCAACAAGCATTCTAAACCATTGTAAGATATGATATTATTAAGATATGATATTATTATGGACCTATGCAACCCAATGTAAGATATGATATTATTATGGACATGCAATCCAAACCAATTGTAAAAATTTAATATAAAATTGTTGTGATGCATTTCTTAAATGATCCACTTAACAAAAATCAAATTTAAAACATAAAATTTAAATAAAATTTCAAAACATCGGATAACTTGGTAAAATATTATTATGTTGACTTGATAGCTCAATTCAATTTAAGTTAGATAATAATAATAAGGTATAATGTTGACTTTAGCTCAATTCAACAAGCATTCTAATCCATTGTAAGATATGATATTATTAAAATATTATATTATTATGGACTACGCAACCCGAGGTAAGAATGTAAGATATGATGATAATAATAATAAGATATAATACAATATGATATTATTAAATTATTATATTATTATGGACTACGCAAACCGATGTAAGAATGTAAGATATGATGATAATAATAATAAGATATAATGTTGACTTAATAGCTCAATTCAACAAGCATTCTAAACCATTGTAAGAGATATAATTAAAATATTATATTATTATGGACGACGCAACCCAATGTAAGAATGTAAGATATGATATTATTATGGACATGCAACCCAAACCAATTGTAAAAATCTAATATAAAATTGTTGTGATGTATCTCTTAAATGACTTACTTAACAAAATTCAAATTTAAAACATAAAATTTAAATAAAGTTTTTAGAAACATGCCCTTTTGTTTAGGCTACTCTTCAATTTTGAAAAAAAATTTGAAGAAATTTTGAAACGTTATAGGCAAATCATGTTGGCTAGCTAGATATATGGATACTCTATGTTGTTTGAAGTAAAAACTAGTCCATGTTCACTTCACTAACATCCTATGTTGATTGCTTTAAAACCTTTAGGCAAATCATGCTGACATAAGAGTATCATCATTGTGAATATATTTTGCTTACATGGTATACCATCCTCATACACACACTGAGATTGTTTACAATGGGATCAGGAAATAAAAATGCGTTTTTATTTTTCTCTTGCTCTTTATACAAATCCTTTTCTTCAATCTACTTTGCATTTTTGAAAGGGATTTTGAAACATTATAGGAAAATCATGTTGACTCGTTGGACTCGTTGGAAATAGGGATACTTTATGTTGCACTAAGTAAAGACTAACCCATGTTCGTTTCACTGGCGTTCGATCTTTATTGAACCCTATAAGAAAATCATCCCTTTCAAATCATCCCATATCTTTATTGAACCCTATAAGAAAATCGATCTTTATTGAACCCTATAAGAAAATCATCTCTTTCAAATCATCCCATATCTTTATTGAACCCTATAAGAAAATCATCCCATATTTATTGAAAGGGATTTTGAAACCTAATAAGAAAATCACACCATCATCATTCAAATATTCTAAATATATTCTCTTTACATGGTATAGCCATGGTATAGCTATTAGGTTAAGCTCATTGATTATATCCCTCAGGTTAAGCTCATTGATTGATATCACTCAAGAATCCATGTTCAATTGCATATCTAATCACAAATAATATGTACGTCATAGCACTGGGAATACTTAGATATCACCTATTCATAATGAAGCGTAATCAAGTCGAGTGGTTATGGTAACTAATCACACGAGATCTGTGCGTTAATGTATATGGTTAGTGGTTATGGTAACTAATCACACTCTAGATCTGTTTGTTAATGTATATGATCATTCATTGGGACTCTCACCATCTCGTACATAACCCTCAGGGACTCTCAGCATTGAATCGTACACTATGAGTCCTAACCTAAAGGCCACCAGAGTTCGACTGTTGACATGTATGGTTTGGTACTCTAACTATACCATGTCCATGAATTATGCCTAACATCTACCTTAACGACACAAAGTCAACTCATATTAATGGGTTCACTAATTAACTAGAAAACATAGCCTTTTTGTTAAATGCACTGTTAATACAAACAATGTTTTTTTCTTTCTGGAAAAAAAATTAACCAGAAAACATAGCCTTTATTTTACTGTTATTCTTTAGTTAACTAAGTAAGACCGCTACACCTGCTATAGGTTAATGATGGTATACCATTCTCATACACACTGACAATAATAATAAGTACAATTTTTTTTTTCTTGCTTTATACAAATCCTTTTGTTCAACCTACTTTGGAAATAGGCAAATCATGTTGGCTGGTTGGAAATCTCTGTGTTGAGAAGTAAAGACTAGCCATGTTTGCTTCACTGCATCCCATTTTTATAAGTTTCTTTATATCCTAATAGGGAGACAACCTACACTCCTATAGGGATAAGCACTCACTTACTTGAAATTGTGACTGCATCGACCTTCTCCTACACTCCTATAGGGATAAGCACTCACTTACTTGAAATTGTGACTGCATCGACCTTTTGATCCTACTAGGCAGGTCATGTGGTAGTTTTTCATTGGATTGTTCCTACTAGGAAGCCATGTGGTAGTTTTTCATTGGATCTCATGAATGGCATTTTTGAAAGGGGAAAAAATTATATTCAAATCTATAACAAAAGATTAACAATGCTAATGAAATCATAAGTAATAAAAGTCATACCTCTCATATAATTGTTTTATAGGGAATCATAGGTAATAAAAGTCACACCTCTCATATAATTGTTTTATAGGGATAGTGGAAAAAATTATATTCAAATCTATAACAAAATATTAACAATGTTAATGAAATCATAGGTAATAAAAGTCATACCTCTCATATAAAACAATTATAGGGATAGACTCATGCGATCTCGTGAATTTTTGCACGATAAAATTACTCATAACAATAGGACAACTCAACTCTCAACTCTCAACTCCCAGCATTCTAAAATCTTTCATGGATATTTTGTTTTCGTGAAAATGAATAAGCTTGCATGGATATTTTGAAGAAGGGATAGGAAAGGTTATATTCTATTTAACACTATCGTATGAGTGATATAACTTGATAACCTCAGTAAGAGATTTCAAGGGTGCACAAACTCCCCTTATATTATATTGTAAAGGTGCATAGGTTTTAGTTCGACTGAGCCCACCTACTAAACCCATTAACGAGTATGAATCCTATCCTGTGATTCGGAGATATAAAACCTATGGCCATCCGTGGTGTGCGTGTATATATATATATATACAAAAGTAGATGGAAGAGACCAATGGAATTCTTTTTTGCTCGTGAATATATATTGGGCATAGGAGATCATATCAAAGAGAATATCCATATATATATATACAAAAGTAGATGGAAGAGACCAATAGAATTCTTTTTTGCTCATGAATATATTGGGCATAGGAGATCATATCAAAGAGAATATCCCTTGCTTTCTTCTCTACCCCCCACTTCCCCTAGAATCCCTAGAATATGTATGTTCCTCAATCAACACTGCACATACCTTTCCCAAACTACTCTGGGGAACTTTGTTTTCATGAAAAATGAATACGGAAAGAAATAGGACAACTCAACTCTCAACTCCTAGCATTCTAAAAGCTTGCATGGATATTTTGTTTTCATGAAAAATGAAGACGAAAAGGAAGAAAGGAATAGGACAACTCAACTCCCAACTCCTAGCATTCTAAAAGCTTGCATGGATATGCATGGATATTTTGTTTTCATGAAAAATGAAGACAGAAAGGAAGCCTATTCCTGAGGGTTATGAATAAATCCTAATGAAATGTCTTCCTATTCTCGAGGGTTATGAATAATCTATAATGAAATGAAAATCAATGTCATTTAAATATGGGTTGAAAGCATTGATTCATGATCATGAAATTTAGCTCTGCTTTGCCATATATTTAGAAGAATTTCATGAGCAATAAGAAATCTTGTTAAACCCTCTATTTAAGAGCTCATACAAAAAGCAAAGATACACAGAGCTAGACAAAGACATGGATTCAATTGATTGAGTAATGGAAACAAAAGTAAGGATAGGTAGACTTTCAAATCCATTTCCATATCTTGTTCAAGGGGCATGGAAATATATTGATTTTTCTATGGATGGAGTAAAGGCCATAGAGATGAAGGTTTGGAAATCAATGTCGTTTAAATATGGTTTGAAAGCATTAATTCATGATCATGAAATTTAGCTCTGCTTTTCATTAGCAATAAGAAATCTTGTTAAACCCTATCAATATCAATAGGTAAACAATGTTTCATGTTTTTCCCAAATTTAAATGAATTTCATGAGAAATAAAAAAATCTTGTTAAACACTATCAATAAGTAATCACTATTTCATGAATTAAGACTGTGTGTCTAAACCTATAAGAGCATCCACCAAAGGGTGACTGAGCACAAGGAAATCACATCCACTGAAGGGTGACTGAGCACTAGGAAATTATTTCCATTTGGAAACAATGACATGTAAATGGTATCAAAGCTTCTAGTTGAACGATTTTCAAACTTTGTAGATGGTATCAAAGCTTCGAGTTGAATGTATCGAAGCTATTATTTCCATTTGGAGTGTGTCGAAGTTGTGTATGCTATAAAGCATGGCTTAACAAGTGGAGAAGAGGAAACAATGTAAATGGAGAGGAGGAAACACAATGTAGTAAATCAAAATATTCCCTAGTAGACATGTAGATATCAAAACTTCCAATTAACGGTTTTTTAATAGATGGTATCAAAACTTCCAATTAACGGTTTTTTAATAGATGGTATCAAAACTTCCAATTGAATGGTTTTTTAATAGATGGTATCAAAACTTCCAATTGAACAATTTTTTAATTTCACTAGTTTGACTGCTAATCATATTCTAAAAAGGACCTTATCTGATTGCTTCCTAGCAAAATAATAATGACAGTCTTCCAATTTACAATAAAATATCCACTCATATAAATTCTCTCCATGTTATTAAAACAACTAAAATTCATGCATTCATATATAGTTACAAGCACGGCAAGTATGCAAGTCTTGTAAATAGCATAAAACCTCTACAACTACATGGCATAAAGGAAGCCTCCTATTAAGTTGATATCCAAAATGTGTGAAGCCTCCTATTAAGTTGATATCCAAAATCTCTCCCCCTCAACAAGTCCATCAAAATCAAAACATAGATTGCAGCAATATGAACATTATCCATTGAAAGGTTTTTTGACTGTAGCAATATGAACAAAGTTTTTTTTTAATCAATATTATTTAAATTATCATTTTTTCATCATATGAACATTATCGATTAAAAGGTTTTTTTTTTTTTAAATCAATATTGTCTAAATTATGACATCAACATCAATTGAAAAAGTAAACAATAATATGAACATTACCCATTAAGGTTTTTTTTGTTAAAATCAATATTGTTTAAATTATCTTTTTTTTTAATCAATATTGTTTAAATTATGACATCAACATCAATTGAAAAAGTAAACAATAATATGAACATTATCCATTGAAAGGTTTTTTTTTGACCGCAGCAATATGAACATTAGCAAAAAGGTTTTTTCGACTGCAGCAATATGAAAATTAGCAATATGAACAATGAAGATTAGCAATATTAATTATGACATCAACATCAATTGAAAAAGTAAACAATAATATGAACATTATCCATTGAAAGGTAACAATATGAACATTAGCAATATTTATCAATTGAAAGGTAATTATTTATTTATTTTTAATTTTTTAATTTTTTAAATTATCACATCAATTGAAAGCAATATGAAAAATGATATTAGCAATATTTATCAATTGAAAGGTTTAATTATTTATTTATTTTTAATTTTTTAATTTTTTAAATTATCACATCAATTGAAAGCAATATGAACAATGAATATTAGCAATATTTATCAATTGAAAGGTTTAATTTTTAATTTTATTTATTTATTTATTTATTTTTAATAATATTGTTTAAATTATCACATCAATTAAAAGAGTAAACAATAATACGAACATTATCCATTGAAAGAAAGGTTTTTTAAGAGTAAACAATAATATGAACATTATCCATTGAAAAGTTTTTTTTTACTATAGCAATATGAACATTATCAATTGAAAAGTTTTTTTTTTAATCAATATTATTTAAAAAAAAAAATCAATATCATTTTTTTTTAATCAATATTGTTTAAATTATGATTTTTTTAAAAATCAATATTGTTTAAATTGTTTAAATTATCATTTTTTTTAATCAATGTTGTTTAAATTATCACATCAACATCAATTGAAAGAATAAACAATAATATGAACATATGAACATTATCCATTGAAATGAAAGAATAGACAATAATACAAACATTTATCCATTGAAAGGTGGTTTTTTTTGACTGCAGCAATATGAACACGAACATTAGCAATATGAACATTATGAGCATCAATTAAAAGAGTAAACAATAATATGAACATTATCCATTGAAAGGTTTTTTTTACTGCAATAATATGAACATTAGCAATATGAACAATGCATTATCAACATCAATTGAAAGAGTAAGCAATAATATGAACATTATCCATTGAAGTTTTTTTTTGACTGCAGCAATATGAACAATGAACATTAGCATTAGCAATATGAACCATGAACATTAGCAATAGCAATATGAACACATGAACATTAGCAATATGAACAATGAACATTAGTAATATGAACAATATGAACACATGAACATTAGTAAGCAATATGAACAATGAACATTAGTAAGAACAATTTTTTAGCAATATGATCATTTTTTTTTTTAATATTGTTTAAATGGTTTAAAATATCATTTTCTTTTTTAAATATTTAAATTATTTAAATTATATATATTTTTTAATCAATATTGTTTAAATTATCACATCAACGTCAATTGAAAGAGTAAACAATAATGTCATTAATCAAGAGAGTTCCTTGAGTTAGTTGCAGAAACAATATGTTTCACTTAGCCACGAAAATTAAATCACATGCCGAGTTTCTTCAGTCAATTGTAGAATAAAAAGTTTCACTTAGCCAGAAAATTAAAGCACATACCAAAAAACAAGAGTTCCAACCAGAGAGTTCCTTGAGTCAATTGCCAAAACACAAGAAAACAAGAGAGTTCCAACCAGAGAGTTCCTTGAGTCAATTGCAGAAAGGATATGTTTACCGTAAAAAGTTTCAAATTGCAGAAACAATATGTTTACCGAAAATTGAAAATTAAAGCACATGCCAAAAAAGCCATCGTTGAGTTAACTACATAATTCATGCATAATTAATGTTTATTAATCCAAAAATCCATCGTTGAGTCAACTACAGAAATTCATGCATAATTAATGTTTATTAATCATCCATAATTAATATTTATTAATGTTTTCTCAATCTAATTAATGTTATGAATTCTTCCCCATGCGGCTAAAAACACCATGGGCTGTTCCAGTGCTAAAGTGAAAGAATAATCTAATGTTTTTGTTCCTCTGCCAGTTCCATTCGCCATTCCAATGATCCTTATCAAGAAAAGAAAGAAGCTAATATGTGAGGTGGTGCCAGTTCCATTTGCCATTCCAATGATCCTTATCAAGAAAAGAAAGAAGCTAATATGTAAGATGGTGCGGGCTGAGAATAAAGACTCTAAAGCTCTTATCAAGCCCATAATCTAATGATATACAACAGCTTTGGCATGCCATCTTTGTTCAAATGTTCAGAAATGTTATGAATTCTTCCCCATGCGGCTAAAAACACCATGGGCTGTTCAAATGCTAAAGTGAAAGAAGAATCTAATGTTCTTGTTCCTCTGACAGTTCCATTTGCCATTCCAATGATCCTTATCAGGAAAAGAAAGAAGCTAATATGTAAGATGGTGCGGGCTGCGAAGAAAGACTCTAAAGCCCTTATCAAGCCGATAATCTAATGATATACAACAGCTTTGGCATGCCATCTTTGTTCAAATGTTCAGAAATGTTATGAATTCTTCCCCATGCGGCTAAAAACCCCATGGGCTGTTCAAGTGCTAAAGTGAAAGAAGAATCTAATGTTCTTGTTCCTCTGCCAGTTACATTTGCCATTCCAATGATCCTTATCAGGAAAAGAAAGAAGCTAATATGTAAGATGGTGCGGGCTGCGAAGAAAGACTCTAAAGCCCTTATCAAGCCGATAGTTTAATGATATACAACAGCTTTGGCATGCCATCTTTGTTCAAATGTTCAGAATATTCTAGTTTCAAATCCTAAGGGAAGCGATTATCCCTTCTCCCTAACAAAGGAAACAAAGAGAAAGGATGGTTCCTTATCCCTAGCCCTCATCCAAATGCTCGGAACGTCTTTCAAGGCCATTTGCTGGCGTTCTAAAGTCACTTGATACCCCAATCAAGTAGTGAGGTAGTGAGGCCTCAAGCTTTCAGCATCAAACACTCCAACACCAATATCACAGAAGCTAAAGAACTCGCATAAACTACGACGCTGTCGCATGAGTGTAAGGCACTTGAAATAGGAGCAGATATTCTGCGTCAAACACTCCAACTGCGCTATCACAGAAACTAAGAAGCTCGCATAAACTAGGACACTGTCACATGAGTATATGGTACTTGAAATAGGAGCGGATATTCTGCATTAAACACTCCAACTGCACTATCACAGAAGCTCAGAAGCTCGCATAAACTAGGACGCTGTCACATGAGTATATATGGCACTTGAAATTGGAGCAGATAGGGGATCATGAGGAGACCACTGCAAATGCAACCATGTAACAAGGACATCCAATCAGATATAGAAACTTCAAAGCAACTAGAATATAACATCTGTCAACTGCAATTCAAATAAATTCTTCAGGTATCAAGGAACAAAGTACCTGAATAATTTCTTGAGAACAAACAAAACATATAGCTGCTTCATTGCCTTCAAATTTGTACTGCTTTTGACCAGTTACTGCATCCCACACCTATGAGCATAAACAATATTGTTTTCCTTTTCTTTTAAATTTTTTTCATATACAGATAAATAAACTTTAAACGCAGATTACCTTGATGGTCTTATCACCCCACACGTAATTATTATGAAGAGCTGGTAGCTGGGGTGTGAAAAAGCAATATCATTCACACCACCAGCATGTGCGTTAATCTGTTTAAATTATATCAATGTTAATAAATTATACTTTCAATACAAACTTAATTTTACACACCTACAAAGAATGTACAGGTTGGCCTTTAAGCATGTAAGCAAACCTCTAGAGGTTGTCTCAAATCGCTTGCCACAATATAAGAATATATGTGAACTATATAATTGAGAAACACAACTCTATAACACAAATGCAGGTATGTTAGTGTCTGAATAAAGGGCACACCATGTGCGCAACCAACCAAAAGGAGATCAGAGGCATTTGTAGATGGAACTATTACAAATCAATGTTATTAATGGATACAAAGTATAGGTTAAGTTACCAAGGACAAGACTGCCCCATCTGAGCTCCAAATACGACGATTCACTGATTCACTAATACAACTGGATTTTTCACAAGAGCAACCTAAAAAAACATAACAAAACACGTGTAAGAGTTTACCTAAGGTCAGTGCTAATGATCAACTCCAATAAAGAACTCCTGATACAACTGGATTTTTTACAAGAGCAGCCTAAAAAAACATAACAAAACATGTATAAGAGTTGACCAACAAAACGTGTATAAGACTTTAACTAAGGTCTGTCTAAAATATTTTCAAGATCAATTCATACATGTACATTTTTTCAATTTAAATTACAGAGCTAATTTATGAAAAAATCATCTTGCATGTGCATGTGCATTTGAATAGAACAGGCCGAAGTTTCCCAAACCTTAAAGATCCTGCAAGCTAATTTTTCTCGAGATTCCACTTCCTAAATTACAATGTCACCAACATTTGTTCCAACCTACATTGTTGTCAGATTGTTGGTGTTCTTGATTGTTCCCTTGCTTCCATTCCACCCAACCAGGTATGAATCACCATTTTCACTTGTTCCACAGGAGAAGAGCCTAATATAAAACATAAATGATTATATACTTTATATACTTCAGAAAGGACTTGGACTTGATAGAGCAAATATAGAAAATTGGAGAAAGTAAAACTCATATCCACATGAAGACACTTTACAAACTAAACACCATTCCTAGTTCACATTTTACCTTGTTGCATTAGCACTATAAGGCCCAGAGCATTATTGTCCACCCTAGATCCCGCAAGATCATACAACTAGGCTTTGATCTTCAATGAATACCTGTAAAAAAAATAAACTGCATACGAACAAAGAATCATAATCCATCTATCTTTAGTGCAATAAAGTATTTGTCATATGGCCAAAAATTCACAGAAAGCCAAATATCAACATCAAACAAAAATAGAATATGCAATGTAACTTCAAAGCAACTAGAATATAACATTTGTCAACTGCAATTCACATAAATTCTTCAGGTATCAAGGTACTTTGAACAAAGTACCTGAATAATTTCTTGAGGACAAACAAAACATATAGCTGCTTCATGGCCTTCAAATTTGTACTGCTTTCGACCAGTTACTGCATCCCACACCTACGACCATAGACAATATTGTTTTCCTTTTCTTTTTAAAATTTTTCATATACAGATAAATAAACAACGACTATTAGAATGAAGCTTGACACATATGATAACGCAAATTACCTTGATGGTCTTATCAACCCACATGTAGCGCTGGTAGCTGGGGTGTGAAAAAGCAATACACCACCAGCATGTGCATTAATCTGTTTAAATTATATCAATGTTAATAAATTTCGTTAATCTGTTTAAATTATATCAATGTTAATAAATTGCGTTAATCTGTTTAAATTATATCAATGTTAATAAATTATACTTTCAATACAAACTTAATTTTACACACCTACAAAGAATGTACAGGTTGGCCTTTAAGCATGTAAGCAAACCTCTAGATGTTGTCTCAAATTGCCTACCACAGTATAAGAATATATGTGAACTATATGATTGGAAAACACAACTCCTATAACACAAAATAAGAATATATGTGAACTATATGATTGGAAAACACAACTCCTATAACACAAATGCAGGGCGTAGCACACCATTATATTGGTGTGCAACCAACCAAAAGGAGATCAGAGGCATTTGTAGATGGAACTATTACAAGTATAAGAATATATGTGAACTATATGATTGGAAAACACAACTCCTATAACACAATAGAAGAATATATGTGAACTATATGATTGGAAAACACAACTCCAATAACACAAATGCAGGTATGCCAGTATCTGAATAAAGGGCGTAGCACACCATTATATTGGTGTGCAACCAACCAATTTGTAGATGGAACTATTACAAATCACTGTTATTAATGGATACAAAGTATAGGTTAAGTTACCGAGGACAGGACTGCCCCATCTGAGCCCCATCTGAGCTCCAAATACGACGATTCACTGGATTTTTCACAAGAGCAGCCTAAAAAAACATCACAAAACATGTATAAGAGTTTACCTAAAAAAACATAACAAAACATGTATAAGAGTTTACCTAAAGTCAGTGCTAATGATCAACTCTAATAAAGAACTCCTGATGGAACTATTACAAATCATTACAAATCATTACAAATCACTGTTATTAATGGATACAAAGTATAGGTTAAGTAGTTACCGAGGACAGGACTGCCCCATCTGAACTCCAAATACGACGATTCACTGATACAAATGGATTTTTCACAAGAGCAGCCTAAAAAAACATAACAAAACATGTATAAGAGTTTACCTAAAAAACATAACAAAACATGTATAAGAGTTTACCTAAGGTCAGTGCTAATGATCAACTCCATTAAAGAACTCCTGATACAACAGTGCTAATGATCAACTCCAATAAAGAATTCCTGATACAATTGGATCTTTAACTCCAATAAAGGATTTTTCACAGGAGCAGCCTAAAAAACATAACAAAACATGTATAAGAGTTGACCAACAAAACATGCGATCAACTCCAATAAAGAAAACATAACAAAACATGTATAAGAGTTGACCAACAAAACATGTGATCAACTCCTGATACAATTGGATCTTTTTGGATTTTTCACAAGAGCAGCCTAAAAAAACATAACAAAACATGTATAATAAAGAACTCCTGATGCAATTGGATTTTTCACAAGAGAAACCTAAAAAAACATAACAAAACATAATAAAGAACTCTTGATACAATTGGATTTTTCACAAGAGAAACCTAAAAAAACATAACAAAACATGTATAATAAAGAACTCTTGATACAATTGGATTTTTCACAAGAGCAGCCTTGAAAAACATAACAAAACATGTATAAGAGTTGACCAACAAAACAAGTATAAGAGTTTACCTAAGGTCAGTGCTCTCTAAAATATTTTCAAGATCAATTCATACATGTACATTTTTTCAATTTAAATTACAGAACTAATTTATGAAAAAATCATCTTGCATGTGCATGTGCTAAAAAAACATAACAAAACATGTATAAGAGTTTACATAAGGTTAGTGCTAATGATCAACTCCAATAAAGAAAACATGTATAAGAGTTTACCTAAGGTCATTGCTAATGATCAACTCCAATAAAGAACTCCTGATACAACAGTGCCAATGATCAACTCCAATAAAGTACTCCTGATACAACTTGATCTTGATTTTTCACAAGAGCAACCTAAAAAAACATAACAAAACATGTATAAGAGTTGACCAACATGTATAAGAGTTTACCTAAGGTCAGTGCTCTCTAAAAATATTTTCAAGATCAATTCATACATGTACATTTTTTCAATTTAAATTATAGAACTAATTTATGAAAAAATCATCTTGCATGTGCATGTGAATAGAACGGGCCGAAATTTCCCAAACCTTAAAGGTCCTGCAAGCTAATTTTTCTCGAGATTCCACTTCCCAAATTACAATGTCACCAACATTTGTTCCAACCTACAAATTATGATGTTACCAACATTTGTTCCAACTTAAGTCACTTGACACATGGACACGAGACACGATGGACATGCGGATTCGAGTGTCAGATTCGAACACACGGTGACCCCCGAAATAGGACACGTCCAAACATGTCATATATTATTTTCTTGAGATTCCACTTCCCAAATTACAATGTCACCAACATTTGTTCCAACCTACAAATTATAATGTTACCAACATTTGTTCCAACCTAAGTCACCTGACACGGGGACACAAGACACGATGGACACGCGGATTCGAGTGTCAGATTCGAACACGGTGACCCCCGAAATAGGACACGTCCGAACACGTTATATATATATATATATATTAAAAACTAGATATTTCTTCCACAAATTCATACAAATTCATTGATTCAAACAAATTCCTTGATTCAAACATAGATTTTCATCTAGATGTAAGTTTTACATAGGTACATGATACATTGATACATCATACAATCATACATATTACAAAGTAATAGACATATTCATCAATGATCCAATAGGAGAATGACAAGATACTGTAGTTTTCCAATTAAGTCATCAAAATGAGCCAAGGATAGGGCGAGTAGCTTACTTGGCAGCTAAGGATAGGCCAAATTCATCGACAGTAGGAGCAAATAAATCAAAGGTTGTTGGAGTTGTTTGTAGATAATGCTGTAGTTTTCTCATTAAGTCATCAAAATGAGCCAAGGATAGGTCGAGTAGCTTACTTGGCAGCCAAGGATAGGCTGCATTCATCGACAGTAGGAGCAAATAAATCAAAGGTTGTTGGAGTTGTTTGTAGATAGGTTGGATCTACTCCAAATTGCCCTAGTTAGGGTTAAGTTTTTCAAAAAATGTCTCGCTCAAATCCAATGGTTTTGTGGAGCATAAGTGGACGTCTACAAGGAGAGAAAGTGTAGGATTGGTGTCCTAGTTTAGGACAATATTTGGAGCAGCCAAAAGAACAATTTTGGGTGGGCTTTAGTGGCTTGCTCCATGCTGTAAGTAAAGTCACTTCAGAAGAAATTTGAGGATTGCTAGAAGGGGAAAAGAAGAGATGCTCAGGAAAAGGAGGAGGTCTAGGAAGTTTGTTGTTGAAGGACTTTTGTCAATGATATGTGGAAGCCCTCCATGCCATAAGTTTGCCTCATTGAAGCAACACAAGTAGGAAATGGATGAAAAAAGTCCTTGAGAGTTGTGTTCTTGAAGGACTAAGGAGCAGCTAGTGGGAACAAAGCCCAAAGGAGCTTAGGAGCAGCAGTGAGAAGTCTAGAATTGTTCACAAAATAAGTTGTGAACAACTCAACAAAAGACCCTATGTATTGGTAGTTGATGGAATAATGATCAACTGGAGGGCAGATTGGAGCTTTGTTGGTGTCTTTGTTCAAGGTAGATTGGTGGTCAAAGTTGTTGACACCAAACCCTAATTTGTATTCCTTATATTAGTGATTGTATGACGACCATGATCCCTGGTACAGGAGCCCTAAACTATTGTATTATAATTTGTTAATATAATGAACTTGGGTTATTAAATTTTTTTAAAAAAGTTGTATACATGTGTGCACTAGTTGATTTACTGATGTTTATATTCCATTGAGCAAAGTAGTTTGTTGTGGTATTTGGATTGGTAGTGACAATGATTCTAAGACCCTTAAAAGTTAAGACCCTAACCTACATTCCAGTACCGTGAAAAAACAATATGCTATCAAAGCTACTTTGAAGGGCCAATGAATCAAAATGCTCACTCTGAAGTAGCTTAGAGGGAGTTGAGATTGTCAAGATCATGGATCAGATGTTTCAATAGAAGACATGGAGATGTGGTCTTGACTATCTTGGCAGCGAGATTGGCCAGGAGTTCTGGTGGATTGGTGGTGTTTATATTCCATTGAGAAAAGTAGTTTGTTGTGGTATTTGGATTGGTAGTGACAATGATTCTAAGACCCTTAAGACCCTAACCTAGATTCCAGTACTGTGGAAAAACAATATGCTATCAAAGCTACTTTGAAGGGCCAATGAATCAAAATGCGCACAGTGAAGTAGCTCAAAGGGAGTTGAGATTGTCTAGATGATGGATCAGATGTTTCAGTAGAAGACACAGAGATGTGGTCTTAACTGTCTTGGCAGCGAGATTGGCTAGGAGTTCTGGTGGATTGGTGGTGAACCTGGTGAACAACAATTTGTTGTAGGAAAAATTAATGATCAGGGAATTCCTATGACTTGACATAGTTCGTTGGGACAACTCTAGGATTGTTTTAGCACTGACAAGATTGGTATTATCGAGATTCTTTCATGTGATGAATAACATGGTAGCAAGCTAGTTTCTTCTTCGAGAAATGATGTTTCATATCCCAGATTGGAGGGATGTGCACGTGTTGTGTTTGACCTAGGGGGTTGAGTGCTTGCAGGACTATGTTGCAGTGATGATGGCCATGTTCGACCGCAACTCAGACTGACCTTGTAGGATAGGATATTTGTAACAGTTTGAGCCAATGGAGAACATGTAGACTCAAAGTGAGTCTATCTTCTAAGGGAACAACCTTATGACAGTGTTGAGAGCTTTAGGTTCAGATGAGATGAGGCAGACGCACTACTGAGATAGTGTGGTTCATTCTAAAGAGTATGTTGGAGTGGCAGACGCTAGATGGGCTAGTGTCGTTGGTGATGATGATGGAGACTTCCTAGCGTTGGAAGTACAAGTACTTGCTAAGAGGGAGTGTTGAGATGGGTAGCTTGGGAGGCATTCCTAACCCTAGGCTATCGGGTTTATGAGGAATTGGCACCAGAAAGTCACTTGTGGGCTAAGAAGCCAAGGGTGCGGGCTTTGCACCCAAGATTATGGGTGTGAAACCGTGTATGGATTTGGACACTTGGCACTTGGAATGGTGTACTGTAAGTCCATGTCTACACCGATGGAGCTCAACTTTAAGAAGTTGAGTGGCAACGCTGTTGGGCCCGTGCTAGCAAATTCTACTGAGTATCGTCAACTCGTAGGGGCCCTGATGTTCATAGTGAATACCCATCCGGACATATGTTTTGCAGTGAACACTCTGAGTCAACACATGGTTGATCCTCATCACATTCACTGGGTTGGTGCCAAGAATCTGTTGAGATATTTTCGGGGCACGATAAACCATGGGCTGAGATACACTGCCGGGAGCGTGACACTCCATGGATATACTGATGTCAATCGGGCTGACAATGTGGTGGATCGCAAGAGCACATCTGGATGCTGCTTCACACTTGGGTTTGCTTCGATATCATGGATGAGCAGGAAGCAGAAGTCAGTGGCTTTGAGCACCGCTGAGGCCGAATACATTGCAGCGAGTATGGCTTGTTGTGAAGCAGTTTGGTTGCGAAAGCTCTTCAGTGAGTTGTTCGGACATGTGCTAGATACCATCGTTATCCTTTGTGATAACTAGAGTGGGATTCGTTTGTCGGAGAATCTCGTGTTCCACGATCGGTCCAAGCATATTGATATCAGGTACCACTTTATTTGGGATATGGTACAGCGAGGCACCGTAAGGCTCGATCATATAGGAACTAATGAGCAGGTCGTGGATATTCTCACAAAGCCCTTGGGGAAGGTCAAGTTCCTAACCTTCCGTGAGAATCTTGGTATCGTGGAACGACTCTATTCTGAGGGTCTTGTTGGATGAAGAGCTCTGGGAGCTCCAGGGGGCCTTGGGGATAGCTTCTTGGAGCTATAAGCAACCACAGGGCTAGGCTTGCCGAACCTTGTTGGTGTGCTTCTGCCCCACCGTTATGATATTGAGTTGTCTCTCTTTGATCTGTGCCACGCATGCATCCTACCCATGGAGTTTCGGACTCATGGGAAGTACCTCTCATCTTGGCCAATGAGGTGGGAAATGTGGATAGAGACCAATAGCAAGAACGATATCATGGATGAGCAGGAAGCAGAAGTTGGTGGCTTTGAGCACTGCTGAGGCCAAATACATTGCAGTGAGTATGGCCTATTGTGAAGCAGTTTGGTTGCGAAAGCTCTTCAGTGAGCTGTTCGGGCATGTGCTAGATACCACTGTTATCCTTTGTGATAACCAGCGCGGGATTCATTTGTCAAAGAATCTTGTGTTCCACGATCAGTCCAAGCATATTGATATCAGGTACCACTTTATCTGGGATATGGTACAACGAGGCGCTGTAAGGCTCCATCATATAGGAACTGATGAGCACGTCACGGATATTCTCCCAAAGCCCTTGGGGAAGGTCAAGTTCCTAACCTTCCGTGAGAATCTTGGTATCGTGGAACAACCCTATTCTGAGGGTCTCGTTGGAAAATGAGCTCTAGGAGCTCCAAGGGGCCTTGGGGATAGCTTCTTGGAGCTATAAGCAACCACAGGGCTAGGCTTGCCGAACCTTGTTGGTGTGCTTTTGCCCCACCGTTATGATATTGAGTTGGTTCACCTCTCTTTGATCTGTGCCCCGTATGCATCCTACCCATGGAGTCTCGAACTCATGGGAAGTACCTGTCATTTGGCCAATGAGGTGGGAAAAGCTAGAGACTAGTAGCAAAGATCGATGGACGCATCGAAGATTGCCGTACTCTTTATGTCTAGGATGGCACGTGTCCAACCACTTGATCTGGGATCAAGTCTAGTGAGGTTTTAGACCTCCAACTGACTTCAGGTCAGTTAAACCAACTTCGGGTTGGTATGTGACTCCTTTGATTCATATAGAGGTTTTAGACCTCTGAGCTGATTTTGTCAGCCAAGAGTGATGTCTTTGTGACTCACCTCCTATTCTGAAATAAAGAAGCCAACAAAGCAAGTTACGATGGGATGATGCACGATGTTTGGATGGCACTGGGGATGGAGTTCTCCCTAGTTGAGAGGGAGTGTTAATTTTGGACAACTAGGTCCAAACTCCATGTTTTGATGCTCAGATGAAGATGCCAATATTTTTATTGGATTCCTCTTTCGGAGAGGTGCAAGATCGATCTAAAGATCATCTTGATCCGATGAGCAGAACATTTATTTTGAATTAATTCTACTTATGTGCAAAGTCGACCATAATTGAAATGTAGGCTTGAAGCCCTAACAGATGTGTCACACACCCTGGCTGACGGATATATATAGGTCAACGTTGGAGGTCATTTTCACCATCACTCATCACACATTCTCTCTCATCATCTGATTGGTTCGATCATCATCCTGGAGGCTCTTCTTCTCTCACACGTGGGAAAACACAATAAGGTATTTTCTGGTTTTGACCTAGGGTTTCAGCACAGATTTGACCAGCGTTGACTTAGGTCAACGCATGGTCAACTTGACCTAAAACTCTCCATAAATTCTGATTTTTGCAGTCCGCATTTTCAGGCACAGAAATCGAGGCTAGACATTGACTTTGACTGGGCTGCATTGATTGGACAACATTGACTTTTGTTGACTTTGGGTTGACTGTTGTAGAGCTGTCTGAGAGGGTTGTGTAATACATTCTGGTTGGCTGACCGTGTAAAGACTTTGCAGGTTGAAGCATCCTGTTGACCGCCGTAACGCACCACAACAAAAAATATTTTACTGATCAAGTTAAGTGTATTTTTGGCTTGTCTTCTGTCGATCTATTGGTATGTTCTAAAAGCATTTTACTTTCTTGTTTATGTGATTGATGTTTAATATTGGGTATAAAAGTAAAGTTGCATCAAGTATAGAACATCTACGAAAATTTACATGATACATATCCTAGATTGGAGGGATGTGCACGTGTTGTGATTGACCTAGGGGTTTGAGTGCTTGCAGGACTATGTTGCAGTGATGATGGTATTGTTCGACCGCAACTCAAACTGACCTTGTAGGATAGGAGATTTGCAACAGTTTGAGCCAATGGAGAACGTGTAGACTCAAAGTGAGTCTATCTTTGAAGGGAACAACCTTATGGAAGTGTTGAGAGCTTTAGTTTCAGATGAGATGAGGCAGAGGCACTACTGAGATAGTTTGGTTCATTCTACAGAGTATGTTGCAGTGGCGGATGCTAGATGGGCTAGTGTCGTCGGTGATGATGATGAAGACTTCCTAGTGTTGGAAGTACCTCCCTTGCTAAGAGGGAGCATTGAGATGGGTAGCTTGGGAGGTATTCCAAACCCTAGGCTATCAGGTTTCTGAGGAATTGACACCACATAGTCACTTGTGGGCTAAGAACCCAAGGGTGTGGGCTTTGCACCCAAGATTGTGGGTGTGAAACCATGTATGGATTTGGACACTTGGCACTTGGAGATTGTAGGCCACCCTTCAAGGGAAAAGGGGCCACTTGTAGCACCAAGAGGGGCCCTGGGGATTGAAAGAAAAGTTTTTTTATGTGATTATGTGGGTGAATTTGTCTTAAGTTTCAAGTCGGCCTTGACTTGAGGAGACCATTTAAGAATGTTAGACGTCACCCTAAGGAATGATATAAATAGGACTGAGGAGGAGCCTAATTCCTCACCCAACAAGTCACTTATTTATCATGTGAAGACCGAAATAGGAGGTCGAGTCTGAAACCAAGAAGGAGAAATGATCAAGTTCAGTAAGGGTTGGTTTTGGGACTATTTTGGGTTGTGGTTATGCAGGAAATAGCAACAAGTAGAAGGAGACTAGGCCTCAACTTTTTAGGACAAAATATGTGCATGAAAACATAAGCAATCTCTCTCTAACAGGCCGCAATTTCTAAAGTATTGCAAGATGACAAAATTATGATTCTTGGAGGGCCAAGTAGCCTACTTAGCATCCAAGTATAGGTTGCATTCATCTATAGAAGGAGAGAAGAAATCAAAGGTTCTTGGAATGGCTTGTAGGGGGGTTGGATCTACTTCTGGTTGCCCTAGTTATGGATGACTTCTTCAGAAAAAATCTCGCGCAAATCCAAGGGTTTTGGAGAGCAGAATTCAATGTATTCAAGGAGGAAAAGTGCAGGATTGATGTCCTAGTTTAGGACAATATTTCGATCAGCCAAAAGAACAGTTTTGGGAGGGTTGTAGTGACTTGCTCCAAGCCATAAGTACAGTCACTTGAGAAGTTAGTTGAAAACTGTTAAAAGCGCATAAGAAGGGATTCTTAGGACTGATCTTTGAAGGACAAAAGAGGGAGGTCAGGGGAGCAATTTAACTAGCCCAAGTTTGTTGGTGACGAACTTTTGGTAGTGATAGGTGGCAGCCATCCATTCTCTAAGTTTTCCTCATTGAAGCAGCACGGGTAGACAACAGAGGGAAGATGTCCTCAAGAGTTGTGTTCTTGAAGGACTAAGGAGCAGCTAGAGGGAAAGAAGTCCCACAGGAGCCGAGGAGAAGCAGTAGGCAGTCTAGAGTTGTTCACAAACATAGTTGTGTACAACCCAACAAAAGACCCTATGTCTTGGTTGTTGATGGACTAATGATCAGTTATAGGGCATATTGGAGCTGTCTTCGGTGACATAAAGGAGCAAGATCATTGATAGAGGCAAATTGGTGTTGTTGCAAATCAGGAGCTAATGGACCAGGATGTACGATGATGTGCTCAGGATATGAACAGTGGAGCTGTGAAGTGCAGTAAATCAATTAGTAGGTCAATGTATCTTTTTCAGGGTAGTTTGTTGGTCAAATTTGCGGACATAAAACCATAGTTTGTATTCCTTGTTTCAATGATTGTATGAGAGCGATGATCACTAGTACGAGAGCCTTAGACAATTGTATTACAATTTGTTAATATGACCCTTACCTAGATTCCAAGACCGTAGAAAAACAACAGAATACCCAAAATCGTAGTGTTGTCTACTAGCACAATGGTTTATTGGTCGAAGGCTCAGTATGCTTGCTTGCTCGACCTTACCATCCTCCTCACTAGGGAACGTTGTGTGGGGGTGTGTGTGTGATGTGGAACAAATTAGCATATAAATTTAAACATAACATTTTATGTATATCTCAAACCACTATTTAAGTGGTACTACAAGAGAACCATGCTAGAAGGAGAAAACATTGAGCAAACGAATAATAATAACAATATTTTGTTGGAAAACAACATGACTCACCCATCCTCTGCGCTGCATCTACATTTCCTAAGATATCTTTTCCACTCGACCCTCCCAGACACTACAATTGTAGTCAGTCGCTGCAGAAAGTAATATTATGTATGAGATCATGAACCATGGGATCTTAAAGTATAAATATATAGACCGATGAATTAACCATACACATTCCTACCCTCCTTTGGCTAATATTATAACAACGACAATCATGAAAAATAATCCCTCAACATGTGAACCCCAATGTAACATTTCCATTTCATTCATGTCAAAGTTCTAGGAAAAATCTTGAATCTCACACCCATGAACAAAATCAGACTTCCTCGAAACCATGAAAAAATGATAAATCATTTTGCAACTAACAAATATTTCAATATGTTAAAAGACAATAGTATTATGTAGGAGAAAAGTACGCCTCACCCATCCTGTGTGCCTTGCTTGTAGAATGCCTAGTGCATCTTCACCACTTGACCTTTGTATACCATACAATTTTAGTTGTTCACCGCATAAAAAAGATCAATATAGTTGACTATCCGAGCATAGATCAAATATATAATAATTTGAATAGCAAACACATGGAGCCACAAATCAGCGAAAGATACTTTAAAATGAAGTGCATTGCATGTAGATATGTTGACTCACCTTCATTTATGAGTAATAACTTCAATTTTCTCCGTCTGCTTCCTTCATTTCCATTTTCGCGCCCAATAAATGAAACCAAGACCAAACCACAAGAAACAAAAAAACAAAACAAAGCAAGAGGACCACACGCCCAACAAACGAAACCAAGTCCAAACTACAAAAATAAAGAAGAAAAAAAATGCAAAACAAACGAAAAGTAGTACAACATAGCATGGCCATGCTCAAACTCAACAAAACAAAACATACAAACAAGAACAAAGAAAGAAATACAAATATCCCCTCCGCCCATCATCTCTCCTGCAATGTGTTGTCCTCCACTGAAAGGAAAAAAAAAGTTGGTTAAATAAGGCTAAAATAATCACAATTATTCATGTTAAATATATTTCAAAACCAATAATTATTCATAATAGGAAACACGCCTCCCCTAGAGTTTGTTTTATAACGATGGACACTCTTTTGTATTCCACTTCCTCGTGCTCATCAAAACAAACCATCTACAAAAGATACACAATAAGATATTAGAATCATTATATATGTTAAACTAAAGAGTACCCAATAAGTAATCCTAATAAGAAACACACCTTACTTTCAGATAGTTATATAAAAGGGAAGAGCCCATTTTGTATTTCATGTATTCGTGCTCATTGGAACATGCCATCTGCAATAGATACACAATATAATATTAGATTTCTAATAAAAGTCAAACTAGAGAGTTTGAAGTCCTAAATTTCAACAAAAACAAATCATGTAGACAACAACAAACAAAAAATTGCAAACTTCCCCTTTGCACATTATCTCTATTGTAGTGTCCGCTCATCCGCTGAAAGGAAAAAAAGTGGTGTGAATAAGGTTAAAAAGAAGACAAGGATAGTAATGGCAAGCATAATTCAAAGAAAATAATTATTCATACTCGCAAACATACCTCATGTAGAGTTTGCCTTATAAAGATAGACATTCCTTTTTGTATTCCACTTACTCATACTCACCAGGACAAGCCATCTATAAAAAGTACATAATAAGATATTAGAATCGTTATACAAGTTAAACTAGATAGTTGAATGCTACAATCAATCGTAATGTGAAACATACCTAACTTTGAGCTTTATTATATAAAGGGGGATAACCCATTTGTATTTTACATATTCTGCTCACTGGAATCAACCATCTGCAATAGATAAACAATAAAATATTAGAATTCTAATAAAAATTAAAATAGAGGGTTGAAGGCAAGAACTTGTGAACCAACTTAATTCCAGACCATTTATATTCCATGCTATATCTCAAAGTATATAATTTTTCTAAACTAGACGTAATTCTAGTAAGAATAATGCAATCAATGTTATCGCAAGATAAATAATCCTTTTCGTAAGAGGGATCCAAGCATATTTAAACATATTGAACAAGTTCAGATTAGTAACTTGGGAGGTACTCCAAACCCCATGCTACAGGGTTGTGGAGGAATTGGCACCACAAAGTCACTTGTGGGCTAAGAACCCAAGCGTGCGGGCTTTGCACCCAAGCTTGTGGGTGTGAAACCATCTATGATTTGAACACTTGCTACTTTGAGATTGTAGGGAACCCTTAAGGCACTGTGGCTGTGAAACCGTCTATGGATTTGGACACTTGCTACTTTGAGATTGTAGGGAACTCTTAAAGGAACAAGGGGACGCTTGTAGCACCAAGAGAGGCCATAAATTGAGAAGCTTAGACATCACCCTAAGGAATCATATAAATAGGAGTGAGGAGGAGCGTCATTCCTCACCCAATGAAGATATTTATTCATCATGTGAAGATTGAAATAGGAAGACGAGTCCGCAACCAAGAAGGAGAAAGCATCATGTCTGGTTAGGGTTGGTTTTGGCACTGTTTTGGGATGTGTTTATGCAGGTAAAGGTAGCAAGTAGAAAGAGACTAGGTAGAGACTTTTCAGGACGAAATATGAGCATGAAAACAGAAGAAAGCTCTCTCTAAGAGGTCGAGATTTTTGAAGTTTTGCAGGTGGAGAAATTTATGATTTTTGGAGGGTCGAGTAGCGTACTTGGCAACCAAGGATAGGCCACATTCAACGACAGTAGGAGCAAACAAATCAAAGTTTGTTGGAGTTGTTTGTAGATAGGTTGGATCTGCTTCAAATTTTCCTAGTTAGGGTTGAGTTTTCCAGAAAATGTCTCGCTCAAATCCAAAGGTTTTGTGGAGCATAGGTGGACGTCTACAAGGAGGGAAAGTGCAGGATTGGTGTCCTAGTTTAGGACAATATCTGGGGCAGCCAAAAGAACAGTTTTGGGTGGGCTTTAGTGGCTTTCTCCATGCCCTATGTAAAGTCACTTGAGAAGGAATTTGAGGAATGCTAGAAGGGGAAAAAAAGAGATGCTTAGGAAGAGGAGGAGGTCTAGGGAGCAATTTGACTAGCCGAAGTTTGTTGTTGAAGGACTTTTGAAAATGATATGTGGAAGCTCTCCATGCCATAAGCTTGTCGCATTGAAGCAACACAAGTAGGTAATGGAGGAAAGAAGTCTCTGAGAGTTGTGTTCTTGAAGGACTAAGGAGGAGCTAGTGGGCTCGAAGCCGAAAGGGGCTTAGAAGCACCAGTGAGAAGTCTAGAATTGTTCAAAAACTGAGTTGTGAAGAACTCAACAAAAGACCCTATGTATTGGTAGTTGATGGACTAATGATCAACTAGAGGGCAGATTGGAGCCTTTTTCAGTCACCTAAAGAAGCAGTATCATTGATAGAGGAATATTGGTGTCTTTGTTCAAGGCAGATTGGCGGTCAAAGATGTTGACACCAAGCCCTAATTTTATTCCTTGTATCAGTGATTGTATGACAACCATGATCCCTGGTACAGGAGCCTTAAACTGTTGTATTATAGTTTGTTAATATAACGAAGTTGGGTTATTAAAAAAATTGTAAAAAGTTGTATATATGTGCGCACAAGTTGATTTATTGATGTTTATATTCCATTGAGCAAAGTGGTTTGTTGTGATATTTGGATTGGTAGTGAAAATGATTCTAAGACCCTAACCTAGATTCCAGTATCGTGGAAAAACAACATGCTATCAGAGCTACTTTGAAGTGTCAGTGAATCAAAGTGTGCACAGTGAAGTAGCTCAAAGGGAGTTGAGATTATCTAGATCATGGATCAGATGTTTTAGTAGACGACATGGAGATGTGGTCTTGACTGTCTTGGCAGCGAGATTGGCTAGGAGTTCTGGTGGATTGGTGGTGAACCTAGTGAACAACAGTTTGTTGTAGGATAAATTACTGATCAGGGAATTCCCATTACTTGACATAGATCGTTGGGATAACTTTAGGATTGCTTTAGCATTGGCAAGATTAGTGTTATCAAGATTCTTTCATGTGATGAACAACATGTTGGCAAGCTAGTTTCTTCTTCGAGAAATGATGTTACATATCCTAGATTGGAGGGATGTGCACATGTTGTGATTGACCTAGGGGTTTGAGTGCTTGCAGGACTATGTTGCAGTGATGATGGTCGTGTTCGTCCGCAACTTAGACTGACTTTGTAGGATAGGAGATTTGCAATAGTTTGAGCCAATGGAGAACGTGTAGACTCAAAGTGAGTCTATCTTCAAAGGGAACAACCTTATGGAAGTGTTGAGAGCTTTAGTTTCAGATGAGATGAGGTAGAGGCACTACTGAGATAGTGTGGTTCATTCTACAGAGTATGTTGCAATGGCGGACGCTAGATGGGCTAGTGTCGTTGGTGATGATGTGGAGACTTCCTAGCGTTGGAAGTACAAGTACTTGCTAAGAGGGAGTGTTGAGATGGGTAGCTTGGGAGGTATTCCAAACCCTAGGCTATCGGTTTCTAAGGAATTGACACCACAAAGTCACTTGTGGGTTAAGAACCTAAGGGTGTGGGCTTTGCACCCAAGATTGTGGGTGTGAAACCGTGTATGGATTTGGATACTTGGTACTTGGAGATTGTAGGGCACCCTTCAAGGGAAAAGGTGCCACTTATAGCACCAAGAGGGGCCCTGGGGTTTGGAAGAAAAGTTTTTTTATGTGATTATGTGGGTGAATTTGTCTTAAGTTTCAAGTCGGCCTTGACTTGAGGAGACCATTTAAGAATTTTAGATGTCATCCTAAGGAATGATATAAATAGGACTGAGGAGGAGCCTAATTCCTCACCCAACAAGTCACTTATTTATCATGTGAAGATCAAAATAGGAGGTCGAGTCTGAAACCAAGAAGGAGAAATGATCAAGTCCAGTAAGGGTTGGTTTTGGGACTACTTTGGGTTGTGGTTATGTAGAAAATAGCAACAAGTAGAAGGAGACTAGGCCGCAACATTTTAGGACAAAATATGTGCATGAAAACATAAGCAATCTCTCTCTAATAGGTCGCGATTTCTAAAGTATTGCAAGATGACAAAATTATGATTCTTGGAGGGCCAAGTAGCCTACTTAGCATCCGAGTATAGGTTGCATTCATCTCTAGAAGGAGAGAAGAAATCAAAGGTTCTTGGAGTGGCTTGTAGGTGGTTTCGATCTACTTCTGGTTGCCCTAGTTATGGATGACTTCTACAGAAAAATTCTCGTGCAAATCCAAGGGTTTTGGAGAGTAGAATTCGATGTATTCAAGGAGGAAAAGTGCAGGATTGATGTCCTAGTTTAGGACAATATTTCGATCAGCCAAAAGAACAGTTTTGGGAGGGTTGTAGTGACTTGCTCCAAGCCCTAAGTACAGTCACTTGAGAAGTTAGTTGAGGACTGTTAAAAGCGCATAAGAAGGGATTCTTAGGACTGATCTTTGAAGGACAAAAGAGGGAGGTCAGGGGAGCAATTTAACTAGCCAAGTTTGCTGGTGAAGAACTTTTGGCAGTGATATGTGGCAGCCATCCATTCCCGAAGTTTTCCTCATTGAAGCAGCACGGGTAGACAACAGAGGGAAGATGTCCTCAAGAGTTGTGTTCTTGAAGGACTAAGGAGCAGCTAGAGGGCAAGAAGTCCCACAGGAGCCGAGGAGAAGCAGTAGGCGGTCTAGAGTTGTTCACAAACATAGTTGTGTACAACCCAACAAAAGACCTTATGTCTTGGTTGTTGATGGACTAATGATTAGTTATAGGGCATATTGGAGCTGTCTTCGGTGACATAAAGGAGAAAGATCATTGATAGAGGCAGATTGGTGTTGTTGCAAATCAAGAGCTAATGGACCAGGATGATGTGTTCAGGATACCAATAGTAGAGCTGTGAAGTGCAGTAAATCAATTAGTAGATCAATGTATCTTTTTCAGGGTAGTTTGTTGGTAAAATTTGCTGACATAAAACCATAGTTTGTATTCCTTGTTTCAGTGATTGTATGAGAGCAATGATCACTGGTACGAGAGCCTTGAACAATTGTATTACAAATTGTTAATATGACCCTTACCTAGATTCCAGGACCGTAGAAAAACAACAGAATACCCAAAATCCTAGTGTTGTCTACTAGCACAATGGTTGATTGGTTGAAGGCTCAGTATGCTTGCTTGCTCGACCTTACCATCCTCCTCACTAAGGAACGTTGTGTGGGGGTGTGTGTGTGATGTGGAACAAATTAGCATATAAATTTAAACATACCATTTTATGTATATCTCAAACCACTATTTAAGTGGTACTACAAGAGAACCATGCTAGAAGGAGAAAACATCGAGCAAATGAATAATAATAACAATATTTTGTTGGAAAACAACATGACTCACCCATCCTCTGCGCTGCATCTACACTTCCTAAGATATATTTTCCACTCGACCCTCCCAGACACTACAATTGTAGTCAGTCACTGCAGAAGGTAATATTATGTATGAGATCACGAACCATGGGATCTTAAAGTATATATCTATAGACCGATGAATTAACCATACACATTCCTACCCTCAATTAACCATACACATTCCTACCCTCCTTTGGCTAATATTATAACAACGACAATCATGAAAAATAATCCCTCAACATGTGAACCCCAATGTAACATTTCCATTTCATTCATGTCAAAGTTCTAGGAAAAATCTTGAATCTCACATCCATGAACAAAATCAGGCTTCCTCGAAACCATGAAAAAATGATAAATCATTGTGCAACTAACAAATATTTCAATATGTTAAAAGACAATAGTATTATGTAGGAGAAAAGTATGCCTCACCCATTCTGTGTGCCTTGCTTGTAGAATGCCTAGTGCATCTTCACCACTTGACCTTTGTATACCATACAATTGTAGTTGTTCACCGCATAGAAAAAATCAATATAGTTGACTGTCCGAGCATAGACCAAATATATAATAATTTGAATAACAAACACATGGAGCCACAAATCAGCGAAAGATACTTTAAAATGAAGTGCATTGCATGTAGATATGTTGACTCACTTTCATTTATGAGTAATAACTTCAATTTTCTTTGTTTGCTTCCTTCATTTCCATTTCCACGCCCAATAAATGAAACCAAGACCAAACCACAAGAAACAAAAAAACAAAACAAAGCAAGAGTACCACACGCCCAACAAACGAAACCAAGACCAAACTACAAATATAAAGAAGAAAAAAAATGCAAAACAAACGAAAAGTAGTACAACATAGCATGGCCATGCTCAAACTCAACAAAACAAAACATACAAACAAGAACAAAGAAAGAAATGCAAATATCCCCTCCGCCCATCATCTCTCCAGCAATGTGTTGTCCTCCACTGAAAGAAAAAATTAATTGGTTAAATAAGGCTAAAATAATCACAATTATTCATGTTAAATATATTTCAAAACCAATAATTATTCATAATACGAAACACGCCTCCCCTAGAGTTTGTTTTATAACGATGGACACTCTTTTGTATTCCACTTCCTCGTGCTCATCAAAACAAACCATCTACAAAAGATACACAATAAGATATTAGAATCATTATATATGTTAAACTAAAGAGTACCCAATAAGTAATCCTAATAAGAAACACACCTTACTTTGAGATTGTTATATAAAAGGGAAGAGTCCATTTTGTATTTCATGTATTCGTGCTCATTGGAACATGCCATCTGCAATAGATACACAATATAATATTCGATTTCTAATAAAAGTCAAACTAGAGAGTTTGAAGTCCTAAATTTCAACAAAAACAAATCATGTAGACAACAACAAACAAAAAATTGCAAACTTCCTCTTTGCACATTATCTCTATTGTAGTGTCCGCTCCTCCGCTAAAAGGAAAAAAAGTGGTGTGAATAAGGTTAAAAGGAAGACAAAGATAGTAATGGCAAGCATAATTCAAAACAAATAATTATTCATAATCGCAAACATACCTCATGTAAAGTTTGCCTTATAAAGATAGACATTCCATTTTGTATTCCACTTACTCATACTCACCAGGACAAGCCATCTATAAAAAGTACATAATAATATATTAGAATCGTTATACAAGTTAAACTAGATAGTTGAATGCTACAATCAATCGTAATGTGAAACATACCTAACTTTGAGCTTTTTTATATAAAGGGGATAATCCATTTTGTATTTTACATATTCTGCTCACTCGAATCAACCATCTACAATAGATAAACAATAAAATATTAGAATTCTAATAAAAATTAAAATAGAGAGTTGAAGGCAAGAACTTGTGAACCAACTTAATTCCAGACCATTTATATTCCATGCTATATCTCCAAGTATATAATTTTTCTAAACTAGATGTAATTCTAGTCAGAATAATGCAATCAATGTTATCGCAAGATAAATAATCCTTTTCGTAAGAGGGATCCAAGCATATTTAAACATATTGCACAGGTTGAGTTTAGTAACTTGGGAGGTACTCCAAACCCTATGCTACAAGGTTGTGGAGGAATTAGCACCACAAAGTCACTTGTGGTCTAAGAACCCAAGCATGCGGGCTTTGAACCCAAGCTTGTGGGTGCGAAACCATTTATGATTTGGACACTTGCTACTTTGAGATTGTAGGGAACCCTTAAGGAACTGTGGGTGTCAAACCGTCTATGGATTTGGAGACTTGCTACTTTGAGATTGTAGGGAACTCTTAAAGGAAAAAGGGGACGCTTGTAGCACCAAGAGAGGCCTTAAATTGAGAAGCTTAGACATCACACTAAGGAATCATATAAATAGGAGTGAGGAGGAGCCTCATTCCTTACCCAATCGAAACATTTTTTCATCATGTGAAGATTGAAATAGGAAGACGAGTCCGCAACTAAGGAGGAGAAATCATCATGTCTGGTTAGGCTTGGTTTTGGGACTGTTTTGGGATATGGTTATGAAGGTAAAGGTAGCAAGTAGAAAGAGACTAGGTAGCGACTTTTCAGGACGAAATATGAGCATGAAAACAAAAGAAAGATTTCTCTAACAAGTCGAGATTTATGAAGTTTTGCAGGTGGAGAAATTTATGATTTTTGGAGGGTCGAGTAGCATACTTTGCAGCCAAGGATAGGCCGCATTCATCGACAGTAGGAGCAAACAAATCAAAGTTTGTTGGAGTTGTTTGTAGATAGGTTGGATCTGCTTCAAATTTCCCTAGTTACGGTTGATTTTTTCAGAAAATGTCTCGCTCAAATCCAAAGGTTTTGTGGAGCATAAGTGGACGTCTACAAGCAGGGAAAGTGCAGGATTGATGTCCTAGTTTAGGACAATATTTGGAGGAGCCAAAAGAACAGATTTGGGTGGGCTTTAGTGGCTTGCTCCATGCCCTAAGTAAAGTCACTTGAGAAGGAATTTGAGGATTGCTAGAAGGGGAAAAAAAGAGATGCTCAAGAAAAGGAGGAGGTCTAGGGAGAAATTTGACTAGCCGAAGTTTGTTGTTGAAGGACTTTTGAAAATGATATGTGGAAGCCCTCCATGCCATAAGCTTGTCGCATCGAAGCAACACAGGTAGGTAATGCAGGAAAGAAGTCTCTGAGAGTTCTGTTCTCTCTCTAACAAAGCCAATTTCTCAGCATTGCAAGATGACAAAATTATGATTCTTGGAGGGCCAAGTAGCCTACTTAGCATCCAAGTATAGGTTGCGTTCATCTATAGAAGGAGAGAAGAAATCAAAAGTTCTTGGAGTGGCTTTTAGGGGGGTTGGATCTACTTCTGGTTGCCCTAGTTATGGATAACTTCTTCAGAAAAAGTCTCGCGCAAATCCAAGGGGTTTGGAGAGTAGAATTCGATGTATTCAAGGAGGAAAAGTGCATGATTGATGTCCGAGTTTAGGACAATATTTCGATCAACCAAAAGAACAGTTTTGGGAGGGTTGTAGTGACTTGCTCCAAGCCCTAAGTACAGTCACTTGAGAAGTTAGTTGAGGATTGTTAAAAGCGCATAAGAAGGGATTCTTAGCACTGATATTTGAAGGACAAAAGAGGGAGGTTAGGGGAGCAATTTAACTAGCCCAAGTTTGTTGGTGAAGAACTTCTGGCAGTGATAGGTGGCAGCCATCCATTCCCTAAGTTTGCCTCATTGAAGCAGCACGGGTAGACAACAGAGGGAAGATGTCCTCAAGAGTTGTGTTCTTGAAGGACTAAGGAGCAGCTAGAGGGAAAGAAGTCCCACAGGAGCCGAGGAGAAGCAATAGGCAGTCTAGAGTTGTTCACAAACGTAGTTGTGTACAACCCAACAAAAGACCCTATGTCTTGGTTGTTGATGGACTAATGATCAGTTATAGGGCATATTGGAGTTGTCTTCGGTGACATAAAGGAGCAAGATCATTGATAGAGGCAAATTGGTGTTGTTGCAAATCAGGAGCTAATGGACCAGGATGATGTGTTCAGGATACGAACAGTGGAGCTGTGAAGTGCAGTAAATCAATTAGTAGGTCAATGTATCTTTTTCAGGGTAGTTTGTTGGTCAAATTTGCTGACATAAAACCATAGTTTGTATTCCTTGTCTCAGTGATTGTATGAGAGCGATGATCACTGGTACGAGAGCCTTAGACAACTGTATTACAATTTGTTAATATGACCCTTACCTAGATTCCACGACCGTAGAAAAACAACATAATACCCAAAATCCTAGTGTTGTTTACTAGCAATTTGGTTGATTGGTTGAAGGCTCAGTATGCTTGCTTGCTCGACCTTACCATCCTCCTCACTAGGGAATGTTGTGTGGGGGTGTGTGTGTGATGTGGAACAAATTAGCATATAAATTTAAACATACCATTTTATGTATATGTCAAACCACTATTTAAGTGGTACTACAAGAGAACCATGCTAGAAGGAGAAAACATCGAGCAAATGAATATTAATAACAATATTTTGTTGGAAAACAACACGACTCACCACTTGACCTTTGTATACCATACAATTGTAGTCGTTCACCGCCTAAAAAAGATCAACATAGTTGACTATCCGAGCACATATCAAATATATAATAATTTGAATAGCAAACACATGGAGAAACAAACGGATAACGAAAGATACTTTAAAATGAAGTGTACGTATGTAGATATGTTGACTCACCTTTCATTTATGAGTAATAACTTCAATTTTCTCTGCCTCTCGCCGATTTCCGCGCCAATAAAACGAAACCAAGACCAACCACAAGAAACAAAAAAACAATACAAAGCAAGAGGACCACACGCCCAACAAATTAAACCAAGACCAAAACTACAAAAATAAAGAAGAAAAAAATGCAAAACAAACGGTGCTAAAGTACAACATAGCATGGCCATGCTCAAACTCAGCAAAACAAAACATACAAACAAGAACAAAGAAAGAAATGCAAATATCCCCTCCGCCCATCATCTCTCTTGCAATCTGTTGTCCTCCACTGAAAGGAAAAAAAAAAAGTTGGTTAAATAAGGCTAAAATAATCACAATTATTCATGTTAAATATATTTCAAAACCAATAATTATTCATAATAGGAAACACGCCTCCCCTAGAGTTTGTTTGATAACGATGGACACTCTTTTGTATTCCACTTCCTCGTGCTCATCAAAACAAACCATGTACAAAAGATACACAATAAGATATTAGAATCATTATATATGTTAAACTAAAGAGTACCCAATAATTAATCCTAATAAGAAACACACCTTACTTTGAGATTGTTATATAAAATGGAAGAGTCCATTTTGTATTTCATGTATTCGTGCTCATTGGAACATGCCATCTGCAACAAATACACAATATAATATTAGATTTCTAATAAAAGTCAAACTAGAGAGTTTGAAGTCCTAAATTTCAACAAAAACAAATCATGTAGACAACAACAAACAAAAAATTGCAAACTTCCCCTTTGCACATTATCTCTATTGTAGTGTCCGCTCCTCCGCTGAAAGGAAAAAATGTGGTGTGAATAAGGTTAAAAAGAAGACAAGGATAGTAATGGCAAGCATAATTCAAAACAAATAATTATTCATAATCACAAACATACCTCATGTAGAGTTTGCCTTATAAAGATAGACATTCCATTTTGTATTCCACTTACTCATACTCACCAGGACAAGCCATCTATAAAAAGTACATAATAAGATATTAGAATTGTTATACAAGTTAAACTAGATAGTTGAATGCTACAATCAATGGTAATGTGCAACATACCTAACTTTGAGCTTTTTTATATAAAGGGGGATAATCCATTTTGTATTTTACATATTCTGCTCACTGGAATCAACCATCTGCAATAGATAAACAATAAAATATTAGAATTCTAATAAAAATTAAAATAGAGGGTTGAAGGCAAGAACTTGTGAACCAACTTAATTCCAGATCATTTATATTCCATGCTATATCTCAAAGTATATAAGTTTTCTAAACTAGACGTAATTCTAGTAAGAATAATGCAATCAATGTTATCGCAAGATAAATAATCCTTTTCGTAAGAGGGATCCAAGCATATTTGAACATATTGAACAGGTTGAGATTAGTAACTTGGGAGGTACTCCAAACCCCATGCTACAAGGTTGTGGAGGAATTGGCACCACAAAGTCACTTTTGGGCTAAGAACCCAAGCGTGCGGGCTTTGCACCCAAGCTTGTGGGTGTGAAACCGTCTATGATTTGGACACTTGCTACTTTGAGATTGTAGGGAACCCTTAAGGAACTATGGGTGTGAAACTGTCTATGGATTTGGACACTTGCTACTTTGAGATTGTAGGGAACTCTTAAAGGAACAAGGGGACGCTTGTAGCACCAAGAGAGGCCTTAAATTGAGAAGCTTAGACATCACACTAAGGAATCATATAAATAGGAGTGAGGAGGAGCCTCATTCCTCACCCAATGAAGACATTTATTCATCATGTGAAGACTGAAATAGGAAGACGAGTCCGCAACCAAGAAGGAGAAAGCATCATGTCTGGTTAGGGTTGGTTTTGGGACTGTTTGGGATGTGGTTATGCAGGTAAAGGTAGCAAGTAGAAAGAGACTAGGTAAAGACTTTTCAGGACGAAATATGAGCATGAAAACAGAAAAAAGCTCTCTCTAACAAGTCGAGGTTTTTGAAGTTTTGCAGGTGGAGAAATTTATGATTTTTGGAGGGTCGTGTAGCGTACTTGGCAGCCAAGGATAGGCCGCATTCATCGACAGTAGGAGCAAACAAATCAAAGTTTGTTGGAGTTGTTTGTAGATAGGTTGGATCTGCTTCAAATTTCCCTAGTTAGGGTTGAGTTTTTCAGAAAATGTCTCGCTCAAATCCAAAGGTTTTGTGGAGCATAAGTGGACGTCTACAAGGAGGGAAAGTGCAGGATTGGTGTCCTAGTTTAGGACAATATTTGGAGTAGCCAAAAGAACAGTTTTGGGTGGGCTTTAGTGGCTTGCTCCATGCCATAAGTAAAGTCACTTGAGAAGGAATTTGAGGATTGCTAGAAGGGGAAAAAAAGAGATGTTCAGCAAAAGGAGGAGGTCTAGGGAGCAATTTGACTAGCCGAAGTTTGTTGTTGAAGGAATTTTGAAAATGATATGTGGAAGCCCTCCATGCCATAAGCTTGTCGTATTGAAGCAACACAAGTAGGTAATGGAGGAAAGAAGTCTTTGAGAGTTGTGTTCTTGAAGGACTAAGGAGCAGCTAGTGGGCTCGAAGCCCAAAGGAGCTTAAGAGCAGCAGTGAGAAGTCTGAAATTGTTCACAAACTGGGTTGTGAAGAACTCAACAAAAGACCCTATGTATTGGTAGTTGTTAGACTAATGATCAACTAGAGGGCAGATTGGAGCCTTGTTCAGTCACGTAAAGAAGCAGTATCATTGATAAAGGAATATTGGTGTCTTTGTTCAAGGCAGATTGGTGGTCAAAGATGTTGACACCAAGCCCTAATTTTATTCCTTGTATTAGTGATTGTATGACAACCACGATCCCTGGTACAGGAGCCCTAAACTGTTGTATTATAGTTTGTTAATATAACGAAGTTGGGTTATTAAAAAAATTGTAAAAACTTGTATATATGTGCGCACTAGTTGATTTACTGATGTTTATATTCCATTGAGCAAAGTGGTTTGTTGTGATATTTGGATTGGTAGTGAAAATGATTCAAAGACCCTAACCTAGATTCAAGTACCGTAGAAAAACAGCATGCTATCAGAGCTACTTTGAAGGGCCAGTGAATCAAAGTGTGCATAGTGAACTAGCTCAAAGGGAGTTGAGATTATCTAGATCATCGAGCAGATGTTTCAGTATACGACATGGAGATGTGGTCTTGACTGTCTTGACTGTCTTGGCAGTGAGATTGGCTAGGAGTTCTGGGGGATTGGCGGTGAACCTAGTGAACAAGGGTTTGTTGTAGGATAAATTACTGATCAGGGAATTCCCATGACTTGACATAGATCGTTGCGATAACTCTAGGATTCCTTTAGCATTGACAAGATTGGTATTATCGAGATTCTTTCATGTGATGAACAACATGTTGGCAAGCTAGTTTCTTCTTCAGAAAATGATGTTACATATCCTGGATTGGAGGGATGTGCACGTGTTGTGATTGACCTAGGGGTTTGAGTGCTTGCAGGACTATGTTGCAGTGATGATGGTCGTGTTCGACCGCAAACCAGACTGACTTTGTAGGATAGGAGATTTGCAACAGTTTGAGCCAATGGAGAACGTGTAGACTCAAAGTGAGTTTATCTTCAAAGGGAACAACCTTATGGAAGTTTTGATAGCTTCAGTTTCAGATGAGATGAGGCAGAGGCACTACTGAGATAGTGTGGTTCATTCTACAGAATATGTTGCAGTGGCGGACGCTACATGGGCTAGTGTCGTCGGTGATGATGATGGAAACTTCCTAGTGTTGGAAGTACCTCCCTTGCTAAGAGGGAGCATTGAGATGGGTAGCTTGGGAGGTATTCCAAACCCTAGGCTATCGGGATTCTAAGGAATTGACACCACAGAGTCACTTGTGGGCTAAGAACCCAAGGGTGTGAACTTTGCACCCAAGATTGTGGGTGTGAAACCGTGTATGGATTTGGACACTTGGCACTTGAAGATTGTAGGGCACCCTTCAAGGGAAAAGGGGCCACTTGTAGCACCAAGAGGGGCCCTGGGGATTGAAATAAAAGTTTTTTTATGTGATTATGTGGGTGAATTTGTCTTAAGTTTCAAGTCGGCCTTGGCTTGAGGAGACCATTTAAGAATGTTAGACATCAACCTAAGGAATGATATAAATAGGACTAACGAGAAGCCTAATTCCTCACCCAACAAGTCATTTATTAATCATGTGAAGACCGAAATAGGAGTTCGAGTCTGAAACCAAGAAGGAGAAATGATAAAGTCTGGTAACGGTTGGTTTTGGGACTATTTTGGGTTGTGGTTATGCAGGTAAACGCAACAAGTAGAAGGAGACTAGGCCGCAACTTTTTAGGACAAAATATGTGCATGAAAACATAATCAATCTCTCTCTAATACGTCGCGATTTCTAAAGTATTGCAAGATGATAAAATTACGATTCTTGGAGGGCCAACTAGCCTACTTAGCATCCAAGTATAGGTTGCACTCATCTATAGAAGGAGAGAAGAAATCAAAGGTTCTTGGAGTGGCTTGTACGGGGGTTGGATCTACTTCTGGTTGCCCTAGTTATGGATGACTTCTTCAAAAAAAGTCTCGCGCAAATCCAAGGGTTTTGGAGAGTAGAATTCGATGTATTCAATGAGGAAAAGTGCAGGATTGATGTCCTAGTTTAGGACAATATTTCGGTCATCCAAAAGAACAGTTTTGGGAGGGTTGTAGTGACTTGCTCCAAGCCCTAAGTACAGTCACTTGAGAAGTTAGTTGAGGACTGTTAAAAGCACATAAGAAGGGATTCTTAGGACTGATCTTTGAAGGACAAAAGAGGGAGGTTAGGGGAGCAATTTAACTAGCCCAAGTTTGTTGGTGAAGAACTTTTGGCAGTGATGGGTGGCAGCGATCCATTCCCTAAGTTTTCCTCATTGAAGCAGCACGGGTAGAAAACAGAGGGAAGATGTCCTTAAGAGTTGTGTTCTTGAAGGACTAAGGAGCAGCTAGAGGGCAAGAAGTCCCACAGGAGCCGAGGAGAAGATGTAGGCAGTCTAGAGTTGTTCACAAACATAGTTGTGTACAACCCAACAAAAAACCCTATGTCTTGGTTGTTGATGGACTAATGATTAGGTATAGGGCATATTAGAGCTGTCTTCGGTGACATAAAGGAGCTAGATCATTGATAGAGGCAGATTAGTGTTGTTGCAAATCAGGAGCTAATGGACCAGGATGATGTGTTCAGGATACGAACAGTGGAGCTGTGAAGTGCAATAATCAATTAGTAGGTCAATGTATCTTTTTCAGGGTATTTTGTTGGTCAAATTTGCTGACATAAAACCATAGTTTGTATTCCTTGTTTCAATGATTGTATGAGAGTGATGATCACTGGTACGAGAGGGTCACACAATTGTATTACAATTTGTTAATATGACCCTTACCTAGATTCCAGGACCGTAGAAAAACAACAGAATACCCAAAATCCTAGTGTTGTCTACTACCACAATGGTTGATTGATCGAAGGCTTAGTATGCTTGCTTGCTCGACCTTACCATCGTCCTCACTAGGGAACATTGTGTGGGGGTGTGTGTGTGATGTGGAACAAATTAGCATATAAATTTAAACAAACCATTTTATGTATATCTCAAACCACTATTTAAGTGGTACTACAATAGAACATGCTAGAAGTAGAAAACATCGAGCAAACGAATAATAATAACAATATTTTGTAGGAAAACAAAATGACTCACCCATCCTCTGCGCTGCATCTACATTTCCTAAGATATCTTTTCCACTCGACCCTCCCAGACACTACAATTGTAGTCAGTCACTGCAGAAAGTAATATTACGTATGAGATCACGAACCATGGGATCTTAAAGGATAAATATATAGAACGATGAATTAACCATACACATTCGTACCCTCCTTTGGCTAATATTATAACAACGACAATCATGAAAAATAATCCCTCAACACGTGAACCCCAATTTAACATTAACATTTCATTCATGTCAAAGTTCTAGGAAAAATCTTGAATCTCACACTCATGAACAAAATCAGACTTCCTTGAAACCATGAAAAAATGATAAATCATTGTGCAACTAACAAATATTTCAATACGTTAAAATACAATAGTATTATGTAGGAGAAAAGTATGCCTCACCCATCCTGTGTGCCATGCTCGTAGAATGCCTAGTGCATCTTCACCACTTGACCTTTGTATACCATACAATTGTAGTTGTTCACCGCATAAAAAAGATCAATATAGTTGAATATCCGAGCATAGATCAAATATATAATAATTTGAATAGCACACTCATGGAGCCACAAATCAGCGAAAGATACTTTAAAATGAGGTGCATTGCAAGTAGATATGTTGACTCACCTTAATTTATGAGTAATAACTTCAATTTTGTCTGTCTGCTTCCTTCATTTCCATTTCCGCACCCAATAAACGAAACCAAGACCAAACCACAAGAAACAAAAAAATGAAACAAAGCAAGAGGACCACACGCCCAACAAACGAAACCAAGACCAAACTCCAAAAATAAAGAAGAAAAAAAATGCAAAACAAACGAAAAGTAGTACAACATAGCATGGCCATGCTCAAACTCAACAAAACAAAACATTACAAACAAGAACAAAGAAAAAAATGCAAATATCCCCTCCGCCCATCATCTCTCCTGCAATGTGTTGTCCTCCACTGAAAGGAAAAAAAAAAAAGTCGGTTAAATAAGGCTGAAATAATCACAATTATTCATGTTAAATATATTTCAAAACCAATAATTATTCATAATAGGAAACATGCCTCCCCTAGAGTTTGTTCTATAAAGATGGACACTCTTTTGTATTCCACTTCTTCGTGCTCATCAAAACAAACCATCTACAAAAGATACACAATAAGATATTAGAATCATTATATATGTTAAACTAAAGAGTACCCAATAAGTAATCCTAATAAGAAACACACCTTACTTTGACATTGTTATATAAAAGGGAAGAGTCCATTTTGTCTTTCATGTATTCGTGCTCATTGGAACATGCCATCTGCAATAGATACACAATATAATATTAGATTTCTAATAAAAGTCAAACTAGAGAGTTTGAAGTCCTAAATTTCAACAAAAACAAATCATGTAGACAACAACAAACAAAAAATTGCAAACTTCCCCTTTGCACATTATCTCTATTGTAGTGTCCGCTCATCCGCTGAAAGGAAAAAAAGTGGTGTGAATAAGGTTAAAAAGAAGACAAGGATAGTAATGGCAAGCATAATTCAAAGAAAATAATTATTCATACTCGCAAACATACCTCATGTAGAGTTTGCCTTATAAAGATAGACATTCCTTTTTGTATTCCACTTACTCATACTCACCAGGACAAGCCATCTATAAAAAGTACATAATAAGATATTAGAATCGTTATACAAGTTAAACTAGATAGTTGAATGCTACAATCAATCGTAATGTGAAACATACCTAACTTTGAGCTTTATTATATAAAGGGGGATAACCCATTTGTATTTTACATATTCTGCTCACTGGAATCAACCATCTGCAATAGATAAACAATAAAATATTAGAATTCTAATAAAAATTAAAATAGAGGGTTGAAGGCAAGAACTTGTGAACCAACTTAATTCCAGACCATTTATATTCCATGCTATATCTCAAAGTATATAATTTTTCTAAACTAGACGTAATTCTAGTAAGAATAATGCAATCAATGTTATCGCAAGATAAATAATCCTTTTCGTAAGAGGGATCCAAGCATATTTAAACATATTGAACAAGTTCAGATTAGTAACTTGGGAGGTACTCCAAACCCCATGCTACAGGGTTGTGGAGGAATTGGCACCACAAAGTCACTTGTGGGCTAAGAACCCAAGCGTGCGGGCTTTGCACCCAAGCTTGTGGGTGTGAAACCATCTATGATTTGAACACTTGCTACTTTGAGATTGTAGGGAACCCTTAAGGCACTGTGGCTGTGAAACCGTCTATGGATTTGGACACTTGCTACTTTGAGATTGTAGGGAACTCTTAAAGGAACAAGGGGACGCTTGTAGCACCAAGAGAGGCCATAAATTGAGAAGCTTAGACATCACCCTAAGGAATCATATAAATAGGAGTGAGGAGGAGCGTCATTCCTCACCCAATGAAGATATTTATTCATCATGTGAAGATTGAAATAGGAAGACGAGTCCGCAACCAAGAAGGAGAAAGCATCATGTCTGGTTAGGGTTGGTTTTGGCACTGTTTTGGGATGTGTTTATGCAGGTAAAGGTAGCAAGTAGAAAGAGACTAGGTAGAGACTTTTCAGGACGAAATATGAGCATGAAAACAGAAGAAAGCTCTCTCTAAGAGGTCGAGATTTTTGAAGTTTTGCAGGTGGAGAAATTTATGATTTTTGGAGGGTCGAGTAGCGTACTTGGCAACCAAGGATAGGCCACATTCAACGACAGTAGGAGCAAACAAATCAAAGTTTGTTGGAGTTGTTTGTAGATAGGTTGGATCTGCTTCAAATTTTCCTAGTTAGGGTTGAGTTTTCCAGAAAATGTCTCGCTCAAATCCAAAGGTTTTGTGGAGCATAGGTGGACGTCTACAAGGAGGGAAAGTGCAGGATTGGTGTCCTAGTTTAGGACAATATCTGGGGCAGCCAAAAGAACAGTTTTGGGTGGGCTTTAGTGGCTTTCTCCATGCCCTATGTAAAGTCACTTGAGAAGGAATTTGAGGAATGCTAGAAGGGGAAAAAAAGAGATGCTTAGGAAGAGGAGGAGGTCTAGGGAGCAATTTGACTAGCCGAAGTTTGTTGTTGAAGGACTTTTGAAAATGATATGTGGAAGCTCTCCATGCCATAAGCTTGTCGCATTGAAGCAACACAAGTAGGTAATGGAGGAAAGAAGTCTCTGAGAGTTGTGTTCTTGAAGGACTAAGGAGGAGCTAGTGGGCTCGAAGCCGAAAGGGGCTTAGAAGCACCAGTGAGAAGTCTAGAATTGTTCAAAAACTGAGTTGTGAAGAACTCAACAAAAGACCCTATGTATTGGTAGTTGATGGACTAATGATCAACTAGAGGGCAGATTGGAGCCTTTTTCAGTCACCTAAAGAAGCAGTATCATTGATAGAGGAATATTGGTGTCTTTGTTCAAGGCAGATTGGTGGTCAAAGATGTTGACACCAAGCCCTAATTTTATTCTTTGTATCAGTGATTGTATGACAACCATGATCCCTGGTACAGGAGCCCTAAACTGTTGTATTACAGTTTGTTAATATAACGAAGTTAGGTTATTAAAAAAATTGTAAAAAGTCGTATATATGTGCGCACTAGTTGATTTATTGATGTTTATATTCCATTGAGCAAAGTTGTTTGTTGTGATATTTGGATTGGTAGTGAAAATGATTCTAAGACCCTAACCTAGATTCCAGTACCGTGGAAAAACAACATGCTATCAGAGCTACTTTGAAGTGTCAGTGAATCAAAGTGTGCACAGTGAAGTAGCTCAAAGGGAGTTGAGATTATCTAGATCATGGATCAGATGTTTTAGTAGACGACATGGAGATGTGGTCTTGACTGTCTTGGCAGCGAGATTGGCTAGGAGTTCTGGTGGATTGGTGGTGAACCTAGTGAACAACAGTTTGTTGTAGGATAAATTACTGATCAAGGAATTCCCATGACTTGACATAGATCGTTGGGATAACTCTAGGATTGCTTTAGCATTGACAATATTGGTATTATCGAGATTCTTTCATGTGATGAACAACATGTTGGCAAGCTAGTTTCTTCTTCGAAAAATGACATTACATATTCTAGATTGGAGGGATGTGCACGTGTTGTGATTGACTTAGGGGGTTGTGTGCTTGCAGAACTATGTTGCAGTGATGATGGTCATGTTCGACTGCAACTCAGATTGACTTTGTAGGATAGGAGATTTGCAACAGTTTGAGCCAATGGAGAATGTGTAGACTCAAAGTGAGTCTATCTTCAAAGGGAACAACGTTATGGAAGTGTTGAGAGCTTTAGTTTTAGATGAGATGAGGCAGCGACACTACTGAGATAGTGTGGTTAATTCTACAGAGTATGTTGCCATGGCGGACATTAGATGGGTTAGTGTCGTCGGTGATGATGATGGAGACTTCCTAATGTTGGAAGCACCTCCCTTACTAAGAGGGAGTGTTGAGATGGGTAGCTTGGGAGGTATTCCAAACCCTAGGCTGTCAGGTTTTTGAGGAATTGACACCGCAAAATCACTTGTGGAATAAGAACCCAAGGGTGTGGGCTTTGCACCCAAGATTGTGGGTGTGAAACTGTGTATGGATTTGGACACTTGGCACATGGAGATAGTAGGGCACCCTTAATGGAAAAAGGGGCCACTTGTAGTGCCAAGAGAGGCCTTGGGGATTGAAAGAAAATATTTTTTATGTGATTATGTGGGTGAATTTGTCTTAAGTTTCAAGTCGGCCTTGACTTGAGGAGACCATTTAAGAATGTTAGACGTCACCCTAAGGAATGATATAAATAGGACTGAGGAGAAGCCTAATTCCTCACCCAACAAGACACTTATTTATCATGTGAAGACCGAAATAGGAGGTCAAGTCTGAAACCAAGAAGTAGAAATGATCAAGTTTGGTAAGGGTTGGTTTTGGGACTATTTTGGGTTGTGGTTATGCAGGTAAACGCAAAAAGTAGAAGGAGACTAGGCCACAACTTTTTAGGACAAAATATGTGCATGAAAACATAAGCAATCTCTCTCTAACAGGTCGTGATTTCTAAAGTATTGCAAGATGACAAAATTATGATTCTTGGAGGGCCAAGTAGCCTACTTAGCATCCAAGTATAGGTTGCATTCATCTATAGAAGGAGAGAAGAAATCAAAGGTTCTTGGAATGGCTTGTAGGGGCGTTGGATCTACTTCTAGTTGCCCTAGTTATGGATGACTTCTTCAGAAAAAGTCTCCCGCAAATCCAAGGGTTTTGAAGAGTAGAATTCGATGTATTCAAGGAGGAAAAGTGCAGAATTGATGTCCTAGTTTAGGACAATATTTCGATCAGCCAAAAGAACAGTTTTGGGAGGGTTGTAGTGACTTGCTCCAAGCCCTAAGTACAGTCACTTGAGAAGTTAGTTGAGGATTGTTAAAAGTGCATAAGAAGGGATTCTTAGGACTGATCTTTGAAGGAAAAAAGAGGGAGGACAAGGGAGCAATTTAACTAGCCCAAGTTCGTTGGTGAAGAATTTTTCGCAGTGATAGGTGGTAGCCATCCATTCCCTAAGTTTGCCTCATTGAAGCAGCACGAGTAGACAACGGAGGGAAGATGTCCTCAAGAGTTGTGTTCTTGAAGGACTAAGGAGCAGCTAGAGGGCAAGAAGTTCCACAGGAGCCGAGGAGAAGCAGTAGGCAGTCTAGAGTTGTTCACAAACATAGTTGTGTACAACCCAACAAAAGACCCTATGTCTTGGTTGTTGATGGACTAATGATCAGTTATAGGGCATATTGGAGCTGTCTTCGGTGACATAAAGGAGCTAGATCATTGATAGAGGCAGATTGGTGTTGTTGCAAATCAAGAGCTAATGGACCAGGATGATGTGTTCAGGATACCAACAGTGGAGCTGTGAAGTGCAGTAAATCAATTAGTAGGTCAATGTATCTTTTTCAGGGTAGTTTGTTGGTCAAATTTGCTGACATAAAACCATAGTTTGTATTCCTTGTTTCAGTGATTGTATGAGAGCGATGATCACTGGTACGAGAGCCTTAGACAATTGTATTACAATTTGTTAATATGACCCTTACCTAGATTCCAGGACCGTAGAAAAACAACAGAATACCCAAAATCCTAGTGTTGTCTACTAGCACAATGGTTGATTGGTCGAAGGCTCAGTATGCTTGCTTGCTCGACCTTACCATCCTCCTCACTAGGGAACGTTGTGTGGGGGTGTGTGTGTGATGTGGAACAAATTAGCATATAAATTTAAACATACCATTTTATGTATATCTCAAACCACTATTTAAATGGTACTACAAGAACCATGCTAGAAGGAGAAAACATCGAGCAAACGAATAATAATAACAATATTTTGTTGGAAAACAACATGACTCACCCATCCTCTGCGCTGCATCTACATTTCCTAAGATATCTTTTCCACTCGACCCTCCCAGACACTACAATTGTAGTCAGTCGCTGCAGAAAGTAATATTATGTATGAGATCATGAACCATGGGATCTTAAAGTATAAATATATAGACCGATGAATTAACCATACACATTCCTACCCTCCTTTGGCTAATATTATAACAACGACAATCATGAAAAATAATCCCTCAACATGTGAACCCCAATGTAACATTTCCATTTCATTCATGTCAAAGTTCTAGGAAAAATCTTGAATCTCACACCCATGAACAAAATCAGACTTCCTCGAAACCATGAAAAAATGATAAATCATTGTGCAACTAAAAAATATTTCAATATGTTAAAATACAATAGTATTATGTAGGAGAAAAGTATGCCTCACCCATCCTGTGTGCCATGCTCGTAGAATGCCTAGTGCATCTTCACCACTTGACCTTTGTATACCATACAATTGTAGTTGTTCACCGCATAAAAAAGATCAATATAGTTGAATATCCGAGCATAGATAAAATATATAATAATTTGAATAGCAAACACGTGGAGCCACAAATCAGCGAAAGATACTTTAAAATGAAATGCATTGCATGTAGATATGTCGACTCACCTTCATTTATGAGTAATAACTTCAATTTTCTCTATCTGCTTCCTTCATTTCCATTTCCGCGCCCAATAAACGAAACCAAGACCAAACCACAAGAAACAAAAAAACAAAACAAAGCAAGAGGACCACACGCCCAACAAACGAAACCAAGACCAAACTCCAAAAATAAAGAAGAAGAAAAAATGCAAAACAAACGAAAAGTAGTACAACATAGCATGGCCATGCTCAAACTCAACAAAACAAAACATACAAAACAGAACAAAGAAAGAAATGCAAATATCCCCTTCACACATCATCTCTCCTGCAATGTGTTGTCCTACACTGAAAGGAAAAAAAAAAGTCGGTTAAATAAGGCTAAATAATCACAATTATTCATGTTAAATATATTTCAAAACCAATAATTATTCATAATAGGAAACATGCCTCCCCTAGAGTTTGTTTTATAAAGATGGACACTCTTTTTTATTCCACTTCCTCGTGCTCATCAAAACAAACCATCTACAAAAGATACACAATAAAGAGTACCCAATAAGTAATCCTAATAAGAAACACACCTTACTTTGACATTGTTATATAAAAGGGAAGAGTCCATTTTGTATTTCATGTATTCTTGCTCATTGGAACATGCCATCTGCAATAGATACACAATATAATATTAGATTTCTAATAAAAGTCAAACTAGAGAGTTTGAAGTTCTAAATTTCAACAAAAACAAATCATGTAGATAACAACAAACAAAAAATTGCAAACTTCTCCTTTGCACATTATCTCTATTGTAGTGTCCGCTCCTGCGCTGAAAGGAAAAAAAGTGGTGTGGATAACGTTAAAAAGAAGACAAGGATAGTAATGGCAAGCATAATTCAAAACAAATAATTATTCATAATCGCAAACATACCTCATGTAGAGTTTGCCTTATAAAGATAGACATTCCATTTTGTATTCCACTTACTCATACTCACCAAGACAAGCCATCTTTAAAAAGTACATAATAAGATATTAGAATTGTTATACAAGTTAAACTAGATAGTTGAATGCTACAATCAATCGTAATGTGAAACATACCTAACTTTGAGGCTTTTTATATAAAGGGGGATAATCCATTTTGTATTTTACATATTCTACTCACTGGAATCAACCATTTGCAATAGATAAACAATAAAATATTAGAATTCTAATAAAAATTAAAATAGAGGGTTGAAGGCAAGAACTTGTGAACCAACTTAATTCCAGACCATTTATATTCCATGCTATATCTCAAAGTATATAATTTTTCTAAACTAGACGTTATTCTAGTAAGAATAATGCAATCAATGTTATCGCAATATAAATAATCCTTTTCGTAAGAGGGATCCAAGCATATTCATACATATTGAACAGGCTGAGATTAGTAACTTGGGAGGTACTCCAAACCCCATGCTACAGGGTTGTGGAGGAATTGGCACCACAAAGTCACTTGTGGGCTAAGAACCCAAGTGTGCGGGCTTTGCACCCAAGCTTGTGGGTGTGAAACCGTCTATGATTTGGACACTTGCTACTTTGAGATTGTAGGGAACTCTTAAAGGAACAAGGGGACGCTTGTAGCACCAAGAGAGGCCTTAAATTGAAAAGCTTGGAAATCACACTAAGGAATCATATAAATAGGAATGAGGAGGAGCCTCATTCCTCACCCAATGAAGACATTTATTCATCATGTGAAGACTGAAATAGGAAGACGAGTCCGCAACCAAGAAGGAGAAAGCATCATGTCTATTTATGTTTGGTTTTGGGACTGTTTTGGGATGTGGTTATGTAGGTAAAGGTAGCAAGTAGAAAGAGACTAGGTAGAGACTTTTCAGGACGAAATATGAGCATGAAAACAGAAGAAAGCTCTCTCTAACAGGTCGAGATTTCTGAAGTTTTGCAGGTGGAGAAATTTATGATTTTTGGAGGGGCGAGTAACGTACTTGGCAACCAAGGATATGCGGCATTCATCAACAGTAGGAGCAAAAAATCAAAGTTTGTTGGAGTTGTTTGTAGATAGGTTGGATCTGCTTCAAATTTCCCTAGTTAGGGTTGAGTTTTTCATAAAATGTCTCATTCAAATCCGAAGGTTTTGTGGAGCATAAGCGAACGTCTACAAGGAGGGAAAGCGCAGGATTGGTGTCCTAGTTTAAGACAATATTTGGAGCAGCCAAAAGAACAGTTTTCGTCGGGCTTTAGTGGCTTGCTCCATGCCCTAAGTAAAGTCACTTGAGAAGGAATTTGAGGATTGCTAGAAGGGCAAGAAAAGAGATGCTCAAGAAAAGGAGGAGTTCTAGGGAGCAATTTGATTAGCCAAAGTTTGTTTTTGAAGGACTTTTGAAAATGACATGTGGAAGCCCTCCATGCCATAAGCTTGTCACATTGAAGCAACACAAGTAGGTAATGGAGGAAAGAAGTCTCTGAGAGTTGTGTTCTTGAAGGACTAAGGAGCAGCTAGTGGGCTCGAAGCCCAAAGGAGCTTAGGAGCAGCAGTGAGAAGTCTAATGGCTAATATTATAACAACAACAATCATGAAAAATAATCCCTCAACATGTGAACCCCAATGTAACATTTTCATTTCATTCGTGTCAAAGTTCTAGGAAAAATCTTGAATCTCACACCCATGAACAAAATCAGAACTTCCTCGAAACCATGAAAAAATGATAAATCATTGTGCAACTAACAAATATTTCAATATGTTAAAAAAAAATAGTATTATGTAGGAGAAAAGTATGCCTCACCCATCCTGTGTGCCTTGCTTGTAGAATGCCTAGTGCATCTTCACCACTTGACCTTTGTACACCATACAATTGTAGTTGTTCACCGCATAAAAAAGATCAATATAGTTGACTATTCGAGCATAGATCAAATATATAATAATTTGAATAGCAAACACATGGAGCCACAAATCAGCGAAAGATACTTTAAAATGAAGTGCATTGCATCTAGATATGTTGACTCACTTTCATTTATGAGTAATAACTTCAATTTTCTCTATCTCCTTCCTTCATTTCCATTTCCGCACCGAATAAACAAAACCAAGACCAAACCACAAGAAACAAAAAAACAAAACAAAGCAAGAGGACCACACGCCCAACAAACGAAACCAAGACCAAACTACAAAAATAAAGAAGAAAAAAAATGCAAAGCAAACGAAAAGTAGTACAACATAGCATGGCCATGCTCAAACTCAACAAAACAAAACATACAAACAAGAACAAAGAAAGAAATGCAAATATCCCCTCCGCCCATCATCTCTCTTGCAATGTGTTGTCATCCAACTAAAGGAAAAAAAAAAAAAAAAAAAAAAATTGGTTAAATAAGGCTAAAATAATCACAATTATTCATGTTAAATATATTTCAAAACCAATAATTATTCATAATAGGAAACACGCCTCCCCTAGAGATTGTTTTATAACGATGGACACTCTTTTGTATTCCACTTCCTCGTGCTCATCAAAACAAACCATCTACAAAAGATACAAAATAAGATATTAGAATCATTATATATGTTAAACTAAAGAGTACCCAATAAGTAATCCTAATAAGAAACAGACCTTACTTTGAGATTGTTAAATAAAAGGGAAGAGTCCATTTTGTTTTTCATGTATCCATGCTCATTGGAACATGCCATCTGCAATAGATACACAATATAATATTAGATTTCTAATAAAAGTCAAACTAGAGAGTTTGATGTCCTAAATTTCAACAAAAACAAATCGTGTAGACAACAACAAACAAAAAATTGCAAACTTCCCCTTTGCACATTATCTCTATAGTAGTGTCCGCTCTTCCGCTGAAAGGAAAATAAGTGGTGTGAATAAGGTTAAAAAGACGACAAGGATAGTAATGCCAAGCATAATTCAAAACAAATAATTATTCATAATCACAAACATACCTCATGTAGTGTCTGCCTTATAAAGATACACATTCCATTTTGTATTCCACTTACTCATGCTCACCAGGACAAGCCATCTATAAAAAGTACACAATAAGATATTAGAATCATTATACAAGTTAAACTAGATAGTTGAAAGCTACAATCAATCGTAATGTGAAACATACCTAACATTGAGCTTTTTTATATAAAGGGGGATAATCCATTTTGTATTTTACATATCCTGCTCACTCGAATGAACCATCTACAATAGATAAAAAATAAAATATTAGAATTCTAATAAAAATTAAAATAAAGGGTTGAAGGCAAGAACTTGTGAACCAACTTAATTCCAGACCATTTATATTCCATGCTATATCTCAAAGTATATAATTTTTCTAAACTAGACATAATTCTAGTAGGAATAATGCAATCAATGTTATCGCAAGATAAATAATCCTTTTCATAAGAGGGATCCAAGCATATTTAAACATATTGAATAAGTTGAGATTAGTAACTTGGGAGGTACTCCAAACCCCATGCTACAGGGTTGTGGAGGAATTGGCACCACAAATTCACTTGTGGACTAAGAACTCAAGCGTGCGGGCTTTGCACCCAAGCTTGTGGTGTGAAACCATCTATGGATTTGGACACTTGCTACTTTGAGATTGTAGGGAACCCTTAAGAAACTGTGGATGTGAAACCGTCTATGGATTTGGACACTTGCTACTTTGCGATTATAGGGAACCCTTAAGGAACTGTGGGTGTGAAACCGTCTATGGATTTGGACAATTGCTACTTTGAGATTGTAGGGAACCCTTAAAGGAACCAGGGGACGCTTGTAGCACCAAGAGAGTGCTTAAATTGAGAAGCTTAGACATCACACTAAGGAATCATATAAATAGGAGTGAGGAGGAGCCTCATTCCTCACCCAATGAAGACATTTATTCATCATGTGAAGACTAAAATAGGAGGACGTGTCCGCAACCAAGAAGGAGAAAGCATCATATCTAGTTAGCATTGGTTTTGGGACTGTTTTGGGATGTGGTTATGCAGGTAAAGGTAGCAAGTAGAAAGAGGCTAGGTAGAGACTTTTCAGGACGAAATATGAGCATGAAAACAGAAGCAAGCTCTCTCTAACAGGTCGAGATTTCTGAATTTTTGCAGGTGGACGAATTTATGATCATTGGAGGATCGAGTAGCCTACTTGGCAGCCAAGGATAGGTCGCATTCATTGACAGTAGGAGCAAATAAATCAAAGTTTGTTGGAGTTGTTTGTAGATAGGTTGGATCTGCTTAAAATTTCCCTAGTTAGGTTTGAGTTTTTTAAAAAATGTCTCGCTCAAATCCAATGGTTTTGTGGAGCATAAGTGGACGTCTACAAGGAGGGAAAGTGCAGGATTGGTCTCCTGGTTTAGGACAATATTTGGAGCATCCAAAAGAACAGTTTTGGGTGGGCTTTAGTGGCTTGCTCCATGCTCTAACTAAAGTCGCTTAAGAAGGAATTTGAGGATTGCTAGAAGGGGAAAAGAAGAGATGCAAAGGTAAAGGAGGAGGTCTAGGGAGCAGTTTGACTAGCCAAAGTTTGTTGTTGAAGGATTTTTGAAAATGATATGTGGAAGCCCTCCACGCTATAAGTTTGCCTCATTGAAGCAACAAATGTAGGAAATGGAGGAAAGAAGTCTCTGAGAGTTGTGTTCTTGAAGGACTAAGGAGCAGCTAGTGGGCACGAAGCCTAAAGGAGCTTAGGAGCAGCAGTGAGAAGTCTAGAATTGTTCACAAACTTTGTGAAAAACACAACAAAAGACCTTATGTATTGGTAGTTGATAGACTAATGATCAACTGGAGGGCAGATTTGAGCCTTGTTCAGTCACCTAAAGAAGCAATATCATTGATAGAGGAATATTGGTGTCTTTGTTCAAGGTAGATTGGTTGTCAAACATGTTGACACCGAACCCTAATTTGTATTCCTTGTATCAGTGATTGTATGACGACCATGATCCCTGGTACAATAGCTCTAAACTGTTGTATTATAGTTTGTTAATATAACAAAGTTGGGTTATTAAAAAAATTGTAAAAAGTTGTATATATGTGTGCACTAGTTGATTTACTGATGTTTATATTCCATTGAGCAAAGTAGTTTGTTGTGGTATTTGGATTGGTAGTGATAATGATTCTAAGACCCTAACCTAGATTCCAGTACCGTGGAAAAACAACATGCTATCGGAGCTACTTTAAAGGGCCAGTGAATAATGGTGTGCACAAAGAAGTAGCTCAGAGGGAGTTGAGATTGTCTAGATCATGAAGCAAATGTTTCAGTAGAAGACATGGAGATGTTGTCTTAACTGCCTTGGCAGCGAGATTGGCTAGGCGTTCTGCTGGATTGGTGGTGAACCTGGTGAACAACAATTTGTTGTAGGACAAATTACTGATCAGGGAATTCCCATGACTTGACATAGATCGTTGGGATAACTCTAGGGTTGCTTTAGCATTGATAAGATTGGTATTATCGAGATTCTTTCATGTGATGAACGACATGTTAGCAAGCTAGTTTCTTCTCCGGGAAATTATGTTACATATCCCAGATTGGAGGGATGTGCATGTGTTTTGTTCGACCTAGGAGATTGAGTGCTTGCAGGACTATGTTGCAGTGATGATGGTCGTGCTCGACCGCAACTCAGATTGACCTTCTAGGATAGGAGATTTGTAACAGTTTGAGCCAATGGAGAACGTGTAGACTCAAAGTGAGTCTATCTTCAAAGGGAACAACCTTATGGAAGTGTTGAGAGCTTTAGTTTCAGATGAGATGAGGCAGAGGCACTACTCAAATAGTGTGGTTCATTCTACAGAGTATGTTGTAGTGGCAGACGCCAGATGGGCTAGTGTCGTCGGTGATGATGATGGAGACTTCCTAGCGTTGGAAGTACCTCCCATGCTAAGAGCGAGTGTTGAGATGGGTAGCTTGGGAGGTATTCCAAACCCTAGGCTATCGGGTTTCTGAGGAATTGGCACCTCAAAGTCACTTGTGGGCTAAGAACCCAAGGGTGTGGGCTTTGCACCCAAGATTGTGGGTGTGAAACCGTGTGTGGATTTGGACACTTGGCACTTGGGGATTGTAAGGAACCCTTAAAGGAAAAAGGGGCCACTTGTAGCACCAAGAGAGGCCCTAGGGATTGAAAGAAAATATTTTTTATGTGATTATGTGGGTGAATTTGTCTTAAGTTTCAAGTTGGCCTTGACTTGAGGAGACCATTTAAGAATGTTAGACGTCACCCTAAGGAATGATATAAATAGGACTAAGGAGGAGCCTAATTCCTCACCCAACAAGTCACTTATTTATCATGTGTAGACGGAAATAGTAGGTCGAGTCTGAAACCAAGAAGGAGAAATGATCAAGTTCGGTAAGGGTTGGTTTTGGAACTATTTTGGGTTGTGGTTATGCAGGTAAATGCAACAAGTAGAAGGAGACTAAGACACAACTTTTTAGGACAAAATATGTGCATAAAAACATAAGCAATCTCTCTCTCTTAGGCCGCGATTTCTAAAGTATTGCAAGATGACAAAATTATTATTCTTGGAGGGCCAAGTAGCCTACTTAGCATCCAAGTATAGGTTGCATTCATCTATAGAAGTAGAGAAGAAATCAAAGGTTCTTAGAGTGGCTTGTAGGGGGGTTGGATCTACTTCTAGTTGCCCTAGTAAAGAATGACTTCTTAAGAAAAAGTCTTGTGCAAATCCAAGGGTTTTGGAGAGTAGAATTGGATGTATTGATGTCCTAGTTTAGGACAATATTTCGATCAGCCAAAAGAATAGTTTTGGGAGGGTTGTAGTAGCTTGCTCCAAGCCCTAAGTACAGTCACTTGAGAAGGAATTTGAGGACTGTTAAAAGTGCATAAGAAGGGATTCTTCAGACTGATCTTTGAAGGAAAAAAGAGGGAGGTTAGGGGAGCAATTTGACTAGCCCAAGTTTGTTGGTGAAGAGCTTTTGGCAGTGATAGGTGGTAGCCGTCCATTCGCTAAGTTTGACTAATTTAAGCAGCACGGGTAGACAATAGAGGTAAGATGTCCTCAAGAGTTGTGTTCTTCAAGGAATAAGGAGCAGCTAGTGGGCAAGAAGTCCCACAGGAGCTGAGGAGAAGTAGTAGGCAGTCTAGAGTCAGATTATAGGGCATATTGGAGCTGTCTTCGGTGACATAAAGGAGCAAGATCATTGATAGAAGCAAATTGGTGTTGTTGAAAATCAGGATCCAATGGACCAAGATGATGTGTTCAGGGTACGAACAGTGGAGCTGTGAAGTGCAGTAAATCAATTAGTAGGTCAATGTATCTTTTCCAAGGTAGTTTGTTGGTCAAAGTTGCTGACATAAAACCCTAGTTTGTATTCCTTGTTTCAGTGATTGTATGAGAGCGATGATCACTGGTACGAGAACCCTAGATAGTTGTATTACAATTTGTAAATATGTGTTGAATTTCTGAAGATGTTCTATGCTAGATGCAAATATACTGTTAACTTCTACGGCTCAATGAAAGTAAGATGCAGACAGAACATACCAATAGATTGATGGAAGACAAGCCAAAACAGAGATAAACAATAGTGGCGTTATGACGATAAGCAGGATGCTTCATCCAGCAAAGTCTTCATAAGGTCATCCACCCACATATGTCACGCAACCCCAAGACGTCCCATCAAGAATACTCCACGAAGACGTTGCACCAAGAAGCCCTAAATGGAGAACCAAGAATGTAGCTCCATCATCATCAAGAGAGAAGAAAATGCCTCCACGTGTTGTGTGTATAATGAACTCCAAGTCTCTCCAATATATAGGCATCTTTGGGGGTGTGTGACACATCTCTTATGCATGTGGGATAAAACAGGCCGACCTTGCACATGTGGAATAAATTCGAAATACATGTTCTGCTCATCCGATCAAGATGATCTTTAGATTGATCTTGCACCTCTCCGAAAGAGGAACCTAATAAAAATATTGGCATCGTCATCTGAGCATCACATCATGGAGTTTGAACCTAGTTGTCCAAAATTAACACTCCCTCTCAACTAGGGAGAAGTCCATCCACCAGTGCCATCCAAACATCGTGCTTCATCCCGCCGTAACTTGATTCGCTGGCTTCTTTATTTCAAAACAAAAGGTGAGTCACAAAGACATCACTCACAGCTAACCCAAAGTCAGCTCAGAGGTCTGAAACCTCTATAGGAATCAAAGGAGTCACACACCAACCCGAAGTCAGTTGGAGGTCTGAAACCTCTCTTAGACTCGAGAGAGTCATATACTAACCCGGAGTTAGTTTCACTGACCTGAAGTCAGTTGTAGGTCCGAAACCTTGCTAAACTTGATCCCAGATCAAGTGGTCGGACACGTGCCATCCTAGACATAGAGAGTACGACAATCTCCGATGCGTCTATCGGTCTTGCTATGGTCTCTATTCACATTTCCCACCTCATTAACCAAATGAGAGGTACTTCCCATGAGTCTGAAACTCCATGGGTAGGATGCATACGGGGCACAGATCAGAGAAAGGTAAACCAACTCAATATCATCACGGTGGGGTGGAAGCACACCAACTAGGTTTGGCAAGCCTAACCCTGTGGTTGCTTATAGCACCAAGAAGCTATCCCCAAAGCCCCCTTAGAGCTCCCCGATCTCATCGTCCAATAGGACCCTCCAAATAGGGTCGTTCCACAATTCCAAGATTCTCACAGAAGTTTTAGGAACATGACCTTCCCCAAGGGCTCTGTGAGAATATCCGCGACCTGCTTATCAGTTCCTATATGATCAAGCCTTACGGCGCCTCGCTGTACCATATCCCAGATAAGTGGTACCAAACATCAACATGCTTGGATCAATCGTGGAACCTGGGATTCTATGACAAACGAATCCCCCTCTGGTTATCACAAAGGATAACGGTGGCATCTAGCACATGCTCGAACAACTCACTGAAGAGCTTTCGCAACCAAGTGACTTCACAACAAGCCATACATGTTGTAATATATTCGGCCTCAGCAGTGCTCAAGGTTACCGACTTTAGATTCCTGCCCGAAGCAGATCTACGTGTGAAGCAGCATCCAGATGTGCTCTTGCGATCCACCACACTACTAACCCAAATAGCATCAGTACATCCATGGAGTGTCATACTCCCGAAAGTGTATCTCAACCCATGGTCTATCGTGCCCTAGAGATATCTCAAGAGTTTCTTGGCACCAACCCAGTGAATGTTATGAGGATCAACCATGTGTTGAATCAAAGTGTTCACTGCACAACATATGTCAGACGGATGTTCCCTAAGAACATCAGGGCCCCTGCAAGTTAACGATACTCAGTAGGATTTGCTAGCATAGGCCCAATAGCGCTTTCACTCAACTTCTTAAAGTTGAGCTCCATCGGTGACAACACGGACTCATAGTCCATCATTCCAAATTTTTTAGCAACTTCACAATACATTTTCCTTGAGAGAGGGGAATCTCACCAGGTCTCTGTCAGACCTTCAGGCCTAGGAAGTAGTGTATCAATCCTGGGTCCTTTATCAGAAGCGAGCTCCCTCTTCCACTAATGAATGAGAGGGTCAACATCTGCCAGGAAGAGATCGTCCAAAATGAGAGGCTTTTCTCTATCAACCTGCAAACATAGGTGACTTGATCCTAGACTTCGAACCCAGAGGTTGCTCTACATACACCTCTTCCTTTATTGCACTATGCAGAAAGGCGGTCTTCACATCTATCTGATGAAGATTCCATCCTTGCGTAGCAGCAAGGGTAACGATAGATCACAAGTGCAATCATAATCAATGCCTTCCTAGAGAGAAGTCTCAGTCAACACATATTGCCTTGTACTTTTCAGCACTCCCATCAGATCCATGCTTGATCTTATAGAGCCATATCGAGGTGACAACAATTTTGTCCTGCGGTCTAGAGACCATATCCCAGACATCATCCTGTATTGCATCCTACCAGACTTGATGCTTTACAGCTTCTTCACATGATCCAGGCTCATATTGTACTCATGGCAGCTAGATACCTCTCGTATTTATATGGCTTCTTCTTTTTTCTTCAGAATTTCCCCCTTTGAAGCCATATGTCTCTGAGCCATGAGGATTGTAGTCTCCTTCTTAATGGCAGCTTCTCTTGAGAGAGAAGACATCTGTAAGAACATCCTCCCAAGGCAGCATATCAGATAATTCAGAATGCATCAGATGCCTTTGTGAAACTTGAGGAATGAGGAAAAGTCCCCTATGCTTTCCTTTGTTCCAATCCTGACAAATGTCCTCATGATTGGGCATCCCAGACATCAACTCTTTGTAATCATGGGCCTAAATCTTTCTCGCCCACTGTCAAGGCCATTCAATAATCATAGCCATATACTGCCATATGTCACTGTCCATATCTTCCTACACATTAAGAACAAATAAAGATGACTTACATGTAGAAGATGCTTTCTACTTACGTTCCTTTGGGCTCTGTTCTTGATGTACCAAACATATCTCACAGAGAATATTACTGCTTTAAACTCTGACAGTCCATCAATTCCCTCAATTTCTGCCAGTGCTATTCTTACTGCTTGTACATAGTCTGCAACTTATCACAGCTACTGCGCATAATTCATATCACCATCTCTATCGTCATAGCTACAATATATGTTGCAACCAACACTGCTCCAAAATACTTTTGTCAAGGATACATCTTCAGATCACTGTTTGCATCACTTCCACTAAATTAGGATTCTCTGTTCCTTTGTCCCGAATAGTACATATTCCTCAGACATTCTCACAGTGATTTTGAATGTCACAATGAGATCCTCTAGAAACATTCAAAACAATAATGAAATGATTACCTTATAGTGACTTCTGGAACTGCTGATACCATAGGTTCTCTTAGAGCAATTATCTCATCAGCATCTTCAGGAAACATCCTATGAATGAGCACAGGCATCTGGAGCCCTGGGAAATGCATCTACGGATCTTCTCATGTTAGACAACCTCATGATCATTTTATAATGAATGCTAAGTTGCCACAACATATGCCTATACTCCAGGGCTCTATGGTGGACAGTCTCCTACACTCGAGGAATCAGTAAACTCCAAGAGGAACAAATTTATCACAGCAGATTCAATCGAAAAAAAAATATCAAACATAGTCATATGGCTACATTTGTGTTCCAACAATCTGTAGTTGGAGAAGACCGACCATCTGAAGATTTGGGCCTACATTGTTGTCAAGTTTAATGAACTCTTTATTTTTCTCCTCATTGGGACAAATGGATGATATTTTTCTCAACATTCTCCATCATTACACCTTTAACTTCAGAAACCCGAGCCTTCACTTTTGCAAGTTTGTTAATCTCTTTTGGGTGATCAACACAATACTGCATATGATCTTTCAATTTTGGTCCAAAGTCTTTGTTGAGGCTGTGAGCAACAACTGTGTTAGCTTTTCCACCACCATATCGTTTCTTGAAGTCATCCTTAATGCACTCCAGAAAGGCAATTTGTAGTTGTCTTCCAACTGATTCATCTGCAACAACACAATATGTGTAACCATCTTCGACGAGATAATTTAAGGTGTGACGATCGCAATTGTAGGTGAACTTATTATTGCTAGCAGGGATTTTTTGTAGGCGTTGATTGGCAATTGTTGTGAAATTGCCCATGAATTGGGTGTACTCAGCCAAGATCACCGTACCTCTTGCAACAAAGCTGTAAATGAGAGACTGTTGACCCATATCTCGCGCTCGACAACAGGCCGACCTTGCACATGTGGAACAAATTCGAAATACATGTTCTGCTCATCCGATCAAGATGATCTTTAGATCGATCTTGCACCTCTCCGAAAGAGGAACCTAATAAAAATATTCGCATCGTCATTTGAGCATCACATCATGGAGTTTAGACCTAGTTGTCCAAAATTAACAATATGACACTTACATAGATTCCAGGACTGTGGAAAAACAACAGAATACCCAAAATCCTAGTGTTGTCTACTAGCACAATGGTTGATTGGTCAAAGGCTCAGTATGCTTGCTTGCTCAAACTTACCATCCTCCTCTCTAGGGAACGTTGTGTGGGGGTGTGTGTGTGATGTGGAACAAATTAGCATATAAATTTAAACGTACCATTTTATGTATATGTCAAACCACTATTTAAGTGGTACTGCAAGTGAACCATGCTAGAAGGAGAAAACATCAAGCAAACAAATAATAATAACAATATTTTGTTGGAAAACAACATGACTCACCCATCCTCTGCACTGCATCTACATTTCCTGAATCCTAAGATATCTTTTCCACTCGACCCTCCCAGAAACTACAATTGTAGTCAGTGGCTGCAGAAAGTAATATTATATATGAGATCACGAACCATGGGAGCTTAAAGGATAAATATATAGACCGATGAATTAACCATACACATTCCTACCCTCCTTTGGCTTATCTTATAACAACAACAATCATGAACAATAATCCCTCAACATGTGAACCCCAATGTAACATTTCCATTCCCTCAACATGTGAACCCCCATGTAACATTTCCATTTCATTCATGTCAAAGTTCTAGGAAAAATCTTGAATCTCACACCCATGAACAAAATCTGACTTCCTCAAAACCATGAAAAAATGATAAATCATTGTGCAACTAACAAATATTTCAATATGTTAAAAGACAATAGTATTATGTAGGAGAAAAGTATGCCTCGCCCATACTCTATGCCATGCTTGTAGAATGCCTAGTGCATCTTCACCACTTGACCTTTGTATACCATACAATTGTAGTTGTTCACCGCATAAAAAATATCAATATAGTTGACTATCAGAGCATAGATCAAATATATAATAATTTGAATAGCAAACACATGGAGCCATAAAGTGCATTGCATGTAGATATGTTGACTCACCTTCATTTATGAGCAATAACCTCAATTTTCTTTGTCTGCTTCCTTCATTTCCATTTCCGCGCCCAATAAACGAAACCAAGACCAAACCACAAGAAACAAAAAAACAAAACAAAGCAAGAGGACCACACACCCAACAAACGAAACCAAGACCAAACTACAAAAATAAAGAAGAAAAAAATTGCAAAACAAACGAAAAGTAGTACAGCACAGCATGGCCATGCTCAAACTCAACAAAACAAAACATACAGACAAGAACAAAGAAAAAAATGCAAATATCCCATCCGCCCATCAACTCTCCTGCAATGTGTTGTCCTCCACGGAAAGGAAAAAAAACAGTGGGTTAAATAAGGCTAAAATAAACAAAATTATTCATGTTAAACATATTTCAAAACCAATAATTATTCAATAGGAAACACGCCTCCCATAGAGTTTGTTTTATAACGATGGACACTCTTTTGTATTCCACTTCCTCGTGCTCATCAAAACAAACAATCTACGAAAGATACACAATAAGATATTAGAATCATTATATATGTTAAACTAAAGAGTACCCAATAAGTAATCATAATAAGAAACACACCTTTCTTTGAGATTGTTATATAAAATGGAAGAGTCCATTTTGTATTTCATGTATTCGTGCTCATTGGAACATGCCATCTGCAATAGATACACAATAAAGTATTAGATTTCTAATAAAAGTCAAAATAGAGAGTTTGAAGTCCTAAATTTCAACAAAAACAAATCATGTAGACAACAACAAACAAAAAATTTCAAACTTCTCCTTTGCACATTATCTCTATTGTAGTGTCTGCTCCTCTGCTGAAAGGAAAAAAGGTGGTGTGAATAAGGTTTAAAAGAAAACAAGGATAGTAATGGCAAGCGTAATTCAAAACAAATAATTATTCATAATCGCAAACATACCTCATGTAGAGTTTGCCTTATAAATATAGACATTCCATTTTGTATTCCACTTACTCATGCTCACTAGGACAAGCCATCTATAAAAAGTAGATAATAAGATATTAAAATCATTATACAAGTTAAACTGGATAGTTGAATGCTACAATCAATGGTAATGTGAAACATACCTAAATTTGAGCTTTTTTATATAAAGGGGAATAATCCATTTTGTATTTTACATATTCTGCTCACTGGAATCTCTGCAATATCTGCAATTGATAAAAAATAAAATATTAGAATTCTAAAAAAAATTAAAATTGAGGGTTGAAGGAGGGAACTTTTGAACCAACTTAATTCCAAACCATTTATATTCCATGCTATATCTCAAAGTATATAAATTTTCTAACTTAATTCCAGACCATTTAAATTCCATGCTATATCTCAAAGTATATAATTTTTCTAAACTAGACATAATTCTAGTAGGAATAATGCAATCAATGTTATCGCAAGATAAATAATCCTTTTCGTAAGAGGGATCCAAGCATATTGAAACATATTGAACAGGTTGAGATTAGTAACTTGGGAGGTACTCCAAACCCCATGCTACAGGGTTGTGGAGGAATTGGCACCACAAAGCCACACGTGGGCTAAGAACCCAAGCATGCGAGCTTTGCACCCAAGCTTGTGGGTATGAAACCATCTATGGATTTGGACACTTGGTACTTTGGATTGTAGGGAACCCTTAAGGAAATGTGGGTGTGAAACCATCTATGGATTTGGACAATTGGTACTTTGAGATTGTAGGGAACCCTTAAAGGAACAAGGGGACGCTTGTAGCACCAAGAGAGGCCTTAAATTGAGAAGCTTAGACATCACACTAAGGAATCATATAAATAGGAGTGAGGAGGAGCCTCATTCCTCACCCAATGAAGACATCTATTCATCATGTGAAGACTGAAATAGGAAAGCGAGTCTGCAACCAAGAAGGAGAAAGCATCATGTCTAGTTAGGGTGGGTTTTGGGACTGTTTTGGGATGTGGTTATGCAGGTAAAGGTAGCAAGTAGAAAGAAACTAGGCAGATACGTTTCAAAAAAATATATGAGCATGAAAACAGAAGCAAGCTCTCTCTAACAGGTCGATATTTTTGAAGTTTTGCAGGTGGGCGAATTTATGATTATTGGAGGGTCGAGTAGCCTACTTGGCAGCCAAGGATAGGCCACATTCATCGACAGTAGGAGCAAATAAATCAAATTTTGTTGGAGTCTTTTGTAGATAGGTTGGATCTGCTTCAAATTGCCCTAGTTAGGGTTGGGTTTTTCAGAAAATGTCTCACTCAAATCCAATGGTTTTGTGGAGCATAAGTAGACGTCTACAAGGAGGGAAATTGCAAGATTGGTGTCCTACTTTAGGACAATATTTGGAGCAACCAATAGAACAGTTTTGGTTGGGCTTTAGTGGCTTGATCCATGCCCTAAGTAAAGTCACTTGAGAAAGAATTTGAGGATTGCTAGAAGGGGAAAAGAAGAGATGCTCAGGAAAAGGAGGAGGTCTATGGAGCAGTTTGTCTAGCCGAAGTTTTTTGTTGAAGGACATTTGAAAATGATATGTGGAAGCCCCCCATTCCATAAGTTTGCCTCATTGAAGCAACACAAGTAGGAAATGGAGGAAAGAAGTCTCCGAGAGTTGTGTTCTTGAAGGACTAAGGAGCAGCTAGTGGGTAGGAAGCCCAAAGGAGCTTAGGAGCACAAGTGAGTAGTCTAGAATTGTTCACAAAGTTGTGAACAACTCAACAAAAGACCCTATGTATTGGTAGTTGATGGACTAATGATCAACTGGAGAGCAGATTGGAGCCATGTTCAATCACCTAAAGAAGCAGTATCATTGATAGAGGAATATTGGTGTCTTTGTTCAAGGTAGATTGGTGGTCAAAGATGTTGACACCAAACCCTAATTTATATTCCTTGTATCAGTGATTGTATGACGGCCATGATCCCTGGTGCAGGAGCCCTAAACTGTTGTATTATAGTTTGTTAATATAACGAAGTTGGATTATTAAAAAAATTGTAAAAAGTTGTATATATGTGTGCCCTAGTTGATTTACTGATGTTTATATTCCATTAAGCAAAGTAGTTTGTTGTTGTATTTGGATTGGTAGTGACAATGATTCTAAGACCCTAACCTAGATTCCAGTACCCTAGAAAAACAACATGCTATAAGAGCTACTTTGAAGGGCCAGTGAATCAAAGTATGCACAGTGAAGTAGCTCAGAGGGAGTTGAGATTGTCTAGATCATGGAGCAAATGTTTCAGTAGAAGACATGGAGATGTGGTCTTGACTATCTTGGCAGCGAGATTGGCTAGGAGTTCTGGTGGATTGGTGGTGAACCTGCCTGGTGAACAACAGTTTGTTGTAGGATAAATTACTAACCAGGAAATTCCCATGACTTGACATAGATCGTTGGGATAACTCTAGGATTTCTTTATCACTGACAAGATTGGTATTATCGAGATCCTTTCATGTGATGAACAACATGTTGGCAAGCTAGTTTCATCTTCAGGAAATGATGTTACATATCAAGGATTGGAGGGATGTGCACGTGTTGTGTTTTACCAAGGGGGTTGAGTGCTTACAGGACTATGTTGCAGGCATGATGGTCGTGTTCGACTACAACTCAGAATGACCTTGTAGGATAGGAGATTTGTAACAGTTTGAGCCAATGGCGAACGTGTAGACTCAAAGTGAGTCTATCTTCAAAGGGAACAACCTTATCGAAGTGTTGAGAGTTTTAGTTTCAGATGAGATGAGGCAGAGGCACTACTGAGATAGTGTGGTTCATTCTACAGAGTATGTTGCAGTGGCAGACACTAGATGGGCTAGTGTCTTCAGTGATGATGATGGAGACTTCCTAGCGTTGGAAGTACCTCCCTTGCTAAGAGGGAGTGTTGAGATGGGTAGCTTGGAAGGTATTCCAAACACTAGGCTATCGGGTTTCTGAGGAATTGGCACCACAAAGTCACTTGTGGGCTAAGAACCCAAGGGTGTAGGCTTTGCACCCAAGATTGTGGGTGTGAAACCATGTATGGATTTGGACACTTGGCACTTGGAGATTGTAGGGCACCCTTAAAGGAAAAAGGGACCAATTGTAGCACCAAGAGAGGCCTTGGGAATTGAAAGAAAATATTTTTTATCTGATTATGAGGGGGAATTTGTCTTAAGTTTCAAGTCGGCCATGACTTGAGGAGACAATTTAAGAATGTTAGACGTCACCCTAAGGAATGATATAAATAGGACTGAGGAGTAGCCTAATTCCTCACCCAACAAGTCACTTATTTATCATGTGAAGACCAAAATAGGAGGTCGAGTCCAAAAACCAAGAAGGAGAAATGATCAAATCCGGTAAGGGTTGGTTTTGGGACTATTTTGGGTTGTGGTTATGCAGGTAAAGGCAACAAGTAGAAGGAGACTAGGCCACAACCTTTTAGGACAAAATATGTGCATGAAAACATAAGCAATCTCCCCCTAACAGGCCGCGATTTCTAAAGTATTGCAAGATGACAAAATTATGATTCTTGGAGGGCCAAGTAGCCTACTTAGCATCCAAGTATAAGTTGCATTCATCTATAGAAGGAGATAAGAAATCAAAGGTTCTTCGAGTGGCTTGTAGGGGGGTTGTATCTACTTCTGGTTGCCTAGTTATGGATGACTTCTTCAAAAAAAGTCTCGCGCAAATCCAAGGATTTTGGAGAGTAGAATTGGATGTGTTCAAGGAGGAAAAGTGCACGATTGATGTCCTAGTTTAGGACAATATTTCAATCAGCCAAAAGAACAGTTTTGGGAGGGTTGTAGTGGTTTGCTCCAAGCCCTAAGTACAGTCACTTGAGAAGGAATCTGAGGACTGTTAAAAGCGCATAAGAAGGGATTCTTAGGACTAATCTTTGAAGGACAAAAGAGGGAGGTCAGGGGAGCAATTTGACTAGCTAAAGTTTGTTGGTGAAGAACTTTTGGCAGTGATAGGTGGTAGCCATTCATTCCCTAAGTTTGCCTCATTGAAGCAGCAGAGGTAGACAATAGAGGGAAGATGTCCTCAAGAGTTGTGTTCTTGAAGGACTAAGGAGCAGCTAATGGGCAAGAAGTCCCACAGGAGCTGAGGAGAAGCAGTAGGCAGTCTAGTGTTGTTCACAAACACAGTTGTGTACAACTCAACAAAAGACCCTATGTCTTGGTTGTTGATGGACTAATGATTAGTTATTGGATATATTGGAGTTGTCTTCGGTGACATAAAGGAGCAAGATCATTGATAGAGGCAGATTGGTGTTGTTGCAAATCAGGAGCCAATGGACCAGGGTGATGTGTTCAGTATACGAACAGTGGAGCTGTGAAGTGCAGTAAATCAATTAGTAGGTCAATGTATCTTTTTCAGGGTAGTTTGTTGGTCAAATTTGCTGACATAAAACCCTAGTTTGTATTCATTGTTTCAGTGATTGTATGAGAGCGATGATCACTGGTACGAAAGCCCTAGATAGTTGTATTACAATTTGTTAATATGACCCTTAGCTAGATTCTAGGACTATAGAAAAACAACAGAATACCCAAAATCCTAGTGTTGTCTACTAGCACAATGGTTGATTGGTCGAAGGCTCAGTATGCTTGCTTGCTCGACCTTACCATCCTACTCTCTAGGGAACGTTGTGTGGGAGTGTGTGTGTGATGTGGAACAAATTAGCATATAAATTTAAACATACCATTTTATGTATATGTCAAACCACTGTACTACAAGAGAACCATGCTATAAGGAGAAAACATCGAGCAAACAAATAATAATAACAATATTTTGTTGGAACACAACATGAATCACCCATCCACTACACTGCATCTACATTTCCTAACATATATTTTCCACTCGACCCTCCCAGACACTACAAATGTAGTCAGTTGCTGCAGAAAGTAATATTATATATGAGATCACGAACCATGGGAGCTTAAAGGATAAATATATAGACCGATGAATTAACCATACACATTCCTACCCTCCTTTGGCTAATATTATAACAACGACAATCATGAACAATAATCCCTCAACATGTGAACCCCAATGTAACATTTCCATTCCCTCAACATGTGAACCCCCATGTAACATTTCCATTTCATTCATGTCAAAGTTCTAGGAAAAATCTTGAATCTCACACCCATGAACAAAATCAAACTTCCTCAAAACCATGAAAAAGTGATAAATCATTGTGCAACTACTAACAAATATTTCAATGTGTTAAAAGACAATAGTATTATGTAGGAGAAAATTATGCCTCACCCATCCTTTGTGCCATGCTTGTAGAATGCCTAGTGCATCTTCACCACTTGACCTTTGTATACCATACAATTGTAGTTGTTCACCGCATAAAAAAGATCAATATAGTTGACTATCAGAGCATGGATCAAATATATAATAATTTGAATAGCAAACACATGGAGCCACAAATCACGGAAAGATACTTTAAAATGAAGTGCATTGCATGTAGATATGTTGACTCACCTTCATTTATGAGCAATAACCTCAATTTTCTCTGTCTACTTCCTTCATTTCCATTTCGGCGCCCAATAAACAAAACCAAGACCAAACCACAAGAAACAAAAAAACAAAACAAAGCAAGAGGACCACACGCCCAACAAACGAAACCAAGACCAAACTACAAAAATAAAGAAAAGAAAAAAATGCAAAACAAACAAAAAGTAGTACAACACAGCATGGCCATGCTCAAACTCAACAAAACAAAACATACAGACAAGAACCAAAAAAAATGCAAATATCCCCTCCGCCCTTCATCTCTCCTTCAATGTGTTGTCCTCCACTGAAAGGAAAAAAAAAGTGGGTTAAATAAGGTTAAAATAAACACAATTATTCATGTGAAACATATTTCAAAACCAATAATTATTCATAATAGGAAACACGCCTCTCCTAGAGTTTGTTTTATAACGATGGACACTCTTTTGTATTCCACTTCCTCGTGTTCATCAAAACAAACCATCTACAAAAGATACACAATAAGATATTAGAATCATTATATATGTTAAACTAAAGAGTACCCAATAAGTAATCCTAATAAGAAACACACCTTTCTTTGAGATTGTTATATAAAAGGGAAGAGTCCATTTTGTATTTCACGTATTCGTGCTCCTTGGAACATGCCATCTGCAATAGATACACGATAAAATATTAGATTTCTAATCAAAGTCAAACTAGAGAGTCTGAAGGCATAAATTTCAACAAAAACAAATCATGTAGACAACAACAAACAAAAAATTGCAAACTTCCCCTTTGCACATTATCTCTATTGTAGTGTCCGCTCCTCCGCTGAAAATAAAAAGAGTGGTGTGAATAAGGTTAAAAAGAAGACAAGGATAGTAAGGCAAGCATAATTCAAAACAAATAATTACTCATAATTGCTAACAATGAACATACCTCATGTAGAGTTTGCCTTATAAACCATTTTGTATTCCACTTACTCATGCTCACCAGGACAAGCCATCTATAAAAAGTACATAATAAGATATTAGAATCATTATACAAGATAAACTAGATAGTTGAAAGCTACAATCAATCGTAATGTGAAACATACCCAACTTTGAGCTTTTTTATATAAAGGGGGATAATCCATTTTGTATTTTACATATTTTGCTCACTGGAATCAACCATCTGCAATAGATAAAAAATAAAATATTAGAATTCTAGTAAAAATTAAAATAGAGGATTGAAGGCAAGAACTTGTGAACCAACTTAATTCCAGACCATTTATATTGCATGCTATATCTCAAAGTATATAATTTTTCTAAACAAGACGTAATTTTAGTAGGAATAATGCAATCAATGTTATCGCAAGATAAATAATCCTTTTCATAAGAGGGATCCAAGCATATTTAAACATATGGAATAGGTTGAGATTAGTAAGTTGGGAGGTACTCCAAACCCCATGCTACAGGGTTGTGGAGGAATTGGCACCACAAAGTCACTTGTCGACTAAGAACCCAAGCGTGCGAGTTTTGCACCCAAGCTTGTGGTTGTGAAACCGTCTATGGATTTGGACACTTGGCACTTGGAGATTGTAGGGCACCCTTAAAGGAAAAAGGGGCCACTTGTAGCACCAAGAGAGGCCCTAGGGATTGAAAGAAAAGATTTTTTATTTTGATTATGTGGGTGAATTTGTCTTAAGTTTCAAGTCGGCATTGACTTGAGGAGACCATTTAAGAATGTTAGACGTCACCCTAAGGAGTGATATAAATAGGACTGAAGAGGAGCCTAATTCCTCACCCAATCAAGTCGCTTATTTATCATGTGAAGACTGAAATAGGAGATCGAGTCTGAAAGCAAGGAGTCAAAATATTTTTTATGTGATTATGTGGGTGAATTTGTCTTAAGTTTCAAGTCGGCCATGAATTGAGGAGACCATTTAAGAATGTTAGATGTCACCCAAAGGAATGATATAAACAGGACCGAGGAGGAGCCTAATTCCTCACCCAATCAAGTCACTTATTTATCATGTGAGGACCGAAATAGGAGGTCGAGTCCAAAAGTAAGAAAGAGAAATGATCAAGTCAAAAAAAACCATCTACAAAAGATACACAATAAGTTATTAGAATCATTATATATGTTAAACTAAAGAGTATCCAATAAGTAATCCTAATAAGAAACACACCTTACTTTGAGATTGTTATATAAAAGCAAAGAGTCCATTTTGTATTTCACGTATTTGTGCTCATTGCAACATGCCATCTACAATAGATACACAATAAAATATTAGATTTCTAATAAAAGTCAATCTAGAGAGACTTAAAACATTTCAACAAAAGCAAATCATGTAGACAACAACAAACAAAAAATTGCAAACATCCCCTTTGCACATTATCTCTATTGTAGTATCTGCTCCTCCGCTGAAAGGAAAAAAAGTGGTGTGAATAACGATAAAAAGAAGACAAGGATAGTAATGGCAAGCATAATTCAAAACAAATAATTACTCATAATAGCAAACATACCTCATGTAGAGTTTGACTTATAAAGATACACATTCCATTTTGTATTCCATTACTCATGCTCACCAGGACAAGCCATCTATAAAAAGTACATAATAAGATATTAGAATCATTATACAAGTTAAACTAGATAGTTGAAAGCTACAATCAATCTAATGTGAAACATACCTAACTTTGAGCATTTTTACATAAAGGGCAATAATCCATTTTGTATTTTACATATTCTGCTCACTGGAACCAACCATCTGCAATAGATAAAAAATAAAATATTAGAATTCTAATAAAAATTAAAATAGAGGGTTGAAGGCAAGAACTTGTGAACCAACTTAATTCCAAACCATTTATATTCCATGCTATATCTCAAAGTATATAATTTTTCCTCACCGAATGAAGACATTTATTCATCATGTGAAGACTGAAATAGGAAGACAAGGCTACAACCAAGAAGGAGAAAGCATCACGTCTGGTTAGGGTTGGTTTTGGGACTGTTTTGGGATGTGGTTATGCAGGTAAATGTAGCAAGTAGAAAGAGACTAGATAGAGACTTTTTAGGACGAAATATGAGCATGAAAACAGAAGCAAGCTCTCTCTAACAGGTTGAGATTTCTGAAGTTTTGCAGGTGGACGAATTTGATTATTGGAGGGTTGAGTAGCCTACTTGGCAGCCAAGGATAGGTCGCATTCATCGACAATAGGAGCAAAAAAATCTAAGTTTGTTGGAGTTGTTTGTAGATAGGTTGGATTTGCTTCAAATTGCCCTAGTTAGGGTTGAGTTTTTTAGAAAATGTCTTCCTCAAATCCAATGGTTTTGTGGAGCATAAGTGGACGTCTACAAGGAGGGAAAGTGCAGCATTGGTGTCCTAGTTTAGGACAATATTTGGAGCATCCAAAAGAACATTTTTGGGTGGGCTTTAGTGGCTTGCTCCATGCCCTAAAGGAATTTGAGGATTGCTAGAAGGGTAAAAGAAGAGATGCAAAGGAAAAGGAGGAGGTCTAGGGAGCAGTTTGACTAGCCAAAGTTTGTTGTTGAAGGACTTTTGAAAATGATATCTGGACCAGACCATTTATATTCCATGCTATATCTCAAAGTATAATTTTTCTAAACTAGACGTAATTCTAGTAGGAATAATGCAATCAATGTTATCACAGGACAAATAATCCTTTTCATAAGAGGGATCCAAGCATATATAAAAATACTTAACAGGTTGAGATTAGTAACTTGGGAGGTACTCCAAACCCCAGGCTATAGGGTTGTGGATGAATTGGCACCACAAAGTCACTTGTGGGCTAAGAACCCAAGCGTGCGAGCTTTGCACCCAAGCTTGTGGGTGTGAAACCATCTATGGATTTAGACACTTGGTACTTTGAGATTGTAGGGAACACTTAAAGGAACTGTGGGTGTGAAACCGTCTATGGATTTGGACACTTGGTACTTTAAGATTGTAGGGAACCCTTAAAGGAACAAGTGGACGCTTGTAGCACCAAGAGAGGCCTTAAATTGAGGAGACAATTTGAGAAGCTTATACATCACACTAAAGAATCATATAAATAAGAGTGAGGAGGAGCCTCATTCCTCACCCAATGAAGACATTTAGGAGACAATTTGAGAAGCTTATACATCACACTAAGGAATCATATAAATAAGAGTGAGGCGGAGCCTCATTCCTCACCCAATGAAGACATTTATTCATCTTGTGAAGACTGAAATAGGAGGACGAGTCCGCAACCAAGAAGGAGAAAGGATCATGTTTGGTTAGGGTTGGTTTTGGGACTTTTTTGGGATGTGGTTATGCAGGTAAAGTTACCAAGTAGAAAGAGACTAGGCAGAGACTTTTCAGGACGAAATATGAGCATGAAAACAAAAGCAAGCTCTCTCTAACAGGTTTAGATTTCTGAAGTTTTGCAGGTGGACAAATTATGATTATTGGAGGGTCGAGTAGCCTACTTGGAAGCCAAGGATAAGCTGCATTCATCGACAGTAGGAGCAAATAAATCAAAGGTTGTTGGAGTTGTTTGTAGATAGGTTGGATCTACTTCAAGTTGCCCTAGTTAGGGCTGAGTTTTTCAAAAAATGTCTCACTCAAATCCAATGGTTTTGTGGAGCATAAGTGGAAGTCTATAAGGAGGGAAAGTGCAGGATTGGTGTCCTAGTTTAGCACAATATTTGGAGCAGCCAAAAGAACAATTTTGGGTGGGCTTTAGTGGCTTGCTCCACACCCTAAGTAAAGTCACTTGAGAAGGAATTTGAGGATTGCTAGAAGGGGAAAGGAAGAGATGCTCAGGAAAAGGAGGAAGTCTAGGGAGCAATTTGATTATTCAAAGTTTGTTGTTGAAGGAACTTTTTCAATGATATGTGGAAGCCCTGAATGCCATAAGTTTGCCTCATTGAAGCAACACAGGTAGGAAATGTAGGAAAGAAGACCTTGAGAGTTGTGTTTTAGAAGGACTAAGGAGCCGCTAGTGAGTACGAAGCCCAAAGGAGCTTAGGAGCACAAGTGAAAAGTCTAGAATTGTTCACAAATTGAGTTGTGAACAACTCAACAAAAGACCCTATGTATTGGTAGTTGATGGACTAATGATCAACTAGAGGGAAGATTGGAGCCTTGTTCAATCACCTAAAGAAGAAGTATCATTGATAGAGGAATATTGGTTTCTTTGTTCAAGGTAGATTGGTGGTCAAAGATGTTGACACCAAACCCTAATTTGTATTCCTTGTGTCAGTGATTATATGATGGCCATGATCCCTGGTACAGGAGCCCTAAAATGTTGTATTATAGTTTGTTAATATAACAAAGTTGGGTTATTAAAAAAATTGTAAACAGTTGTATATATGTGTGCACTAGTTGATTTACTAATGTTTATATTCCATTGAGCAAAGTAGTTTGTTGTGGTATTTGGATTGGTAGTGACAATGATTCTAAGACCCTAACCTAGATTCTAGTATCGTGGAAAAACAACATGCTATCAAAGCCACTTTGAAGGGCTAGTGAATCAAAGTTTTTACAGTGAAGTAGCTCAGAGGGAGTTGAGATTTTCTAGATCAGGGAGCAGATGTTTCAGTAGAAGACATGGAGATTTGGTAGAAGACATGGCAATGTGGTCTTGACTGTCTTGGCAGCGAGATTGGCCAGAAGTTCTTGTCGACTAGTGGTGAACCTGGTGAACAAAAGTTTGTTGGAGGACAAATTATTGTTCAGGGAATTCCTATGACTTGACATAGATTCTTAGGATAACTCTAGGATTACTTTAGCATTGACAAGATTGGTATTATCGAGATTCTTTCATGTGATGAACAGCATGTTGGCAAGCTAGTTTCTTCTTCGGGAAATGATGTTACATATCCCAAATTGGAGGGATTTGCACGTGTTGTGTTTGACCTAGGGGGTTGAGTGCTTGCAGGACTATGTTGCAGTGATGATGGTCGTGCTCGACCGCAACTCAGACTCACCTTACAGGATAGGAGATTTGTAACAGTTTGAGCCAATGGAGAACGTGTAGACTCAAAGTGAGTCTATCTTCAAAGGGAACAACCTTATGGAAGTGTTGAGAGCTTTAGTTTCAGATCAGATGAGGAAGAGGCACTACTGAGATAGTGTGGTTCATTCTACAGAGTATGTTGCAGTGGCGAACACTAGATGGGCTAGTGTCGTCAGTGATGATGATGGAGACTTCCTAGCGTTGGAAGTACCTCCCTTTCTAAGAGGGAGTGTTGAGATCGGTAGCTTGGGAGGTATTCCAAACCCTAGGCTATCGGGTTTCTGAGGAATTGGCACCACAAAGTCACTTGTGGGCTAAGAACCCAAGGGTGTGGGATTTGCACCCAAGATTGTGGGTACGAAACCGTGTATGGATTTGGATACTTGGCACTTGGAGATTGTAGGGCACCCTTGAAGGAAAAAGGGGCCACTTGTAGAACCAAGAGAGGCCCTGGGGATTCAAAGAAAAGATTTTTGATGTGATTATATGGGTGAATGTTAGACGTCACGCTAAGGAATGATATAAATAGGACTGAGGAGGAGCCTAATTCCTCACCCACTTATTTATCTTGTGAAGACCGAAATAAGAGGTCGAGTTTGAAACCAAGAAGGAGAAATGATCAAGTCTGGTAAGGGTTGGTTTTGGGATTATTTTGGGTAGTGGTTATGCAGGTAAAGGCAACAAGTGGAAGGAGACTAGTCCGCGACTTTTTAGGACAAAATATGTGCATGAAAACAGAAGCAATCTCTCTCTAGCATGCCTCGATTTCTAAAGTATTGCAAAATGACAAAATTATGATTCTTGGAGGGCCAAGTAGCCTACTTAGCATCCAAGTATATGTTGCATTCATCTATAGAAGGATAGATGAAATCAAAGGTTCTTGGAGTGGCTTGTAGGGGGGTTGGATCTATTTCTGGTTGCCCTAGTTACGGATGACTTCTTTAGAAAAAATCTCGCACAAATCCAAGGGTTTTGGAGAGTAGAATTGGATGTATTCAAGGAGAAAAAGTGTAGGATTGATGTCCTAGTTTAGTACAATATTTCGATCAACCAAAAGAACAGTTTTGGGAGGGTTGTAGTGGCTTGATCCAAGCCCTAGGTACAGTCACTTGAGAAGGAATTTGAGGATTTTTAAAAGCGCATAAGAAGGGATTCTTAGGACTGATCTTTGAAGGACAAAAGGGCGAGGTCAGGGGAGAAATTTGAATAGCCCAAGTTTGTTGGTGAAGAACTCTCGGCAGTGATAGGTGGTAGCCATCCATTCCCTAAGTTTGCCTCATTGAAGCAGCACGGGTAGACAATAGAGGGAAGATGTGGTCAAGAGTTGTGTTCTTGAATGACTAAGGAGCAGCTAGTGCGCAAGAAGTCCCACAGGAGCCGAGGAGAAGCAGTAGGCAGTCTCGAGTTGTTCACAAATATAGTTGTGTACAACTCAACAAAAGACCCTAAGTCTTGGTTGTTGATGGACTAATGATCAGTTATAGGGCATATTGGAGTTGTCTTCGCTGACATAAAGGTGCAAGATTCCAGTACCGTGGACATAAATCGTTGGGACAAGTCTAGGATTGCTTTAGCATTGACAAGATTGGTATTATAGAGATTCTTTCATGTGATGAACAGCATGTTGGCAAGCTAGTTTTTGCTTCGGGAAATGATGTTACATATCCAAGATTGGCGGGATGTGCACGTGCTGTGTTTGACCTAGGGGGTTGAGTGCTTGCAAGACTATGTTGTAGTGATGATGGCCGTGTTCGACCACAACTTAGACTGACCTTGTGGGATAGGAGATTTGTAACATTTTGAGCCAATGGAGAACGTGTAGACTCAGAGTGAGTCTATCTTTAAAGGGAACAACCTTATGGAAGTGTTAAGAGCTTTAGGTTCAAATGAGATGAGGCAGAGGCACTACTGAGATAATGTGGTTCATTCTACAGAATATGTTGCAGTGGCGGATGCTAGATGGGCTAGTGTCGTCGGGTTTGATGATGGAGACTTCCTAGTGTTGGAAGTTCCTCCCTTGCTAAGCGAGAATGTTGATATTGGTAGCTTGGGAGGTATTCCAAACCCTAGGCTATTGTGTTTCTAAGAAATTGGCAACACAAAGTCACTCGTGGACTAAGAACCCAAGGGTGTGGGCTTTGCACCCAAGATTGTGGGTGTGAAACGGTGTATGGATTTGGACACTTAGCACCTGGAGATTGTAGGGCACCCTTAAAGGAAAAAGGGGCCACCTGTAGCACCAAGAGAGGCCCTAGGATTGAAAGAAAATATTTTTTATGAGATCATGTGGGTGAATTTGTCTTTAGTTTCAAGTCGGACTTGACTTGAGGAGACCATTTAAGAATGTTATACGTCAACCTAAGGAATGATATAAATAGGACTGAGGAGAAGCCTAATTCCTCACCCAATCAAGTCACTTATTTATCATGTGAAGACTAAAATAGGAGGTCGAGTCCGAAACCAAGAAGGAGAAAGGATCAAGTCCAGTAAGGGTTGGTTTTGGGACAATTTTGGGTTGTGGTCATGCAGGTAAAGGCAACAAGTAGAAGGAGACTAGGCAGCAACTTTTTAGGACAAAATATGTGCATGAAAACAGAAGCAATCTCTCTCTAACAGGCCGCAATTTCTAAAGTATTGCAAGATGAAAAAATTATGATTCTTGGAGGGCCAAGTAGCCTACTTAGCATCCAAGTATAGGTTGCATTCATCTATAGAAGGAGAGAAGAAATCAAAGGTTCTTGTAGAGACTTTTAGTGGGGTTGGATCTACTTCTGGTTACCCTAGTTATGGATGACTTCTTCAGAAATAGTCTCACGCAAATACAAGGGTTTTGGAGAGCATAATTGGATGTAATCAAGGAGGAAAAGTACAAGATTAATGTCCTAGTTTAGGATAGTATTTCGATCAGCCAAAAGAACAGTTTTGGGAGGGTTGTAGTGGCTTGCTCCAAGCCCTAAGTACAGTCACTTGAGAAGGAATTTGAGGACTGTTAAAAGCGCATAAGAGGGGATTCTGAGGACTGATCTTTGAAGGACAAAAAAGGGAGGTCAGGGGAGCAATTTGACTAGCCCTAGTTTGTTGGTGAAGAAATTTTGGCAGTGATAAGTGGAAGCCATCCATTTCCTAAGTTTGCCTCATTAAAGTAGCACGGGTAGACAATAGAGGGAAGCTGTCCTCAAGAGTTGTGTTCTTGAAGGACTAAGGAGCAACTAGTGGGCAAGAAGTCCGAAAGGAGTTGAGGAGAAGTAGTAGGCAGTCTAGAGTTGTTCACAAGCATAGTTGTGTACAACTCAACAAAAGACCCTATGTCTTGGTTGTTGATGGACTAATGATCAGTTATAGGGCAAATTGGAGCTCTCTTCGGTGACACAAAGGAGCAAGATCATTGATCGAGGCAGGTTGGTGTTGTTGCAAATCGGGAACCAATGGACCAGGGTGATGTGTTTAGGATACGAACAGTGGAATTGTGAAGTGCAGTAAATCGATTAGTAGGCAATTGTATCTTTTTCAGGGTAGTTTGTTGGTCAAAGTTGTTGACATAAAACCCTAGTTTGTATTCCTTGTTTTAGTGATTGTATGAGAGCGATGATCACTAGTATGAGAGCCCTAGACAGTTGTATTACAATTTGTTAATATGACCCTTACCTAGATTCCAGGACCGTAGAAAACCAACAGAATACCCAAAACCTGAACGTTCACTACTAGCACAATGGTTGATTGGTCAAAGGCTCAGTATACTTGCTTGCTCGACTTACCATCCTACTCTCTAGGGAACATTGTGTGGGGGTGTGTGTGTGATGTGGAACAAATTAGCATATAAATTTAAACATACCATTTTATGTATATGTCAAACCACTAGTCAGTCGCTGCAGAAAGTAATATTATATATGAGATCACGAACCATGGGAGCTTAAGGGATATATATATTATAGACTGATGAATTAACCTTACACATTCCTACCCTCCTTTGGCTAATATTATAACAATGAAAATTATGAACAATAATCCCTAAACATGTGAACCCCAATGTAACATTTCCATTTCATTCATGTCAAAGTTCTAGGAAAAATCTTGAATGTCACACCCAAGAACAAAATTAGACTTCCTCAAAACCATCAAAAAATGATAAATCATTGTGCAACTAACAAATATTTCAAAATGTTAAAAGGCAATAGTATTATGTAGGAGAAAAGTATGCCTCACCCATCCTCTGTGCCATGCTTGTAGAATGTCTAGTGCATCTTCATCACTTGACCTTTGTATACCATACAATTGTAGTTGTTCACCGCATAAAAAAGATCAATATAGAGCCAGAAATAGCAAACACATGGAGCCAGAAATCAATGAAAGATACTTTAAAACGAAGCGCATTGCATGTAGATATGTTGACTCACCTTCATTTATGAGCAATAACCTCAATTTTATCTGTCTGCTTCCTTCATTTCCATTTCCGTGCCCAATAAACAAAACCAAGACCAAACCACAAGAAACAAAACAAAGCAAGAGGACCACATGCCCAAAAAACGAAACCAAGACCAAACTACAAAAAAAAGAAAAAAATGCAAAACAAACGAAAAGTCATACAACACCGCATGGCCATGCTCAAACTCAACAAAAGCAAACATACAGACAAGAACAAAGAAAAAATTCAAATATCCCCTCCCCCATCATCTCTCCTGCAATGTGTTGTCCTCCACTGAAAGGAAAAAAAAAAAGTAGGTTAAATAAGGCTAAAATAAACACAAGTATTCATGTTAAACATATTTCAAAACAAATAATTATTCATAATAGGAAACACACCTCCCCTCGAGTTTGTTTATAACAATGGACACTCTTTTGTGTTCCACACCCTTGTGCTCATCAAAACAAACCATCTACAAAAGATACACAATAAGATATTAGAATCATTATATATGTTAAATGAAAGAGTACCCAATAAGTAATCCTAATAAGAAACACAAATTTCTTTGAGATTGTTATATAAAAGGGAAAAGTCCATTTTGTATTTCACGTATTTGTGCTCAATGGTACATGCCATCTGCAATAGATACACAATAAAATATTAGATTTCTAATAAAAGTCAAACTAGAGAGTTTGAAGGCCTAAATTTCAACAAAAACAAATCATGTAGACAACAACAAACAAAAAATTGCAAACTTCTCCTTCGCACATTATCTCTATTGTAGTGTCCTCTCCTCCACTGAAAGGAAAAAAAGTGGTTGTAATAAGGTTAAAATGAAGACACGGATAATAATGGCAAGCATAATTCAAAACAAATAATTATTCATAATCACAACCGTACCTCATGTAGAGTTTTCCTTATAAAGATAGACATTCCATTTTGTATTCCACTTACTCATGCTCACAACGACAAGCCATCTATAAAAAATATATTTTAAGATATTAGAATCATTATACGAGTTATCATCTATAAAAAATACATAATAAGATATTAAAATCATTATACAAGTTAAACTAGATAGTTGAATGCTACAATTAATCGTAATGTGAAACATACCTTACTTTGAGGTTTTTTATATAAAGGGGGATAATCCATTTTGTATTTTACATATTCTGCTCACTAGAATCAACCATCTGCAATAGATTGAAAAGAAAATATTAGAATTCTAATAAAACTTAAAATAGAGGGTTGAAGGCAAGAACTTTTGAACCAACTTAATTCCAGACCATTTATATTCCATGCTATATCTCAAAATATATAATTTTTTTAAACTAGATGTAATTCTAGTAGGAATAATGCAATCAATGTTATCGCAAGATAAATAATCCTTTTCGTAAGAGGGATCCAAGCATATTTAAACATATTGAACAAGTTGAGATTAGTAACTTGGGAGGTACTCCAAACCCCAAGCTACAGGGTTGTGGAGTAATTGGCACCACAAAGTCACTTGGGGGCTAAGACCCCAAGCGTGCGAGCTTTGCACCCAAGCTTGTGGGTGTGAAACGTTCTATGGGTTTGGACACTTGGTACTTTGACATTGTAGGAAACCCTTACTGGAACAAGGGGACGCTTGTAACACCTAGAGAGGCCTTAAATTGAGGAGACAATTTGAGAAGGTTAGACATCACACTAAGGAATCATATAAATAGGAGTGAGAAGGAGTGTCATTCCTCACCCAATGCAGACATTTAGTCATCATGTGAAGACAAAAATAGGATGACGATTCTGCAACCAAGAAGGAGAAAGCATCACGTTTGGTTAGGGTTGGTTTTGGGACTGTTCAATGATGTGGTTATGTAGGTAAAGGTAGCAAGTATAAGGAGACTAGGCAGAGACTTTTCAGGTCGAAATATGAGCATGAAAACAGAAGCAAGCTCTCTCTAACAGGTCGAGATTTCTGAAGTTTTGCAGGTGGACAAATTTATGAATATTGGAGGGTTGAGTAGCCTACTTGTCAGCCAAGGATAGGCTGTGTTCATTGATAGTAGTAGAAAATAAATCAAAGGTTGTTGGATTTGTTTGTAGATCTGTTGGATATGCTTCAAATTGCCCTAGTTAGAGCTGTGTTTTTTTAGAAAATGTCTCGCTCAAATCCAATGGTTTTGTGGAGCATAAGTGGACGTTTACAAGGAGGGAAAGTGCAGGATTTGTGTCCTAGTTAAGGACAATATTTGGAGCAGCCAAAAGAACAGTTTTGGGTGGCCTTTAGTGGCTTGCTCCATGCCCTAAGTAAAGTCACTTGAGAAGGAATTTGAGGATTGCTAGAAGGGGAAAAGAAGAGATGCTCAGGAAAAGGAGGAGGTCTATGGAGCAGTTTGACTAGCCCAAGTTTGTTGTTGAAGATCTTTTTTCAATGATATGTGGAAGCCCTCCATGCCATAAGTTTGCCTCATTGAAGCAACACAAGTAGGAAATGGAGGAAAGAAGTCCCTGAGAGTTGTGTTCTTGAAGGACTAAGGAGCAACTAGTGGGCATGAAGCCCAAAGGAGCTTAGGAGCAGCAGTGAGAAGTCTAGAATTGTTCACAAATTGTCAGTTTGTGAATAAGTCAACAAAAGACCCTATGTATTGGTAGTTGATGGACTAATGATCAATTGGAGGGCAGATTGGAGCCTTGTTCAGTCACCTTAAGAAGCATTATCATTGATAGAGGAATATTGATGTCTTTGTTCAAGGTAGATTGGTGGTCAAAGTTGTTGACACCAAACCTTAATTTGTATTCCTTATATCAGTGATTGTATGATGGCCATGATCCCTCATACATGAGCCCTAAACTGTTGTATTATAGTTTGTTAATATAACGAAGTTGAGTTATTAAAAAATTGTAAAAAGTTGTATATATGTGTGCACTAGTTGATTTACTGATGTTTATATTCCATTGAGCAAAGTAGTTTGTTGTGGTATTTGGATTGGTAGTGACAATGATTCTAAAACCCTAACCTAGATTCCAGTACCGTGGAAAAACAACATGCTGTCAGAGCTACTTTGAAGGGTCAGTGAATCAAAGTGTGCACAGTGAAGTAGGTTAGAGGGAGCTGAGATTGTTTAGATCATGGAGCAGATGTTTCAGTAGAAGACATGGAGATGTGGTCTTGACTGTCTTGGCAGCGAGATTGGCTAGGAGTTCTGGTGTATTGGTGGTGAACCTAGTGAACAACAGTTTGTTGTAGGACAAATTACTGATCACGGAATTCCTATGTCTTGACATAGATCGTTGGTACAACTCTAGGATTGCTTTAGCGTTGACAAGATTGGTATTATCGAGATTATTTCATGTGATGAACAACATGTTGGCAAGCTAGTTTCTTCTTCGAGAAATGATGTTACATATCCCAGATTGGAGGGATGTGCACGTTTTGTGTTTGACCTAGCGGTTGAGTGCTTGCAGGACAATGTTGCAGCGATGATGGTTGTGTTCGACCGCAACTCAGACTGACCTTGTAGGATAGGAGATTTGTAACAGTTTGAGCCAATGGAGAACGTGTAGACTCAAAGTGAGTCTATCTTCAAAGGGAACAACCTTATGGAAGTGTTGAGAGCTTTAGGATCAGATGAGATGAGGCAGAGGCACTACTGAGATAGTGTGGTCCATTCTACAGAATATGTTGCAGTGGCAGATGCTAGAAGGGCTAGTGTTGTCGGTGACGATGATGGAGACTTCCTAGTGTTGGTAGTACCTCCCTTGCTAAGAGGGAGTGTTGAGATGGGTAGCTTGGGAAGTATTTCAAACCCTAGGCTATCGGGTTTCTGAGGAATTGGCACCACAAAGTCAGAACGCAAGGGTGTGGGCTTTGCACCCAAGATTGTGGGTTTGAAACCGTGTATGGATTTGGACACTTGGCACTTGGAGATTATAGGGCACCCTTAAAGGAAAAAGGGGCCACTTGTAGCACCAAGAGAGGCCCTGGGGATTGAAAGAAAAGATTTTTTATGTGATTATGTGGGTGAATTTGTCTTAAGTTTCAAGTCAGCCTTGACTTGAGGAGACCATTTAAGAATGTTAGACGTCACCCTAAGGAACTATATAAATAGGACTGAGGAGGAGCCTAATTCCTCACCCAATCAAGTCGCTTATCTATAATGTGAAGACTAAAATAGGAGGTCGAGTCTGAAAGCAAGGAGTGAAAATATTTTTTATGTGATTATGTGGGTGAATTTGTCTTAAGTTTCAAGTCGGCCTTGACTTGAGGAGACCATTTAAGAATGTTTTACGTCACCCTCAGGAATGATATAAATAGGACTGAGGAGGAGCCTAATTCCTCACCCAATCAAGTCGCTTATTTATCATGTGAAGACTGAAATAGGAGGTCGAGTCCAAAAGCAAGAAGGAGAAAGGATAAAGTCCGGTAAGGGTTGGTTTTGGGACTATTTTGGGTTGTGGTTATGCATGTAAAGGCAACAAGTAGAAGGAGACTAGGCCACAACTTTTTAGGACAAAATATGTGCATGAAAACAGAAGCAATCTCTCTCTAACAGGCCGCAATTTCTAAAGTATTACAGGATGACAAAATTATGATTCTTGGAGGGCCAAGTAGCCTACTCAGCATCCAAGTATAGGTTGCATTCATCTATAGAAGGAGAGAAGAGATCAAAGGTTCTTGGAGTGGCTTGTAGGGGGTTGGATCTACTTCTGGTTGCCCTAGTTATGGATGACTTCTTCAGAAAAAGTCTCACGCAAATCCAAGGGTTTTGGAGAGTAGAATTGGATGTATTCAAGGAGGAAAAGTGCAGGATTGATGTCCTAGTTTATGACAGTATTTCGATCAGCCAAAAGAACAGTTTTAGAAGGGTTGTAGTGGCTTGCTCCAAGCCCTAAGTATAGTCACTTGAGAAGGAATTTGAGGATTGTTGAAAGCGCATAAGAAGGGATTCTTAGGACTGATCTTTGAAGGACAAAAGAGGGAGCTCAGGGGAGCAATTTGACTTAGCCCTAGTTTATTGGTGAAGAACTTTTGACAGTGATAGGTGGCAGCCATCCATTCCCTAAGTTTGTCTCATTGAAGCACCACGAGTAGACAATAGGGGGAAGATGTCCTCAAGAGTTGTGTTCTTGAAGGACTAAGGAGCAGCTAGTGGAAAAGAACTCCCAAAGGAGCTGAGGAGAAGCAGTAGGCATTCTAGAGTTGTTCACAAACAGAGTTGTGTACAACTCAACAAAAGACCCTATGTCTTCGTTGTTGATGGACTAATGATCAGTTTTAGGGAAGATTGGAGCTAGCTTCGGTGACATAAAGGAGCAAGATCATTGATAGAGGCAGATTGGTGTTGTTGCAAATCAGGATCCAATGGACCAGGGTGATGTGTTCAGGATACGAATAGTGGAGCTGTGAAGTGCAATAAATGAATTAGTAGGTCAATGTATCTTTTTCAGGGTAGTTTGTTGGTCAAAGTAGTTGAGATCAAACCCTAGTTTGTATTCCTTGTTTCAGTGATTGTATGAGAGTGATGATCACTGGTACGAGAGCCTTAGACAGTTGTATTACAATTTGTTAATATGACCCTTACGTAGATTCCAAAACTATAGAAAAACAACAGAATACCCAAAATCCTAGTGTTGTCTGCTAGCACAATGGTTAATGGGTGGAAGGCTCATTATGCTTGCTTGCTCGACCTTACCATCCTCCTCTCTAGGGAACGTTGTGTGGGGGTGTGTGTGTGATGTGGAACAAATTAGCATATAAATTTAATGAAACCATTTTATGTATATGTCAACCCACTAGTCAGTTGCTGCAGAAAGTAATATTATATATGAAATCACGAACCATGGGAGCTTAAAGGATAAATATATAGACCGAAGAATTAACCATACACATTCCTACCCTCCTTTGGCTAATATTATATCAACGACAATCATGAACAATAATCCCTAAACTTCCTCGCGCTCATCAAAACAAACCATCTACAAAAGATACACAAGAAGATGTTAGAATCATTAAATATGTTAAACTAAAGAGTATCCAATAATTAATCATAATAAGAAACACACCTTTCTTTGACATTATATATAAAAAGTGATAGTCCATTTTGTATTTCATGTATTTATGCTCATTGGAACATGCCAACTATAATAGATACACAATAAAATATTAGATTTCTAATAAAAATCAAGCCAGAGAGTTTAAAGGCATAAAATTCAACAAAAACAAATCATGTAGACAACAATGAACAAAAAATTGCAAACTTCCCCTTTGCATATTATCTCTATTGTAGTGTCTTCTCCTCCGCTAAAAGGAAAAAAGTGGTGTGAATAAGGTAAAAATAAACACACGCATAGTAATGGCAAGCATAATTCAAAACAAATAATTATTCATAATCACAAACATACCTCTTCTAGAGTTTTCCTTAATAAGATAGATATTCCATTTACTCATGCTTACCAGGAAAAGCCATCTACAAAAAATACATAATAAGATGTTAGAATCATTATCCAAGTTAAACTAGAGGGTCGAATGCTACAATCAATTATAATGTGAAACATACCTAACTTTGAGCTTTTTTATATAAAGGGGGATGATCCATTTTGTATTTTATGTATTTTTGCTCACTGGAATCAACCATCTGCAGTAGATAGAAAATAAAATATTAGAATTATAATAAAAATTAAAATAGAAAGTTGAAGGCACGAACTTGTGAACCAACTTAATTCTAGTCCATTTATATTCCATGCTTTATCCCAAAGTGTATGAATTTTCTAAACTAGACGTAATTCTAGTAGGAATAATGCTATCAATGTTATCGGAAGATAAATAATCCTTTTTGTAAGAGGGATCCAAGGATATTTAAACATATTGAACATGTTGAGATTGGTAACTTGGGAGGTACTCCAAACCCTAGGCTACAGGGTTGTGGAGGTATTGGCACCACAAAGTCACTTGAGGGCTAAGAACCCAAGTGTGTGGGCTTTGCACCCAAGCTTGTGGGTGTGAAACCGTCTATGGATGTGGACACTTGGTACTTGCAGATTGTAGGGCGCCCTTAAAGAAACAAGGGGACGCTTGTAGCACCAATAAAGTCCTTGCGGATTGACATAAATGAATTTTTATTTGATTATGTGGGTGAACTTGACCTAAGTTTCAAGTTGGAGTTAAATTGAGGAGACATTTTGAGAAGGTTAGGCGTCACCCTAAGGAATCATATAAATAGGAGTGAGGAGGAGCCTCATTCCTCACCCAATCAAGACATTTATTCCTCATGTGAAGACTGAAATAGGAGGACGAGTCCGCAACCAAGAAGGAGAAAGGATGAAGTCTGGTTAGGGTTGGTTTTGTTAGAGAATCAGAAAGGCAGAATGATCCTCTTCTTGATTATTTACTTGTGATCTTCTTTAGTTATTATTATGTTCTTCTTATCTTTCTTCTTATTAGTTCATCAAGTAAATATCAAAGCAAATACACATAGATCAAGGACACCAAATGTAGGCCAGTAGCTAGGGCAAAACCCCCTCGAGGGGAAAACCCAGTCAAGATAGTTCTTCCTTTCATTAGTGATTCTTGAGGCTCTAGATCTTGACCCAAACTTCCTCCACACCAAGTCAGCCTTCCTTGTGATCCTTCATGAATCTGGTAGCAGCAATAGCACTAGAACTTCAATCTTGCTTCTTGAGACTTTGATCTTGAGGTATTGACTTTGATCTAGCTTCCAAGACTTTGATTTAGGCCCAATACAACTTTTCCAAGCAACAACATCCCAACAGAATTACCTTCTACTTCTCCTTCACTTAGCAGTGCAGCAACAAAACTTTGAGAACTTCGATCTCCCAAACTATAGCTCGGAATCTAGTGAGAGTAGTGCCAAAATTTTTATTTTCTTCAAATTTATAAGTGTGCCAAAAACCGAACCCAAAATGTCCTCCTCCAAGATTTCACAATTTCTCCTCGTACCCGCTTCCAGATCGAATTTCCGTGATAGAGATTGATGTCTCCAAGTGAGTGCGATTTCACTATATATATAGGCTTCTAATGGGTTCGAATCCCTTGAGTTCAGGCTGACTTGATCTCCTTTAGCCCAACTTGGTGTGGAGGCTTCATAAATTATATTTTACTCAATACTTGACCTAATTGTATGATTCATAAGCCCAATATGGATCAATTTAAATATGCAATAAACCTATAGACTCAGAATAAAACCTAGAAGTCCACAATAGGGACTTTCACCTAAAATAAATATGACCCAAGCATGAAACCCATGCTTTAATAAGTCATTTATTAATAATAATAAATTATTTTCTTTATTATTTTGACAATTACAATAAGTATTGACTCAAGTACAATTTATGAAGACCGAACCTACTTACATTCTTTAACAAGTTTTGGGAATGTTTTGGGTTTTGGTTATGCAAGTAAAGGTAGCAAGTAGAAGGAGACTAGGAAGAGACTTTTGAGGACGAAATATGAGCATGAAAACAGAAGCAAGCTCTCTCTAACAAGTCAAGATTTCTGAAGTTTTGCAAGTGGACGAATTTATGATTATTGGAGGGCCGAGTAACCTACTTGGCAGCCAAGGATAGGTCGCATTCATCTACAGTAGGAGCGAATAAATCAAATGTTGTTGGAGTGGTTTGTAGGTAGGTTGGATCTGCTTCAAATTGCCCTAGTTAGGGCTGAGTTTTTCAGAAAATGTCTCGCTCAAATCCAACGGTTTTGGGGAGCATATGTGGATGTCCACAAGGAGGGAAAGTGCAGTATTAGTGTCCTAGTTCAGGACAGTATTTGGAGCATCCAAAACAATAGTTTTGGGAGGGATTTAGTGGATTGATCCATGCCCTAAGTAAAGTCACTTGAGAAGGAATTTGAGGATTGCTAGAAGGGGAAAACAAGGGATGCTCAGGAAAAGGAGCAGGTTAAGGGAGCAGTTTGACTAGCCCAAGTTTATTGTAGAAGGACTTTTGACAGTCATATGTGGAAGCCCTCCATGCCATAAGTTTGCATCATTGAAGCAGCACAAGTAGGAAATGGAGGAAAGAAGTCCCTGAGAGTTGTGTTCTTGAAGGACTAAGGAGCAGCTAGTGGGAAAGAAGCCACAAAGGAGCTGAGCAGTAGCAGTGGGAAGTCTAGAATTGTTCACAAACTGAGTTGTGAACAACTCAACATAAGACACTATGTATTGGTTGTTGATGGGCTAATGATCAACTGGAGGGCAAATTGGAACCGTGTTCAGTCACCTAAAGGAGCAGTATCATTGATAGAAGAAGATTGGCGTTGTTGAAGAAGGTGATCAACTAGTAAGTCAGTGCATTTTGTTCAGGGTAGATTCGACACCAAACCCTAATTTGTATTCCTTGTATCAAAGATTGATTGTATGAGGGCCATGATCCCTGGTACAAGATCCCTAAATGGTATTATAGTTTGTTAATATAACGAAGTTGGGTTATTAATAAAATTGTAAAAAGTTGTATATATTTGTGCACTAGTTGATTTGTTGTTGTTTATATTCCGTTGAGCAAAGTAGTTTATTGTGGTATTTGGATTGGCAGTAACAGTCATTCTAAGACCCTTACCTAGATTCCAATACCATCGAAAAACAACATGGTATCAGACGTCCTTTGAAGGGCCAATGAATCAAGGTGTGCACAAGGAGGTAGCTCAGAGGGAGTTGATTCTCTAGATCATGGGGCAGGTTTTTCAGCAGAAGACATGGAAATGTGGCCTTGACTGTCTTGGCAGCGAGCTTGGCTGGGAGTTCTGTTGGATAGGGATAGGTCGTAAACCTGGTGAACAAAAATTTGTTGTAGGACAAATTATTGATCATGGACTTCCTATGACTTGCCATAATTCGTTGGGACAAGTCTAGTATTGCTTTAGCATGCACAAGATTAGTATTATCGAGATTCTTTCATGTGATGAACATCATGTTGACAGGCTAGTTTCTTCTTCGGGCAATGATGTTACATATCTGAGATTGGAGGGATGTGCACGTGTTGTGTTTGACCCAGGGGGATGAGTGCTTGCAGGACTATGTTGCAGTAATGATGATCATGTTCGACCGCAACTCAAACTGACCTTGTAGGATAGGAGATCAGTAACAGGTTGAGCCAATGGAGATCATGTAGACTCAAATGGAGTCTAGCTTTAGAGGGAACAACACTATGGAAGTGTTTATATCTTTAGGTTCAAATGAGATGAGGCAGAGACACTACTGAGATAGTGTGGTTCATTCTACAGAGTATGTTGCAGTGGCAAACGCTAGATGGGCTAGTGTCATCGGTGATGATGATTGAGACTTCCTAGCATTGGAAGTACATTCCTCACTAAGTGGGAGTGTTGAGATTGGTAGCTTAGGAGGTACTCCAAACCCTAGACTATAGGGTTGTGGAGGAATTGGCACAATAAAGTCACTTGTGGGCTAAAAACCCAAGGGTGTGAGCTTTGCACCCAAGATTGTGGTTGTGAAACCATGTATGGATTTGGACACTTGGCACTTGGAGATTGTAGGGCACCCTTAAAGGAACAAGGGGCCGCTTGTAGCACACAGAGAGGCCTTGTTGGTTGAAAGAAAAAAAAAATGTGATTATGTGGGTGAATTTATCTTAAGTTTCAAGTCGGCCTTGACTTGAGGAGACTGTTTAAGAATGTTAGATGTCACCATAAGGAATGATATAAATAGAACTGAGAAGGAGCATCATTCCTCACCCAATCAAGTCACTTATCTCTCATGTGAAGACTGAAATAGGTCAAGTCCGCAACCAAGAAGGAGAAAGGATCAAGTCTGGTAAGGGTTGGTTTTGGGACTATTTTGGGTTGTGGTTATGCAGGTAAAGGCAACAAGTAGAAGGAGACTAGACCGTGACTTTTTAGGAAAAAATATGTGCATGAAAACAGAAGGAATCTCTGTCTAGCAAGTCGTTATTTCTAAAATATTGAAAGTGGACAAAATTATGATTCATGGAGTTCGAAGTAGCCTACTTAGCATCCAAGTATATGCCGCGATTTCTAGTGTCGTCGGTGATGGTGATGGAGACTTCCTAGTGTTTGAAGTACCTCCCTCGCTAAGAGGGAGTGTTGAGATTGGTAGCTTGGGAGGTACTCCAAACCCTAGGCTATAGGGTTGTGGAGGAATTGTCACCACAAAGTCACTTGTGGGCTAAGAACCCAAGGGTGTGGGCTTTGCACCCAAGATTCTGGGTGTGAAACCATGTATGGATTTGGACGCTTGGCACTTGGAGATTGTAGGGCACCCTTAAAGGAACAAGGGGCCGCTTGTAGCACCAAGAGAGGCCTTGTGGATTGAAAGAAAAGAATTTTTATGTGATTATGTGGGTGAATTTGTCTTGAGTTGCAAGTCGACCTTGACTTGAGGAGACCATTTAAGAATGTTAGACATCACCCTAAGAAATGATATAAATAGGACTGAGGAGGAGCCTCATTCCTCACCCAATCAAGTCACTTATTTCTCATGTGAAGACTAAAATAGGAGGTTGAGTCCGCAACTAAGAAGGAGAAATAATCAAGTCTGGTAAGGGTTGGTTTTGGGACTATTTTTGGTTGTGGTTATGCAGGTAAAGGCAACGAGTAGAAGACTAGGCAGGAACTTTTTAGGACAAAATGTGAGCATGAAAACAGAAGCAATCTCTCTCTAACAGGTCGTTATTTCTAAACTATTGCAAGTCAACAAAATTATGATTCTTGGAGTTCCAAGTAGCCTACTTAGCATCCAATTATAGGCCGTGATTTCTAAAGTATTGCAAGTGGACAAAATTATGATTCTTGGAGGGCCAAGTAGCTCACTTAGCATCCAAGTATAGGTCACATTCATCTATAGTAGGAGAGAAGAAATCAGAGGTTGTTGGAGTGGTTTGTAGGGGGGGTTGGATCTACTTTGGTTGCCCTATTTAGGGATGAATTCATCAGAAAAAGTCTCGCAAAAATCCAAGGGTTTTGCAGAGTAGAAGTGGATGCCTTCAAGGAGGAAAAGTGCAGGATTGGTGTCCTAGTTTAGGACAGTATTTGGAGCATCCAAAAGAACAGTTTTGGGAGGGTTGTAGTGGCTTGCTCCAAGCCCTAAGTACAATCACTTGAGAAGGAATTTGAGGAATGTTAAAAGCGCATAAGAAGGGATGCTTAGGACTGATCTTTGAAGGACAAAAGAGGGAGGTCAAGGGAGCATTTTGACTTTTTAATTTTTCAACACAACTTCGTTATATTAATCAAACTGATATAATACAACAGTCTAGGGCTCTCGTACTAGGGATAATGGCCCTCATACATCCACTAGTACAAGATACTCTGGCCATCTGGCTGTAGCATGCTCTCACAGTTGCTGCCATGTATCACTGCAAGATGTCCATCTCCCACAATGAACATGGGCTAGGATGGCTGCCCATCATCTGTTGTAGAATTCCTTCTCCACACACAAGTCTCGGGCTCCACACACCTGCTCTTGGTTGATCAGACCCTTGAGCTCAACACTGCCACTCTAGCAACTACCTTTGTCCATCAATGTTTTGCATACTAGGCTTCAACTTGGACACTGTCATGTTGTCCTCCAGCAGACCATAAGTGCCCAATCCACGTTCACACTTGGTCCACTCTCACGTTGCCCTCCAACAATCCACAAGTGGCCAATCCTCGGTGTAGCATGTGCTCCTAGTTAGGGCATCCAATCATCTAGGAGACCATTACACATGGTTTGTTAGAAAATTATATATTACAGAGCGATGGAACACATAAAATATGCGGAAACACAAACACATAAATAACATATAAAACAAGAGAGACACGGATATATGTGGTTCACCCAACTTGGGCTACGTCCACGAAAACAACCAATCCTTCCATTCTATTATCCAGCAAAATGAAGAGACACAACCTACAGTAGATCCACTGTAATATCCTCTGCTCTCTCACCCAATCCCCCTTGCTATATCTCGCTCAGAGTATATACACCATACACAGATGCAATACAATACCCTCATACAACAGAGGGGTTCCTTTCTAGGGCAAAAAACCGTATATTAAACATAACTTCTACAGTCAGATCATTCACCAAATGAACGGCCCAGATTGACTACGAAATTACAATATTTTACAAGGCAATTTTACATACGTTTTTAGCTTCGGGGGCATTTCCCCCGAAACCCCCTGCCAGGGGGGGCTCCAAAAGGTCCCTCCCCCCCCCAAACGGCGATCAAACGATAGGCGACGTTGCCGCCCCATTAAGAACAGGGGTCCAACGCGGCGATACATCCAAATAAAGAAGATAATCAGGCTCCACACCCAACATGGTTGCCACCAGACTTCTCATCGAAGACCCAACCACCTACAAATTACCTCAAGTCAAGAGGACATACATACCTGCACCCTTTGGTTGCTCCTCTTGAGATGACACGTCAGCTGCTAATGTAATCTGCTCCTTAGGTGTACTACTGCAAAATATGCCGACTGCTTAGGGCTTCTGACCTCCATGTCATCCCTCCCTCCTTTGTTTCCACAGGTTGTTCATAAAATGATCCAACATTGGTCAAAACAATGACCCAACACAAGACATTGTTGCTCCAAGTATGTTGTTTTCTTGCTATTGTAACTGTGACAGGTTAGGGCATCAAGCCATGTTGCACTAGTCCTTAACCACTCATCAAACCAACACCCTTTTACTGTGACCTCTCCTTAAGTGAACCCTCTACCCCCATGCAAGAGATTAGGGCACAAATTAGCCCCAAACAACCTTATGCACACACTTTCTGTGGTGTTATGGCCTGCGGCCTAACACACAAAAATCCTGTAGCTTACGGCATGTCTAACATGAGTTCCCTTACCCTTTTATGGCCACAACAGACTTGTGTTGAACCTCTCCTTCCTCAGCCCTCCAATCACAGCTCCTCAGCCCTCTAACAGCAGCTCGGTCTCCTCAAATTAGCCTTGAAATAGACCTTCACACCCTCATTGTTCTAGCCTCCTTGTTACGCCTTCCAAAGAGATGACTCACTCCTTAACGAGCTCCTTTGTGTTGCCGAATTGGATGTCTAAATAACCTCCACAACTCCTCTTATTTATACACCAACAAGAGGGCTTTGCCAACGTTATCTAAGGGCTTGAACAATTGTCACGAGTCATTTTTACACCAAACCGACCTTGACACATCATGTGCAAACTCATTAAATAACTTCAAAAATTCATAACTCCATTTCTACAACTCGGAATCGGATGATTCTCGTTGCATTAGAATCGTCTTGCCAAGAGTTATCATCCTCATCCATCATCTGTCGAAATGTGCTCATGATTTTGGCCCAAATCCCGATGGGTGCAAAACCCCAAGCTTGGGTTCCAAGCCCACAAGTGACTCTTGTGGCGCTTTTTCCTCCAATCCTCGAACCCTAGGGCTTGGAATACCTCCCAAGATACCCCAAAATCAACACTCCATCTTAGTGAGGGAGGTACTTCCAAGACTAAGAAATAACCACCATCATCTCCAGTGGCGCTAGCTCCTTTGGCATCCATCACTGCAATATTCCGTGTAGAATGAAACCAACAATCTCGGTAGAGTATCTTCCTCATCAAATCCGAACCTGAATATCCCAAACCTCCATAGGGTTGCTCCCTCTGAGGCTAGACTCCCCCTGAGCCTACACGATTCCCATTGGCTCAGTCCTGCAAGCACTCATCCTCCTGGATCAAATACCACTCGTGCAAATACCATCAATCTCGAATATGCAACATCACAACCCGATGAAGATTCTATCCTGGCATCCTGTAGTCTATCACATGAAGCCATCTCGATCATTTTGATCTCATCCATGCCAAAGAACCCCTCGAGTTGTCCCAACCATCCATGGCAGGTCAAAGGAAATCCATGATCAACAACCTGCCCTACAACAAACTGTTGTTCACTGGCCTCACCACCAATTCACCAGAACTCCCAGTCGATCTCGCTGCCAAGCCAGTCAAGACCACATCTCCATGTCTTTAGTTGAACCCTCAGTTCCATGATCTAGACACCCACAACTCCCTCTGAGTTGCTTCATTGTGCACACTCGGATTTATTGTCCCTGAAAGTAGCTCAGATACCCTCTGATACCATGTTGAATTTCCACGATCTTGGGTCTAGGTTAAGAGTCTTAAAATCACTGACGCTACCAAACTAAGAATCTCAACTAGAACTACTTTGCACAGCAAAGTATAAATAGCAATAAATCACACATGCACAGAATATAGACACCTTTTACATTTTCAACCCAACTTTTTTATATTAAAGAACATATAATACAACAGTCTAGGGCTCTCGTACCAAGGATAATGGCCCTCAATCATCCACTAGTACAAGATACAAACTGGGGCCTGGTGTCAGTACATCAACGACCTATTTGTCCTCAACAAGATACTCTGACCATTTGGCTGATGCAGTCAACTCTCTTAGCTCCTCTCGGTCGTACAATGTACCTTCCCGTTCCTTCAGCTCTTGATCTGAAGCTCCTGCCTCTAACAATGCTCCAAGTCCATCTGACCACTGAAATTCGGCTATCCAATTTGCTCACTAATTGATCGTTCGTTGTTATGAACCTAATTCATAACTAATGTAATAAATATAGTCATTAATAGAATAAATACAAATAAATGTAATGACTAGCTAATCAATTAGGATTATGTTAAGTAGTCATTAGTTAACTGAAAAGGCATGTCTAAAAGACATGCCTGTTCATGAAAGGTCACCTGCATAGGTATAAAAGCAGGACCTCATTGTAAACTTTCAATCGTCATATATAATATCAATAAATATATATTATTATAAATACCTCTTGTGTATCTTTATAATTTAAGCCAATTTTGCTATTAAGCCAACAAATCTACAAGTCTTGTTGCTACAAAAACCAAATCTATAAGTTTCGCTGCTACAGTGGTATCAGAGCCATATCAGATCCATATTGAAGCCAAGTTGAAGCTATGGCACACAACATCGTTCTACAAGCCTACGAACGTAGTTTACAAGCCCGAGAACATTGTTTACCATACAATGTGCCATTACGAGAAGAACCTAAAAAAAGTGAAAAAATTAATAAAATTCTAGAAAAGCTTCAGCAAATAGAGAATTAATGTGCAGAAATCAGAAACGGTTATAAAAAAATTTCTGCAGTAATCTATAATAGAGAAGATGAACAATTTCATAAAAATGTGGAAAGAAAAGAAGAAAATCATGAGAAACAAAAAGATAAAAAATGTTGTAATAATGAGAAGGCAATTAGTTATGCAAGGGAAAATCAAGTAGAACATCCATGGAAAATTCAAGTAAATACATTCCCCCACCAATGCGTAAAAAAGGAAAACAACCAACTAATATTGAAAGTAAAGAAGAAGGGAAATGTTGGAAATGTGGAGATAAATATTTCATAGGACATAAGTGTGCCTTTTATACAAGAGATGAAATTGCCACGGTTCAAATAAAAAATGAGAAGTTAGTTTCCAACCAAGCTCTTGAAGTTGGGAATGAAGCCATACATGTAATAAAAGCATGCCTTCCATTATGTCCAATAATTCTCACGGACAGACTTGCAGTTCTGGCTGCTCTTCTCTGGACAAGGAAGAGTCTATAGAAGTGGAGAAATTCCCAGTTAAGAGTGACAATCGTCTGCAGGATATTCCAATAGGAAATATGCAGAAACAATGCCAAAAAAATGCATGTGTCGAGGCCACAAGAAAAGAAGAACAACTAGAAAGGACATTTGAGAATGGTGCCCATCATTCTGTACTAGGCTTAGAATGTGCTGGCAGAGACTCCTCGGTTATTCCCTCATTTGCCTCCATTAAGAATCTCCTTAATAATTCAAGAAACCAACGTATGTTTCATTCAACTAGCTTTGGGATTATTCGATCTGAGATCTTCAGGATTAGGAAATGTCTCGATCTCATATCTCGAAGGCTGCTCTCCTCCCATTTGGAAATCTCGAATTTGATTCCGGCTGGCATTTGGACGGTGGTTGATGCGGGCTCCGCATTGAAGTCGCAGCGCTGGGAAGAACTTTGGAAAACTAAACATTCTTCCAAGTTTCTTAAATTATCAGAAAAGTCTTCCGCCTCAGAAGGTGCCCAGCTCCTGAATTTTATTCTCTGCATGTCAGACGAAAGTTTGAATAGTTCGACGATTCATGGGCTCCATGATCGTAACGTGATTGGTTCGGGTTGGTATCCTCCATCAGTGTGCGTTAATCCCTCAGCTTCATCCCTCTCTGCCAGGATTGATTCTCCTTTCAGCGAGACGCCTTCAGTGGATTTGCAATCTTCTCCCCCAATCTTGTTTTCAATAGACCACGTGTACGAAGAAGTATTTCTGCAGAAGGCTTCCGCAACTTACAAGGCTTTTTGGATAGCTTGCATGAATGATATTATTGGATGTTTAGGTTTAGGTCAAAAATTGGTGTGCTATTCAGAGTTTGAAGATGTCAAGTTGTTGAACGATCTCCTCATCCAGAAAAACAAGGAAACAGGGTGGGACACGCCCATACATGTGGACGCGGCGAGCAGCGGATTTATTGCACCGTTCCTATACCCTGATTTGGAATGGGATTTCCAGCTTCCATTGGTGAAGAGCATCAACATTAGCAGGCACAAGTATGGTCTTGTCTATGCCGGAATCGGAGGGGTTATTTGGAAAGCAAAGCAAGATCTCCCTGAGGAGCTCATCTTTCACATCAACTATTTGGGCACAGATCAGCCCACCTTTACCCTCAATTTCTCCAAAGGAGCCAGCCAAATAATTGCGCATTATCACGACCTCATACGTCTCGGGTTCGAGGCCTACAGGAATATCATGGGCAACTGCGTGGCATATGCCAAGGCTCTGGCAGATGGTCTGGTGAGGACCGGGCGGTTCAACATTTTGTAGAAGTGATCAGGTTAATAGTTCAGTGAAATAAAAAGGAACGTCGTGACGTTTGAGATGCATTGTGGACGGTATCGATATAATTAATTATAATAACAATAATAGAACCAAAAAAAATGTTATTATTATTATTTAATTTTTAAAAAAAATTATATATATATTAAAATAAATATATATATATATAGAAGTACAAATTCAAATGAAAGGAAGAGGTTCATCATCAAAAAAGAGAAGATAAATTGTATATATAAAGGAGTTAAATACTATATATATATTCAAGTTCCATTTTAAGGAAGGAAAAAATTTTATAATTAGAAAAAAGAAAGAAAAAAAAAATATATATATATATAGAGAGAGAGAGAGAGAACCCAGTTTCAAGGAAGTATTATTGAAGAATTATACATGCCAAGGTACCAGTGATGAATGACATGTCTAGCAGATAATTCCAAGTAAAGGAAATTGTCGAAAAGTTAAGCTTTGAGGACAAAGCTTTTTGAGAAGAAGGCAATGTTATGAACCTAATTCATAACTAATGTAATAAATATAGTCATTAATAGAATAAATACAAATAAATGTAATTACTAGCTAATCAATTAGGATTATGTTAAGTAGTCATTAGTTAACTGAAAAGGCATGTCTAAAAGACATGCCTGTTCATGAAAGGTCACCTGCATAGGTATACAAGCAGGACCTCATTGTAAACTTTCAATTGTCATATATCATATCAATAAATATTTATTATTATAAATACCTCTTGTGTATCTTTATAATTTAAGCCAATTTTGCTATTAAGCCAACAAATCTACATGTCTTGCTGCTACAAAAACCAAATCTATAAGTTCCGCTGCTACATTCGTCCACCAATGCATCAACACATCGAGACTCTTGTCCAGTTGTTCACAGCTCCACTTGTGAACAACTCTCAATCTGCACACTACTGCTCCTCAGCTACTTACGAACTTCAGTCCACTATGGTATTCTTGCGTTGCTCCTATGAAGACCAACATAGGGCACAGAGGGCTGACACCTATCACTGCAAGATGTCCATCTCCCACAATGAACACAAGCTAGGAGGACTGCCCATCATCTGTTGTAGAAGCCCTTCTCCACACACAAGTCTCGGGCTCCACACACCTGCTCCTTGTTGATCGGACCCTTGAGCTCAACACTGCCACTCTAGCAACTACCTTTTTCCATCAAGGTGTTGCACACTGGGCTCCAACTTGGACACTGTCACGATGTCCTCCAACAAACCATAAGTGTCCAATCCACTCTCACGCTGCTCTCCAACAATCCATGAGTGGCCAATCCTCGTTGTAGCCTCTGCTCCTAGTTAGGGCATCCAATCATCTAGGAGACCCTTACACATGGTTGCCAATAGACTTCTCATCGGACACCCAACCACCTGCAAATTACATCAACTCAAGAGGACATACATACCTACACCCTTCTGTTGCTCCTCTTGAGATGACACATCAGTTGTTGATGTAATCTGCTCCTTAGGTGTACTACTGCAAAATCTGCCCACTGGTTAGGGCTTCTGACCTCCACGTCAACCCTCCCTCCTCGGCTTCCACAAGCTGTTCATAAAATGATCCAACATTAGTCAAAACAATGACCCAACACAAGAAATTGTTGCTCCAATTTTGTTGTTTTCTTCTTGTTATTACTGTGACTGGTTAGGGAATCAAGCCATGTTGCACCAGCCCTTAACCACTCACCAAAACAACACCCTTTTACTGCGGCCTTTCTTTAGGAGAACCCTCTACCTCCACGCAAGATATTAGGGCACAAATCAGCCCTAAACAATCCTATGCACACCCTTTTTTGTGGTGTTAGGGGTCTGCAGCCTAACACATGCAAATCTTGTAGCTTACAGCCTGTCTAACATGAGTTCCCTTACCCTTTTAAGGCCACAATAGACTTGCGTTGAACCTCTCCTTCCTCGGCCCTCTAAGCACAGCTCCTCGGCCCTCTAATAGCAACTCGATCTCCTCAAATTAGCCCTAAAACAAACTTCACACCCCCACTGTTCTAGCCTCCTTGTTGTGGCTTCCAAAGAGATGAGTCACTCCTTAGCGAGCTCCTTTGTGTTGCCCAATTGGATGCATAAATAACCTCCACAACACCTCCTAGGGCTTCTCCAACGTTATATAAGGGCTTCAGCAACTGCCACGAGTAATTTTTACACCAAGCCGGCCTTGACACTTCATGTGCAAACCAATTAACTAACTTCAAAAATTCATAACTCCATTTCTACAACTCAGAATCAAATTATTCTCATTGCGTTAGAAGCATTTCGTCGAGAGCTATCATCCTCATCCATCATATGTCAAAATGTGCTTATGGTTTTGGCCCAAATCCCGATGCGTTTAACACCCCAAACTTGGGTTCCAAGCCCACAAGTGACTCTTGTGGTGCTTTATCCTCCAATCCCCGAACCCTAACCCTAGGACTTGGAGTACCTCCCAAGCTACACATAAATCAACATGAAGTGCAAGCAACACATAAATCAACATGAAGTGCAGTAAATCAACTAGTAGGTCAATGTATCTTTTTTCAGGGTAGTTAGGTGGTCAAAGTTGTTGATATAAAACCCTAGTTTGTATTCCTTGTATCAGTGATTGTATGAGAGCAAGGATCCCTAGTATGAGAGGCCTAGACAGTTGTATTACAATTTGTTCATATGACGAAGTTGGGTTATTGAAAAATTCGAAAAACGTTGTCTATATTTGAGAGCTAATTGATTTACTGTTGTTTATTTTTCGTTCTTCAAAGTAGTTTGTTGTGCCATTTGGATTTGTAGTGCCAATGATTCTATGACCCTAACCTAGATTCCAGGACCGTAGAAAAACAACAGAATACCCAAAACCCTAGTGTTGTCTACTAGCAAAATGTTTGATTGGTCGAAGGCTCAGTATGCTTGTTTGCTCAACCTTACCATCCTCCTCTCTAGGGCACGTTGTGTGGGGGTTTGCGTGTGATGTGGACCAAATTAGCAAATAAATTAAACATACTATTTTATGTATATGTCAAACCAGTATTTAAGTGGTACTACTCGAGAACCATGCTAGAAGGAGAAAACGTCAAGAAAACAAATAATAATAACAATATTTTACTGGAAAACAACATGACTCACACATCCTTTGCACCGCATCTACATTTCCTAAGATATATTCTCCTACTCGAGAACCATGCTAGAAGGAGAAAACGTCAAGCAAACAAATAATAATAGCAATATTTTATTGGAAAACAACATGACTCACACATTTTATTGGAAAACAACATGGCTCACACATCGTTTGCACTACATCTACATTTCCTAAGATATCTTCTCCACTCAACCCTCCCAGACACTACAATTGTAGTCACTCGATGCACAAAGTAATATTATATATGAGATCACGAACCATGGGAGCTTAAAGGATAAATATATAGACCGATGAATTAACCATACACATTCCTACCCTCCTTTGGTTAATATTATAACAACAATAATCACTAACAATAATCCCTAAACATGTGAACACCAATGTAACATTCCCATTTATTTCATATCAAAGTTCTAGGAAAAATCTTGAATCTTACACACACGAACAAGACCACACTACCTTGAAACCATGACAAAATGATAAATCATTGTGAAACTAACAAATATTTCAGTATATTAAAGGACAATAGTATTGTGTAGTAGAAAAGTATACCTCACCCATACTTTGTGCCATGCTTGTAAAATGTCTAGTGCATCTTCACCACTTGACCTTTGTAGACAATACAATTGTAGCTGTTCACTGCATTAAAGAGACGCCACTTGACCTTTGTAGACAATAAAATTGTAGTTGTTCACCGCATTAAAGAGATCAATATAGTTGACTATCATAGCATAGAAAAAATATATAATAATTTGAATAGCAATCAAATGGAGCCACAAATTAGTGAAAGATACTTTTAAGTGAAGTGCATTGCATGTAGATATGTTAACTCACCTTCATTTATGAACAATAGCCTCAATTTTCTCTATCTGCTTCCTTCATTTCCATTTCCGCACCCAATAAACGAAACCAAAACCAAACTACAAAAAACATTAAAGAAACAAAAAAACAAAACAAAGCAAGAGTACAACACACCCAACAAATGAAACCAAGACCAAACCACTTTCATTTCCATTTCCACACCCAATAAACGAAACCAAAACCAAACTACAAAAAACATTAAAGAAACAAAAAAAACAAAACAAAGCAAGAGTACAACACACCCAACAAACGAAACCAAGACCAAACCACAAAAAAAAGAAAAAAAAACAAACGAAAAGTAATACAACACATCATGGCCATTCTCAAACTCAACAAAATAAAACATTCAGACAAGAACAAAGAAAAAAAATGTAAACATCCCCTCGCCCATCATCTCTCCTGCGATGTGTTGTCCTCCACTGAAAGGAAAAAAAAAGTGGGTTAAATAATGCTAAAATAAACACAAGTATTCATGTTAAACATATCAAAAACAATAATTATTCATAATAGGAAACACGCCTCCCCTAGAGTTTGTTTTATAACGATGGACACTCTTTTGTATTCCACTTCCTTGTGCTCATCAAAACAAACCATCTACAGAAGATATACAATAAGATATTAGAATCATTATATATGTTAAACTAAAGAGTAACCAATAATTAATCATAATAAGAAACACAACTTTCTTTGAGATTGTTATATAAAAGCGAGGAGAGACCATCTTGTATTTCACGTATTCGTGCTCATTGGAACATGCCATCTGCAATAGATACACAATGAAATATTAGATTTCTTATAAAAGTCAAAATAGAGAGTTTGAATGTATAAACTTCAACAAAAACAAATCATGTAGACAACAACAAACAAAAAATTGCAAACTTCCCCTTCGCACATTATCTCTATTGTAGTGTCCCTCCTCTACTGAAAGGAAAAGAAGTGGTGCGAATAAGGTTAAAAAAAGACATGGATAGTAATTTCAAGCATAATTCAGAACAAATAATTATTCATAATCGCAAACATACCTCATCTAGAGTTTGCTTTATAAAGATAAACACTCCATTTTGTATTCCACTTACTCATGCTCAAGCATAATTAAAAACAAATAGTAATTTCAAGCATAATTCAAAACAAATAATTATTCATAATCGCAAACATACCTCATCTAGAGTTTGCCTTATAAAGATAAACACTCCATTTTGTATTCCACTTACTCATGCTCAAGCATGATTAAAAATAAATAATTATTCATAATCGCAAACATACCTCATCTAGAGTTTGCCTTATAAAGATAAACATTCCATTTTGTATTCCACTTACTCATGATCACCGGGACAAGCCATCTACAAAAAATACATAATAAGATATTAGAATCATTATACAAGTTAAACTAGAGAGTTGAATGCTACAATCAATCATAATGTGAAACGTACCTAACTTTGAGCTTTGCTATCTAAAGGGTGCAATCCATTTTGTATTTTACGTATTTCTGTTCACTGGAACCAACCATCTGCCATAGATAGAAAATAAAACATTAGAATTCTAATAAAATTTAAAATAGAAATTTGAAGGCAAGAACTTGTGAACCAACTTAATTATAGTCCATTTATATTCCATGCTATATCTCAAAGTATATAATTTTTCTAAACTAGACGTAATTCTAGTAGGAATAATGCAATCAATGTTATCGAAAGATAAATAATCCTTTTTGTAAGAGGGATCCAAGCATATTTAAACATATTGAACATGTTGAGATTGGTAACTTGGGATGTACTCCAAACCCTAGGCTATAGGGTTGTGAAAGAATTGGCACCACAAAGTCACTTGTGGGCTAAGAACCCAAGCGTGTGGGCTTTGCACCCAAGCTTGCAGTTCTGAAAACGTCTATGGATTTCGACACTTGGTACTTGGAGATTGTAGGGCACCCTTAAAGGAACAAGGGGACATTTGTACCACAAAGAGAGGTTTTGTGGATTAACATAAATGAATTTTTATTGATTATGTGGGTGAACTTGTCTTATTTCGTGGATTGACAAAAATGAATTTTTATTTGATTATGTGGGTGAACTTGTCTTAAGTTTCAGGTTGGCCTTAAATTGAGGAGACAATTTGAGAAGGTTAAATGTCACTCTAAGGTATCATATATATAAGAGAGGTTTTGTGGATTGACATAAATGAATTTTTATTTGAATATGTGGGTGAACTTGTCTTATTTTGTGGATTGACATAAATGAATTTTTATTTGATTATGTAGGTGAACTTGTCTTAAGTTTCAGGTTGGCCTTAAATTGAGGAGACAATTTGAGAAGGTTAGATGTCACTCTAAGGTATCATATATATAGGAGTGAGGAGGAGCCTCATTCCTCGCCCAATCAAGACATTTATTCCTCATGTGAAAACTAAAATAGGAGGACAAGTCCGCAACCAAGAAGGAGAAAGGATCAAGTCTGGTTAGGGTTGGTTTTGGGATTGTTTTGGGTTGTGATTATGCAGGTAAAGGTAGCGAGTAGGAGGAGACAAGGTGAATACTTTTGAGGACAAAATATGAGCATGAAAACAGAAGCAAGCTCTCTCTAACAAGTCGATATTTCTGAAGTTTTGCCGGTGGACGAATTTATGATTATTGGAGGGTTGAGTAGCCTATTTGGCAGCCAAGGTAAGGCTGCATTCATCTACAATAGGCACGAATAAATAAAAGGATGTTGGAGTTGTTTGCAGGTAGATTGGATATGCTTCAAATTTCCCTAGTTAGGGCTGAGTTTTTCAAAAAATGTCTCACTCAAATCCAATAGTTTTGGGGAGCCTAAGTGGTCGTCTACAAGGAGGGAATGTGTAGGATTGGTGTCCTAGTTTAGGACAGTATTTGGAGCAGCAAAAAAGAACAATTTTGGGAGGGCTTTAGTGGCTTGCTCCATGCCCTAAGTAAAGTCACTTGAGAAGGAATTTGAGGACTGCTAGAAGGAGAAAAGAAGGGATGCCCAAGAAAAGGAGGAGGTCAAGGGAGCAGTTTGACTAGCCCAACTTTGTTGTTGGAGGACTTTTGACAGTGATATGTTGAAGCCCTCCATGCCATAAGTTTGCCTCATTGAAGAAGCACAAGTAGGAAACAGACGAAAGAAGTCCCTGAGAGTTGTTTTCTTGAAGGACTAAGGAGCAGCTAGTGGGAAAGAAGCCCCAAAAGAGCTGAGGTGCAGCAATGGTAAGTCTAGAATTGTTCACAAACTGAGTTGTGAACAACTCAACATAAGACCCTATGTATTGGTTGTTAATGGACTAATGATCAACTGGAGAGTAGATTGGAGTCGTGTTCAGTCACCTAAAGGAGTAGTATCATTGATAGAGGAAGATTTGTGTTGTTGAAGTAGGTGATCAACTAGTAAGTCAGTGCATTTTGTTCAGGATAGATTGGTGGTCAAAGTTGTTGACACCAAACCCTAATTTGTATTCCTTGTATTAGTGATTGCATGAGGGCCATGATCCCTAGTATTGGAGCCATAAATTGTTGAATTATGGTTGGTTAATATAACAAAGTTGGGTTATTAAAAAAATTGTAAAATGTTGTATATATTTGTGCACTAGTTGATTTATTGTTGCTTATATTTCGTTGAGCAAAGTAATTTGTTGTGGTATTTGGATTGGTAGTGACAGTCATTGTAAGACCCTAACCTAGATTCCAGTTCCGTGGAAAAACAACATGGTATCAGAGCTACTTTGAAGGGCCAGTGAATGAAAATGTGCACGGCGAAGTAGCTCAGAGTGAGTTGAGATTGTCTAGATCATGGAGCAGATGTTTCAGCAAAAGACATGGAGATGTGGTCTTGACTGTCTTGGCAGCAAGATTGGTTTGGAATTCTGGTGGATTGGTGGTCAACCTGGTGAACAATAGTTTGTTGTAGGACAAATTACTGATCATGGACTTCCTATGACTTGCCATAGATCGTTGGGAAAAATCTAGGGTTTCTTTAGCATGGAAAAGATTGTTGTTATTGAGATTCTTTCGTGTGATGAACAACATGTTGGCAAGCTAGTTTCTTCTTCGGGCAATGATGTTAAATATCCGAGATTGGAGGGATGTGCACATTTTGTGTTTGTCCCATGGGGATGAGTGATTGCAAGACTATGTTGCAGAGATGATGGTTGTGTTTGACCGCAGCTCAGACTGACTTTGAAGGATAGGAGATCAGTAACAGGTTGAGCCAATGGAGATCGTGTAGGCTCAGAGGGAGTCTAGCTTCAAAGGGAACACTCCTATGAGAGTGTTGAGATCTTTAGGTTCAGATGAGATGAGGCAGAGGCACTACTGAGATAGCGTGGTTCATTCTACAGAGTATGTTGCAGTGGCAGATGCTGGTAGGCTAGTGTCGCTGGTGATGGTGATGGAGACATCCCTTGCTAAGTGGGAGTGTTGAGATTGGTAGCTGGGGAGGTACTCCAAACCCTAGACTATATGGTTGTGGAGGAATTGGCACAACAAAGTCACTTGTGCGCTAAAAACCCAAGGGAGTAGGGTTTGCACCCAATATTGTGGGTGTGAAACCATGTATGGATTTGGACACTTGGCAATTGGAGATTGTAGGGCACCCTTAAAGTAACAAGGGGCCGCTTGTAGCACAAGAGAGGCCTTGTGGTTGAAAGAAAAGATATTTTATGTGATTATGTGGGTGAATTTGTCTTAAGTTTCAAGTCGGCCTTCACTTGAGGAGACCATTTCAGAATGTTAGACATCACCATAAGGAATGATATAAATAGGACTGAGAAGGAGCCTCATTCCTCACCCAATCAAGTCACTTATTTGAAATTTCTCAAAAGAAGACTGAAATAGGAGGTCGAGTCCGCAACCAAGAAGGAGAAAGGATCAAGTCTGCTAAGGGTTGGTTTTGGGACTACTTTGGGTTGTGGCTATGCAGGTAAAGGCAACAAGTACAAGGAGACTAGGTTGTGACTTTTTAGGAAAAAAAATGTGCATGAAAACAGAAGCAATCTCTCTCTAACAGACCGTGATTTCTAAAGTATTGCAAGTGGACAAAATTATGATTCTTGGAGTGCCAAGTAGCCTACTTAGCATCCAAGTATAGGTCGTGATTTCTAAAGTATTGCAAGTGGAAAAAATTATGATTCTTGGATGGCCAAGTAGCCTACTTAGCATCCAAGTATAGGTCGCATTCATCTATAGCAGGAGAGAAGAAATCAGAGCTTGTTGGAGTGGTTTGTAAGGGGGTTGGATCTACTTCTGGCTGTCCCCGTTATGGATGACTTCTTCAAAAATAGTCTCGCACAAATCCAATGGTTTTGGAGAGTAGAAGTGGATGTCTTCAAGGAAGAAAAGTGCATGATTTGTGCCCTAGTTTAGGAAAGTATTTGGAGTAGACAAAAGAACAGTTTTGGAAGGGTTGTAGTTCTTGCTCCAAGCCCTAAGTATAGTCACTTGAGAAGGAATTTGAGGACTTTTAAAAGCGCATAAGAAGGGATGCTAAGGACTGATCTTTGAAGGAAAAAAGAGGGAGGTCAAGGGAGCAGTTTGACTAGCCCAAGTTTGTTGGTGAAGGATTTTTGACAGTGATAGGTGTGTGAAAATGCTACTGTAGTATCATGGTTTACTTCTCCTACTTGATTAAATTATACAATTTATATTCAGAAATAAGATTTAGAAAATACCTAAGTAAACACAACTAACAGCCTACACATGCAGATCATTTGCTGAATATTCGCTCATTCAAACAAAGTGACAAACTATTTTTGGACATAAATTCACGGAAAAACCCAAAGTAGGAAAATCGGTGCAGCGAATATGAGGGTTTATTATTAATAAGTAAATTATGAGTACAGCAAATTTCGACACCAAATCTAGTTCACCTGGCAGAGAATAAAAGTAGATCTGCAGCTAACCTGTTGTTCTGAGACCAAAATTCTGACTGATCCACACCCTCAAAATGGATTTACAAGACTCAACATGAATTTTTCCCTAGAAACACCAACGCTGCCCCTGAAGCCCCAACATCAGCCCTGCTAGGCTCTGCGTGCCTCTACGCTGCTCAGAAAGGGACTGTGTAACCCCAGAGTGGGTGACGCAGTCCTTACGCTACCTCTGGAAGCCTCTGCGTAACTTTGAAGCCCTCTGAAGCGGCAGCGTTGCCCCTCGTTGGGCTTGCGTAGCGACTGAAGCCTCTGCGCTGCGCAACTGGTTCTACCCTTGCTCCTCTGCGCTCTTCCTGAAAGTTGCTCCTCTGCCTCTTGTTGTCTCTTGGATCCGGGATCATATCATCCCCTCAACCAATACCACCCCTCACTGCAGAAAATTCTTCCGGAAATTCTTAGCAAACCCTGCCCTAGAATTCCGGATCTGTCTCTCAGCTCTGCATCTGTGTGTGTCTCCAACTGACCCTCAAGCCTTTCTCTTATATTTTTTCATTGATCTCATCAACGGCCGAGATTACAACACTTATCAACAGTTGAGATGAGATTAAATGATTGCTTTATCCGCGTCATTTAGAACATTTCAGCACGAGTTAATTAATTCACTTTAATTATTTAATTTTCCTAAGTTTAGACTTGGGAAATACATTAAAATAATTAATTATTTGAATAACTTGAACACCAACTGAAATTTCTCCAAACGCTTTCTGGGTTATGGAGTTCAAATGTGGCTTAGCCCCTCCACAAAATTTCAGGGCTAAAGCACACCCGATGCTACCCCAACTACAACAAATTTCAACAAGGTGGCAACCATCCATTCCCTAAGTTTGCCTCATTGAAGCAGCACGGGTAGGTAATAGAGGGAAGAATTCCCTAAGAGCTGTGTTCTTGAAGGAATAAGGAGAAGCTAGTGGGCAAGAAGTCCCAAAGGAGCTTAGGAGCAGCAGTGGGCAGTCTAGAGTTATTCACAAACGAAGTTGTGTACAAATCAACAGAAGACACTATGTCTTTGTTGTTGATGGACTAACGATCAACTAGAGGGCAGATTGCAGCCATGTTCAGTGACCTAAAGGAGTAGGATCATTGTTATAGGCATATTGGTGTTGTTGCAAATCGGGAGCTAATGGACCAGGCACATGTGTTCAGGATACGACCAATGGAGCTGTGAAGTGCATTAAATCAACTCGTAGGTCAATGTATCTTTTTCGAGGTAGTTTGGTGGTCAAAGTTGTTGACATAAAACCCTAGTTTGTATTCCTTGTATCAATGATTGTATGAGAGCGATGATCCCTAGTAACAGAGCCCTAGACAATTGTATTACAATTTGTTAATATGACAAAGTTGGGTTATTGAAAAAATTGTAAAAAGTTGTCTATATTTGAGTACTAATTGATTTATTGTTGTTTATATTTCGTTGTGCAAAGTAGTTTGTTGTGTTATTTGGATTGGTAGTGTCAGTGATTCTATGACCCTAACCTAGATTCCAGAACCGTAGAAAAACAACATAATACCCAAAATCCTAGTGTTGTCTAGTAGCACAATGGTTGATTGGTCGAAGGCTCAGTATGCTTGCTTGCTCAAACTTACCACCATGCTACAAGGAGAAAACATCGAACAAACAAACAATAATAACAATATTTTGTTGGAAAACAACATGACCCACCCATCCTCTACACTGCATCTACATTTCCTAAGATATCTTATCCACTCGACACTCCCAGGCACTACAATTGTAGTCACTGGTTGCACAAAGAAATATTATATATGAGATCATGAACCATGGGATCTTAAAGGATAAATATATAGACCGATGAATTAACAATACACATTCCCACCCCCCTTTTGGCTAATATTATAACAACGACAATCATGAACAATAATCCCTAAACATGTGAACCCCAATGTAACATTTCTATTTCTTTCATATCAAAGTTCTAGGAAAAATCCTGAATCTCACACCCATGAACAAGATCACACTACCTTGAAACAATGAAAAAATGATAAATCATGGTGCAACTAACAAATATTTCAGTATAGTAAAGGACAATAGTATTGTGTAGGAGAAAAGTAGCCTCACCCATCCTTTGTGCCATGCTTGTAGAATGTGTAGTGCATCTTCACCACTTGACCTTTGTAGACTATACAATTGTAGTTGTTCATCGCATAAAAAAGATCAATATAGTTGACTCTCCGAGCATAGATAAAATATATAATAATTTGAATAGCAAACAAATGGTGCCACAAATTAGCGAAAGATACTTTTAAGTGATGTGAATTGCATGTAGATATGTTGACTCACCTTCGATTATGAACAATAACCTCAATTTTCTTTGTTTCCATTTCCGCACCCAATAAACGAAAACAAGACCAAACTTCAAGAAATGTTAAAGAAACATAAAAACAAAAGAAAGCAAGAGTACAACACACCCAACAAATGATACCAAGACCAAACTACAAAAAAAAAAAAACGAAAAGTAGTACAACACAGCATGGCCATGCTCAAACTCAACAAAAACAAAGCATACAGACAAGTACAAAGAAAAAATGCAAACATCCCATCAGCCCATCATCTCTCCCGCAATGTATTGTCCTCCACTGAAAGGAAACAAAAAGTGGGTTAAATAAGACTAAAATATACACATAATTATTAGTGTTAAAACATATTTCAAAACCAATAATTATTCATAATAGGAAACATGGCACCCCTAGTGTTTGTTTTATAACGATGGACACTCTTTTGTATTCCACTTCCTCGTGCTCATCAAAACAAACCATCTACAAAATATCCACAATAAGATATTAGAATCATTATATATGTTAAACTAAAGAGTAACCAATTATTAATCCTAATAAGAAACACACATTTCTTTGAGATTGTCATATAAAAGGGGAGAGTCCATTTTGTATTTCACGTATTCGTGCTCATTGGAACATGCCATCTGCAATAGATACACAATAAAATTTTAGATTTCTAATAAAAGTCAAACTAGATAGTTTTAAGGCATAAAATTCAACAAAAACAAATCATGTTAAACTAAAGAGTACACAATTATTAATCATAATAAGAAACACACCTTTCTTTGAGATTGTCATATAAAAGGGGAGAGTCCATTTTATATTTCACGTATTCATGCTCATTGGAACATGGCATCTGCAATAGATCCACAATAAAAATTAGATTTCTAATAAAAGTCAAACTAGATAGTTTGAAGGCATAAACTTCAACAAAAACAAATCATGTAGACAATAACAAACAAAAAATTGCAAACTTCCCCTTTGCACATTATCTCTATTGTAGTGTCCTCTCATCTGCTGAAAGGAAAAAAGAGGAGTGAATAAGGTTAGAATATAGTTTGAAGGCATAAACTTCAACAAAAACAAATCATGTTAAACTAAAGAGTACACAATTATTAATCATAATAAGAAACACACCTTTCTTTGAGATTGTCATATAAAAGGGGAGAGTCCATTTTGTATTTCACGCATTCGCGCTCATGCTCATTGGAACATGGCATCTGCAATAGATCCACAATAAAATATTAGATTTCTAATAAAAGTCAAACTAGATAGTTTGAAGGCATAAACTTCAACAAAAACAAATCATGTAGACAATAACAAACAAAAAATTGCAAACTTCCTCTTTGCACATTATCTCTACTGTAGTGTCCTCTCATCTGCTGAGAGGAAAAAAGTGGTGTGAATAAGGTTAGAATATAGTTTGATGGCATAAACTTCAACAAAAACAAATCATGCTAAACTAAAGAGTACACAATTATTAATCATAATAAGAAACACACCTTTTTTGAGATTGTCATATAAAAGGGGAGAGTCCATTTTGTATTTCACCCATTCATGCTCATTGGAACATGGCATCTGCAATAGATACACAATAAATATTAGATTTCTAATAAAAGTCAAACTAGATAGTTTGAAGGCATAAACTTCAACAAAAACAAATCATGTAGACAATAACAAACAAAAAATTGCAAACTTCCCCTTTGCACATTATCTGTATTGTAGTGTCCTCTCATCCGCTGAAAGGAAAAAAGTGGTGTGAATAAGGTTAGAATAAAGACACACATAGTAATGGCAAGCATAATTATTTGTTTTATTCATAATCGCAAACATACCTCATCTAGAGTTTTCCTTATAAAGATAGACATTTCATTTTGTATTCCACTTACTCATGCTGACAAGGACAAGTCATCTACACATAATAAGATATTAGAATCATTATAAGAGTTAAACTAGAGAGTTGAATGATACAATCAATCATAATGTGAAACATACCTAACTTTAAGCTTTTTTATATAAAGGGGGATAATCCATTTTGTATTTTACATATTTTTGCTCACTAGAATCAACCATCTGCAGAAAATAGAAAATAAAATATTAGAATTCTAATAAAAATTAAAATAGAGAGTTGAAGGCAAGAACTTGTGAACCAACTTAATTCCAGTCCATTTATATTCCATGCTATATCTCAAAGTATATAATTTCTCTAAACTAGACGTAATTCTAGTAGGAATAATGCAATCAATGTTATCGCAAGATGAATAATCCTTTTTTGTAAGAGGGATCCAAGCATATTTAAACATATTGAACATGTTGATATTGGTAACTTCGGAGGTACTCCAAACCCTAGGCTACAGGGTTGTGGAGGAATTGGCACCACAAAGTCACTTGTGGGCTAAGAACCCAAGCGTGTGGGCTTTGAAGTTTGCACCCAAGCTTGTAGGTGTGAAACCAGTACTTGGAGATTGTAGGGAACCCTTAAAAGAACAAGGGGATACTTCTAGCACCAAAAGAGGCCTTGTGGATTGACATAAATAAAATTTTATTCGATTGTGTGGGTGAACTTGTCTTAAGTTTCAAGTTGGCCTTAAATTGAGGAGACAATTTGAGAAGGTTAGACGTCACCTTAAGGAATCATATCAATAGGAGGGAGGAGGAGCCTCATTCCTCACCCAATCAAGACATTTATTCCTCGTGTGAAGAATGAAATAGGAGGACGAGTCCGCAACCAAGAAGGAGAAATGATCAAGTTTGGTTAGGTTTGGTTTTGGTACTATTTTGGGTTGTGGTTATGCAGGTAAAGGCAGCGAGTAGAAAGAGACTAGGCATAGACTTTTGAGGAAGAAATATGAGCATGAAAATAGAAGCAAGCTCTCTCTAATAGGTCGAGATTTCTAAAGTTTTGCAGGTGGACGAATTTATGATTATTGGAGGCTCAAGTAGCCTACTTGGCAGCCAAGGATAGGCTGCATTCATCTACAATAGGAGTGAATCAATCAAATGTTGTTGGAGTTGTTTGCTAGTAGGTTGGATCTGCTTCAGATTGCCCTAGTTAGGGCTGAGTTTTTCAGAAAATGTCTCGCTCAAATCCAATGGTTTTGGGGAGCATAATTGGACGTCTACAAGGAGGGAAAGTGCGGGATTGGTGTCCTAGTCTAGGACAGTATTTGGAGCAGCCAAAAGAATAGTTTTGGGAGGGCTTCAGTGGCTTGCTCCATGCCCTAAGTAAAGTCACTTGAGAAGGAATTTGAGGATTTCTAGAAGGGGAAAAGAAGGGAAGCTCAGGAAAAGGAGGTCAAGGGAGCAATTTGACTAGCCCAAGTTTGATGTTGAAGGACATTTGATGGTGATATGTGGAAGCCCTCCATGCCATAATTTTGCCTCATTGAAGCAGCACAATTAGGAAATAGAGGAAAGAAGTCCCTGAGAGTTGTGTTCTTGAAGGACTAAGGAGCAGCTAGTGGGCAAGAAGCCCCAAAGGAGCTGAGGAGCAGCAGTGGGAAGTCTAGAATTGTTCACAAACTGAGTTGTGAACAACTCAACGGAAGACCCTATGTATTGGTTTTTGATGGACTAAAGATCAACTAGAGTGCAGATTGGAGTGGTGTTCAATCACCTAAAGGAGCAGTATCATTGATAGAGGAAGATTGGTGTTGTTGAAGAAGGTGATCAACTAGTAAGTCAGTGCATTTTGTTGAGGGTAGATTGGTGGTCAAAGTTGTTGACACCAAACCTTAATTTGTATTCCTTGTATCAGTGATTGCATGAGGGCCATGATCCTTGGTAAAGGAGCCCTAAACTGTTGTATTATAGTTTGTTAATATAACAAAGTTTTGGTATTAAAAAAATTGTAAAAATTTTGTATATATTTGTGCACTAGTTGATTTAGTGTTCTTTATATTTCGTTGAGCAAAGTAGTTTTTTGTGGTATTTGGATTGGTAGTGACAGTCATTCTAAGACCCTACACTAGATTCCGGTACCGTGGAAAAACAACATGGTATCAGAGCTACTTTGAAGGGCCAGTGAATCAAAATGTGCACAGCGAAGTAGCTCAAAGGGAGTTGAGATTGTCTAGATCATGGAGTAGATGTTTCAACAGAAGACATGGAGATGTTGTCTTCACTGTCTTGGCAGCAAGATTGGTTGGGATTTCCGGTGAATTGATGGTGAACCTAGTGAACAACAGTTTGTTATAGGACAAATTACTGATCATGGACTTCCTATGACTTGCCATAGATCGTTGGACAACTCTAGGGTTGCTTTAGCATGGACAAGATTGGTATTATCGAGATTCTTTCATGTGATGAACAACATGTTGGCAAGCTAGTTTCTTCTTCAGGCAATGATGTTAAATATCCGAGATTGGAGAGATATGCACGTTTTGTGTTTGTCCCAGGGGGATGAGTGCTTGCAAGACTATGTTGCAGAGATGATGGTCGTGTTTGACCACAACATAGACTGGCCTTGTAGGATAGGAGATCAGTAATAGGTTGAGCCAATGGAGATCGTGTAGACTCAAATGGAGTCTAGGTTCAAAGGGAACAACCCTATGGAGGTGTTGAGATCTTTAGTTTCAGATGAGATGAGGCAGAGGCACTACTGAGATAGCGTGGTTCATTCTACAGAGTATGTTGCAGCAGCAGACGCTAAATGGGCTAGTGTCGTCGATGATGATGATGGAGACTTCCTAGCGTTGGAAGTACATCCCTCGCTAAGTGGGAGCATTGAGATTGGTAGCTTGTGAGTTACTCCAAACCGTAGACTATAGGGTTTTGGAGGAATTGGGACAACAGTCACTCGTGGTCTAAAAACCCAAGGGTGTGGGTTTTGTACCCAAGATTGTGCGTGTGAAACCGTGTATGGATTTTGACACTTGGCACTTGGAGATTGTAGGGCACCCTTAAAGGAACAAGGGGCCACTTGTAGCACCAAGAGAGGCCTTTTGGGTTGGAAGAAAAGATTTTTTTATGTGATTATGTGGGTGAATTTGTCTTAAGTTCTTGACTTGAGGAGACGAGTTAAGAATCTTAGACGTCACCATAAGGAATGATATAAAAAGGACTAAGAAGGAGCCTCATTTCGCACCCAATCAAGTCACATGTTTATAATGTGAAGACTGAAATAGGAGGTCAAGTCCGCAACCAAGAAGGAGAAAGGATCAAATCTGGTAAGGGTTGGTTTTGGGACTATTTTGGGTTGTGGTTATGCAAGTAAAGGCAACAAGTAGAAGGTAACTAGGTTGCGACTTTTTAAGACAAAATATGTGCATGAAAACAAAAGCAATCTCTCTCTAACAAGCCGCGATTTCTAATGTATTGCAAGTGGACAAAATTATTGTTCTTGGAGGGCCAAGTAGCCTACTTAGCATCCAAGTATAGGTCGCAATTTCTAAAGTATTGCAAGTGGACAAAATTATGATTCTTAGAGGGCCAAGTAGCCTACTTTGCATCCAAGTATAGATCGCATTCATCTATAGGAGAGAAGAAATCAGAGGTTGTTGGAGCGGTTTGTAAGGGGGTTGGATCTACTTCGAGTTGCCCTAGTTATGGATGACTTCTTTAGAAAAAGTCTCGTGCAAATCCAAGGGTTTTGAAGAGTAGAAGTGGATGTCTTCAAGGAGAAAAAGTGCAAGATTGGTGTGTTTTTTTAGCACAATATTTGGAGCAGCCAAAAGAACGGTTTTGGGAGGGTTGCAGTGCTTGCTCAAAGCCCTAAGTACAATCACTTGAGAAGGAATTTGAGAAATTTTAAAAGTGCATAAGAAGGGATGCTTAGGACTGATATTTGAAGGAAAAAAGAGGGAGGTCAACGGAGCAGTTTGACTAGCCCAAGTTTGTTGGTGAAGGACTTTTGACAGTGATAGGTGGCAACCATCCATTCCCTATGTTTGCTTCATTGAAGCAGCACGAGTAGGCAATAGAGGGAATAAGTCCCTAAGAGTTGTGTTCTTGAAGGACTAAGGAGTAGCTAGTGGCACAGAAGTCCCAAAGGAGCTTAGGAGCAGGAGTGGGCAATCTAGAGTTGTTCACAAACGAAGTTGTGTACAACTCAATAGAAGACCCTATGTCTTGGTTGTTGATGGACTAATGATCAGCTAGAGGGAAGACTGGAGTCGTGTCCAGTGACCTAAAGGAGCAGGATCATTGATAGAGGCATATTGGTGTTGTTGCAAATCAAGAGCCAATGGACCGAGCACATGTGTTCAGAGGATACGACCAATGGAGTTGTGAAGTGTAGTAAATCAACTAGTAGGTCAATGTATCTTTTTCAGGGTAGTTTGGTGGTCAAAGTTGTTGACATAAAACCCTAGTTTGTATTCCTTGTATCAGTGATTGTATGAGAGCGATGATCCCTAGCAACAGAGCCCTAGACATTTGTATTACAATTTGTTAATATGACGAAGTTGGGTTATTGAAAAATCTGTAAAAAGTTGTCTATATTTGAGCACTAAATGATTTACTATTGTTTATATTTCGTTGTGCAAAGTAGTTTGTTGTGTTATTTGGATTGGTAGTGTCAATGATTCTATCACCCTAACCTAGATTCCAGGACCGTAGAAAAACAACAGAATACCCAAAATCCTAGTGTTGTCTAGTAGCACAATGGTTGATTGGTCGAAGGCTTAGTATGCTTACTTTCTCGACCTTACCACCATCCTAGAAGGAGAAAACATCGAGCAAACACCAATGAATTAACCATACACATTCCCACCACCCTTTGGGTAATATTATAACACGACAATCATGAACAATAATCCCTAAACATGTGAACCCCAATGTAACATTTCCATTTCTTTCATATCAAAGTTCTAGGAAAAATTTTGAATCTCACACCCATGAACAAGATCACACTACCTTGAAACCATGAAAAAATGATAAATCATGGTGCAACTAGCAAATATTTCAGTATATTAAAGGGCAATAGTATTGTGGAGGAGAAAATTATGACTCATGCATCCTCTATGTCATGCTTGTAGAATGTCTAGTGTATCTTCGCCACTTGACCTTTGTAGACCACACAATTGTAGTTGTTCACCGCATAAAAAAGATCAATATAGTTTACCATCAAAGCATAGATAAAATACATAATAATTTGAATAGCAAACAAATGGAGACACAAATTAGCGAAACATACTTTTAGTTTTAAGTGTTGTGCATTGCATGTAGATATGTTGACTCACCTTCATTTATGAACAATAACCTCGATTTTCTTTGTCTTCTTCCTTCATTTCCATTTCAGCACCCAATAAACAAAACCAAGACCAAACTAAGAGAAATGTAAAAGAAACAAAAGAACAAAACAAAGAAAGAGTACAACACACCTAACAAACAAAACCAAGACCAAACTACAAAAAAAAAAAAAACAAACAAACGAAAAGTAGTACAACACAGCATGGCCATGCTCAAACTCAATAAAAACAAAACAGCAGACAAGAACAAAGAAAAAAATGCAAACATCCCCTCCGCCCATCATCTCCCCTGCAATGTGTTGTCCTCCACTGAAAGGAAAAAAAAAAAGTGGGTTAAATAAGGCTAAAATCCACACACAATTATTAATGTTAAAACATATTTCAAAACCAATGATTATTCATAATAGGAAACACGCCTCCCCTAGAGTTTGTTTTATAACGATGGAGACACTTTTTTATTCCACTTCCTCTGCTCATCAAAACAAGCCATCTACAAAAGATATGCAATAAGATATTAGAATCATTATATATGTTAAACTAAAGAGTAACCAATTATTAATCATAATAAGACACACACCTTCAAACCATCTACAAAAGATACGCAATTAGATATTAGAATCATTATATATGTTAAACTAAAGAGTAACCAATTATTAATCATAATAAGACACACACCTTCCTTTGAGATTGTTATATAAAAGGGGAGAGTCCATTTTGTATTTCACGTATTCGTGCTCATTGGAACATGCCATCTGCAATAGATACACAATAAAATATTAGATTTCTAATAAAATTCAAATTGGATAGTTTGAAGGCTTAAACTTCAATAAAAACAAATCATGTAGTCAACAACAAACAAAAATTTGCATACTTCCCTTTTGCACATTATCTCTATTATAGTGTCCTCTCATCCGCTGAAAGGAAAAAAAGTGGTGTGAATAAGGTTAAATAAAGACACGGAGAGTAATGGCAAGCATAATTCAAAACAAATAATTATTCATAATCGCTAACATACCTCATCTAGAGTTTGCCTTATAACGATAGACATTCCATTTTGTATTCCACTTACTCATGCTCACCAGGACAAGTCGTCTACAAAAAATACATAATAAGGTATTAGAACCATTATACAAGCTAAACTAGAGAGTTGAATGCTACAATCAATCATAATGTGAAACATATCTAAATTTGAGATTTTTTATATAAAGGGGGATAATCCATTTTGTATTTTACGTATTTATGCTCACTGGAATCAACCATATGCAGTAGATAGAAAATAACATATTAGAATTCTAATAAAAATTAAAATAGAGAGTTGAAGGCAAGAACTTGTGAGCCAAATTAATTCTAGTTCATCTATATTCCATGCTATATCTCAAAGTATATAATTTTTCTAAACTAGACGTAATTCTAGTAGGAATAATGCAATTAATGTTATCGCAAGATAAATAATCCTTTTTGTAAGAGGGATCCAAGCATATTTAAACATATTGAACATGTTGAGATTCATAACTTGGGAGGTACTCCAAACCCTAGGTTACATGGTTGTGGAGGAATTGGCACCACAAAGTCACTTCTGGGCAAAGAACCCAAAGTGTGGGCTTTACACCCAAGCTTGTGGGTGTGAAACGTTTATGATTTGGACACTTGCTGCTTTGGAGATTGTAGGAGAACCCTCAAAGGAACTGCGGGTGAAACCGTCTATGGATTTGGGACACTAAGTCTACTCAGGATTGTAGAGAACCTCTTACGGAACAAGGGGACGCTTGTAGCACCAAGAGAGCCTCAAAATTTAGAAGCTTAGACATCGCACTAAGGAATACATAAATGAGGAGTGAGGAGGAGCCCTATTCCTCACCCAATGAAGACATTTATTCATCATGTGAAGACTAAATAGGAAGACGAGTCCGCAACCAAGAAAGGAGAAAGCCATCACGTCTTAGGTTAGGGGTTAGTTTTGGGACCGTTTTTGGGGATGTGGTTATGCAGTAGTAAACAGGCAGCAAGTAGAAAGAGACTAGAGAGACTTTTCGAGACGAAAATATGAGCATACAAAAGTAAATGCTCCTCTAACGCAGTCGAGATTTCTGAAGTTTTGCAAAGTGGAGAAAATTATGATTTTTGGAGGGCTTTTGTGTAGCGTACTTCGCGTACCAAGGATAGTGCCGCATTCATCTACATAGGAGCAAAGCAAATCAAAGTTTTTTGGAGTTGTTTGTAGATAGGTTGGATCTGCTTATTTCCCTAGTTAGGGTTGAGTTTTTCAAAAATGTCTCGCTCAAATCCAAAGGTTTTGGGGAGCATAAGTGGACGTCTACAAGGAGGGAAAGTGTAGATTGGTGTCCTAGTTTAGGACAATATTTGGAGCAGCCAAAAGAATGAGTTTTGGGTGGGCTTTAGTGGCTTGCTCCATGCCCTAAGTAAAGTCACTTGAGAAGGAATTTCGGAGGATTGCTAGAAGGGGAAAGAGATGCCTCGTGAAACGAGGAGGTCTGGGAGCAATTATGACTGCAAGCTTTGTTGTTGGCGGACTTTTATGAAAATGATATCCTGGAAGCCTCTCCATGCCATGCTTGTCGCATTGAAGCAACACAAGTAGGTGGCGAGGTAATGAGATAGTCTCCCGAGAGTTGTGTCCTTTGAAGCCACCAAGGGGCGCCTAGTGGGCCCGAAGCCCAGAGGAGCTTAGGAGCAGAGAAAGTGAGAAGTTCAGAATTGTTCACAAACGAGTTGTGAAGAACCTCAACAAAAGACCCTATGTATTGGTAGTTGATGGACTAATGATCAACTAGAGCGCAGATCGAGCCTTGTTCACTACCTAAAGAAGCAAGAGATTGGCTGATAGAGGAATATTGGTGTTCTTGTTCAAGGCGTAATGGTGGTCAAAGATGTTGACACCAAGCACTAATTTAATTCCTTGTATCGGTGATTTGTATGACGCACCACGATCGCCTGCACAAGAGCCCTAAACCGTTCTATTATAGTTTTGTTAATATAACGGTTAAGCTATTATTGTAAAAAGCGTATATATAAAGAGCATCTGAAGTTGATTTCCACCGATGTTTTATATTCCATTTGTTGTGCAAAGTGAGCTAGATATGTGGTATTTGGTCAGAGGAAAATGAGTCTAAGACCCTAACCTAGATCTCCAAGCATTCGTGGAAAAAACACCATGCTATCGCAGCCACTTTGAAGGGCCAATGAATCAAAGTGGTGGCTACAAGAAGTAGCTCGTAGAGTTGAGATTATCTAGATCATGGAGCGGATTGGCTTTCAAAGAGGACGACATGGAGATGTGGTCTTGACTGCCAAGCGCCGAGATTGGCTAGGAGTTTCTCGTGGATTGGTGGTGAACCTCCAGTGAACAACAGCTTGTTGCAGGATAAATTACCTGACTCGGGGAATTCCTATGACTCGACATGAGATCGTTGGGATAACTCTAGGATTGCTTTAGCATTGACAACATTGGCATTAATCGAGATCCTTTTCATGTGATGAACATGATACGTTGGCAAGCTAGTTTCTTTCTTTCGGGAAAAGATGTTACATATCCCGTATCTGAGGGATGTGCACGTGTTGTGATTTGACCTCAGGGGTTGAGTGCTTTGGCAGTGACTATGTTGTGTGTTGATGATGGCCGTGTCTCGACCGCAAACTCGTGACCGACCTTGTAGGGATAGGAGATTTGCACGGCTTTGCGCTTTGAGCCAATGGAGAACGTAGTAGACTCAAAGTGAGTCTATCTTCAAAGGGAACAAACCTTATGGAAGTGTTGAGAGCTCTTGGTTTCAGATGAGATGAGGTACAGCGGCACTACCGAGATAGTGTGGTTCATTCTGCGCATTATGTTGCCGTGGTGGACGCTACATGGCAGTGTCGCATCGGCGATGATGATGGAGACTTCCAAAGTGTGGAAGCACTCTCCCTTGCTAAGAGGGGAGCGTAGGAGATGGGTAGCTTGGGAGGTGTATTCCAAACCCTAGTACGTCGAGTCTCTGAGGAATTGGCACCGCAAAAGTCACTTGTGGGCCAAGAACCCAAGGGTGTGCTTGGGCACCCAAGATTGTGGGTGTGAAACTCGTGTATGGATTTCAGACAATTGGCACTTGGAGATAGTAGGCACCTCAATGGAAAAAGGGCCACTTTGCAATATCCTCAAAGGGAAATAACCGCACATACGTAAATACACAGACAGACATACAAAATACAATGTCAAAACCGTATCATGGAACAAGCACACATAGAATGCCGTAAAAATCCGCTATTTTTATTAATCCTAGAATACATATAGAGGAGTACAAGATAATTTAATGAGGCAATTTACCCTTGCCCTAGCAAGTGGAGGACCCTCTCAGAACAAATAATGGTCGCAAATAAGGACGCTGGCCCTAGTCAACAAGAATCAAGCAGAAGAGTCGTTAAAGAAAACGCTGCTTCGGCTAGTGACAAACAAGCAGTAATACGCAGGGAAACGCTCGGCCACAACCTCTGGGGCGAGATGATCACCCTCGCGTCGAAACACCGAGAAACGCCGCTAAACTCCACACACAAGACCTCGCTCATCGCATCAACGCCCTCCCCGACCGGATTCGGCGTTCCTTCGCCCGCACCGCTCGATCTGTTCCTCTCGCTCTGCGATTCTGCCCCTATCACTTCCGCACCGCGTCCTCCCAAAGCCGGGATTCGTCGTTATCTTCTCCGCACCGCGGCTCCTCCAAGGCCGGACCGCTGGCCTCCTCGACCGCGTTCCTCCGATAGATTCGAATATCTCTCGGGACCGTGTCTCGGTGGCCAGACCGTCGCTATCTCTCCAGACCGCGCGTCCCCTCCAAGGCCGGACCGCTAACATGCCCCCGCATCTCTGCGTCTTCTTCCAAGGCTAGATCTCGCCAATATCTCTCGCATCTGCTGCCCCACTGCCATACCGGGATCGCCGTTCACTTTTCGATCCAACCCTTCCGTCGGATCTCGCGTCCTTCCCTTCCGGACCGTCTCTATTCTCCCGGATTCGAAGGCACTGAAGAAGGGGGTGTTCTCTCCAAATTCTTACCGCAAACCGTCACATCACTACCGAAATCGAAGGATGATGTTGTAAAATAACCTACTTGTGGTATGTGCACTCGAAGTCCCCCGAGGCTAAGGGTGATACCTTTAAAATAACCTTACCAAAAGTGCACTCGAAGTCCCCCGAGGTTATGGTGACCCGAATCGGGAGACACCCTGCTGCACTAAACAAAGGCCGGCAGCATCGACTAAACAACCGGCGTGCCGAAGGCATGTAAGTCTAGCTCAATATCAATATCAAATCATGCATGCCAAAATGAGGTGAGAACCCCACCTTATAAAAGCAAACTCCCTCTGAAACTTTGACCGCGTCTCACTCTCTTGGCTCGCGCAGCTACTCCGTTCGTGAGGCTCTCCCCTCACATCCAAGGGACCCCCGCGTCTCTCTACAGTAACGTTAATCAACTAGAAAACACTTATTTTTATAAAGTGAGGTGACTAAAGTGAGGTGACCCCTCTATTTCTCACTTTATTTATTATTTCTAGCCAAAGTGCAAATTAAACAAAATGAAATATTCCAAATTAGTACATTGGGGAATATTACGCTCTCACAAAAACGTTGCTTGTCCTCAAGCAATCAAGTGATGTACGTCGTAAAGTTCTGCTGCCCCAAGTGGCATCCTCATCCAAATAGTACTGCTTACCTCACAATGCTTGAATGTTTACCGTGCCCGAGCAAGCCTCGGCCAACATCGCAAAATGTGCTCGGGTCCCATCAAACTCCTTGTCTCCCCCGTATCACCCCGATATGAAGGGATATCTCAATGCCAGATCCCAAATCGCCTTCATGGTACCGCTAATCAACAGTCCTCTTGATTCTATCGCCATCAGGTTAATAATCGCACGTCTCATGACTCGGATCGCTCATCGGCCTGCTATGACTAAAGACCATGACCGTTCGCATCTATGAATGTGTTCATCAATCGGTGGGAGTCAATCATCACCTCTTCGATCAAGGTATGGAGTTTAAATATAATGAGAACATTCTCCTGTGGATCCTCCATCTCCGGGCAACACCAAGCAAACAGCCACCAACAAAGGGGCAAATTCTCAAAATTCTCCTTCCACCTCAAGCTCGGGTAATGAAGGTGGGCTTAACAGGAACTTGGCAAGCATCATAGCTTACCTCATGTCATTCTCTTCCACTCATGACAAGTGTAGAGTCTATGCCGATCCTGGCCGCAAAATCATTGCCCTCCAATGGCAAAGTGAAAACAATCCACCATAGAAGGTTCCTCTATCAATGAAGAACAAGTCGGCTCAAAACAAACCATCCATGTGAAGAATATGACATGGTCATCATGGATCACCCTAATGAGATGTCTACGAAGGTTCTACATGAGGATACATAATGCAAACAATCTCTCACAAGGATACAACGTAGTTCTACTCCACTCAGAACTTTAAAATTACATGGCAAGTTAGTTGCACAAGATTCATCACATCTACTAATGGATATAGTAAATGGTTGAATATGACAACAACATAAGGCCAAACACTTGCCCATAACCGTACAATGGATGAATATCAACTTATGGCCCACCTCAAAAAGAGAACACATATGTAGTAGTGGTGGCTATGCCTCCTCCCATGCTCCTATTAGAACATGCAGTGCGTAAACACTCAAAGGCACATTCAAATTTCATGTGTCTCTCATAATCAAGCCTCCCATACAACCGACCATATGCCGGAAGTAACATGGTACATGGGTCCATGGCATGAGTCCTCCATAGTGTTTTGGCATGCTATGAAGAAGAATGAACCATGTACGTAAAGAAAGATAATCCTCCTCATGCTTTGGAAACCCAAGTCAAGAAGAATATGCCATAGATGTCTCTATCATCATTACTCTCTTTTGTTCATCAAGTGCAGCAATTATGAAGTGATCTCCTGGGACCCATGGGCTATAGATCCACCGAGACTCATCCGCCGGGCACACTTCATCCATAAAGCTCGCTCCACAGGTGACAACGCCGGGAGCTCATGCAACAAGCTTCTCGTCAATACAAGAGCTCCGCTCTTTGACATGCTCCTTGTCAAAGACTCCGCTCCAACACCGTCGCAACAAAGTGTGGAATACTTCCCAAGATGGAAAGTGCCTCCGTCATCATCAAAGACCAAAGGAGATAGCGCCATCCCCTCTTCCGCAACATCATGCAAAGTGTGAGAGCAAATCTGCCCTTTGCTCTCCCGTAGAAACAAAGCCAAAGCAACTAGACAATTTTTATGGTCGCCCTCCCATACTTCCATCATACAACTCATGTGGTGAAGACATAACGAATGATATGAATAACACAGCAACACCATGCACTACATACCTGCGCCGCTCTCCATGATGCAAGTGTCCGCCATCTTTTCCTCCACCCTCCGACTCTTAGGAAGAGTGTGGTGCCAAGAGATGGCCCAACCAAAGACAAATGCAAGCCTCCCGCTGCCCTAAGATCGTAGTTCTCAAAGTGCAGCCCAAGTCCTTCAAGAGTAACCAGCGTGTACCAAGCTTCGTGGTACCGACATCAGCACCCTGTGCAGCTTCCTAGCTCCTTGCTCATCAACCACATCCACTCGATCACGTGTGGATGCCTCCTTCTCCTCATCCGGATACTCTCCCATGAGGGCTACCATCAAATCAAATTTCCGACTGCACTGCGTGATTTTTGAAGTGTAAACTTCTCAAGGATCAATCGAGGACCTTAAGCAAGAATCAAATAGGTGGCAGGAAAACCTCCCATCATGATGTGCATGGCTCAAGAGATGTCCAACACAAGCATGAGAGATGTTATCCATCCTAAGATGTTCACCATCTTCTATTTGCTCTTTGTGAGATGGGAAGAAAATAACAGACCCCATGGTGTGTCAAGTATCTCAGCAGATCTTCCTTGAGACCTCCTCTTCATCCATAGTCTGCCCATCGAGTACCACCAAAATCTCTAGCCATCCAACCTCAACACGTGGTCAGATTCTGGTACAACTCTAATCGTCTCATCCCATTATCCAAGTCAATATATGAGACTCGACTAGGTGGTCGCTTCTCTCTCTAATGGGAAGAGATGACCCAACAACATCGCTAGTCCCATCCATGCATGCCCGAAGGGGAATGATCCGACGCTCCCTCGTGCTCCTCTCGGTTGTACCTCATCGTGAATCCACTGCCCCAATGCGGACCAACTTACCGCCGACTTGGCACAAGTCACTCTCATACCCTCCAGCCCTCCGGTCCCGCAACAAAATGGTCTCCGTACCGACGCGGCCTTCTCCCTCAAAACTCGAAGGTCCGTCCGAAGCCGATGATACCGTCCGGCGACCATCATCCGACACTCGTATCCCTTAGTGCCTCATCGATAATGGATATATCTCCCGATACCTCACCATCTCGTCGTAGGCCGAAGTACTATCCGAAGACTCCTGGACATGGTTCTCAAATATCACTCTCGATGGCTTCCCACTGGGTAGGCTCTAATTTCCTCCACCACGATATCAACCGGCACCTGGCCAAGGAGGACCTTCTAATGATGGTGAGTCCGTGTCACACTAGGTATCCTCGAACCCCCGCAATCCTCGTGTGTCCCTGGTCCTCCTGCGAGGTAACCACTTAATGGTTTTCCCCGATACCCCGCTGTCGAAAGAGGTATCCAACTTCATTCATCCAAGCTTTTTCTCGAGCTACCGGATGACCCGTCAAATGCTCAGAGATGGAATCGTCTGATCGTGCGTCAGAAGTCTCATCATGTGAGTGCTTGTTCCCCTCCGTGAAAGTTGTGAGGTTCACTTCCTGGTCACCGAGTCGAACATAATCTCTACCAGTCATGGCGGTGGTATTCCACCATGATGATGGCCATGTTTCCGGTGATGATCACGGAGTTCAATGTGCGATACCGGGATCCGGATATATTTTTCGAACGAGAGAGCCTTTCATGAACGCCGGTCCTAAAGCCCGGGTACCCTCGCAAGAATGCCACCATCCGACCCGATTCATTTCTTGCCGCACCGCGGTCCCCTCGCGCTCATCCGGTGGCGGGCATGGTAGGACGTGTGGGTGTATGTGATGCCACATGCCGAGTGGCATCATGCCTCCGGCAAATGGCGGGATGCCCCGATCCCTCACCAACCGAAACCCTTGAGGTTTCCCGTCGCCTGCACCGCCAGCGCAATGTAGCTCGACCGATCTCTCCACACAAGAACTCGTGATATCTCTCGTATCCTTCCGTGACGTTCTGATGTTGGAGGAGCATTTTCAAACCTCTCTCATCATCATCAACCGCCATCGCCTCTTTCGCTATGTGTTCATGTGCCTCGTAAATCGCACGGCCGCCGCAAAACCATATCGCCGTTAACTTCGACCTCCGATTTACTCATTGAAAACTACTCGTAAAATTTGAATTTGGGAGCAGTGATCCTTGTCCAAAACCTTAAAAACCCAAAAACGTTTCTCCTAATTCCAAACTTCAAAATTCTGACCCTTTTTATTTTGGCCCTTTTTCCAACCGTTTTCCGGTATTGCACCGTTATTGCTTCAAAATCTCCAAACAACCCCTTCCGTATGATCTTCCCAATGTCATAGACCACAGTCGAGCGTAATTATGCTTCCGATACCACCGTAATATCCCCAAAGGGAAATAACCGCAATACACGAAATACAGTTTACGTATATACAAAATACAATGTCAGAACTGCATCATGAACAAGTACACATAGAATGCCGTAAACTAAGCCATTTTATTAATCCGAGAATACATATAGAGGAGTACAAGATAATCGTAATGAGTGCACCTATCCTTGCCTCAGGTAAGTGGAGACCCTCTAACAAATAATGGTCGCAAATATGACGTCCTCTCTAGTCAACAAGAATCACAGGAAGAGCCGCAAGGGAAAACGTTGTCTCTGCTAGTGACAACACAGAAGATGAGAAATGGCCAAGCACAATCCTCTGTATGAGATGATCACTCCTCAAGGCCGGGTAATGAGAATGGGCCATAAACCCCACACACAAGACCCTCGCTATCGACCAACGCCCTCTCGATCGGACCGCGCCTCTTCGCCCGCACCGTCGGACCGAGTCCTCCTCGCTCAGACCGCGTCTCTATCACCTGGCCGCGCCCTGTGTCGGGATCTTCGCTGCTATCTTCTCCGCACCGCGTCTCCGCGTCGGGACCTCGCCAACAGTCTCCCTCCTCGGGGACCGCGTCCTCCAAGGCCAGATTCGGCCACGCTATCTCTCGCACCGCATCCCCTGTGGCCAGACCGTCGTTACCCCTCCAGACCGCGTCTCCAAGGGCCGGATTCGCCATCATCTCCCCATCCGCGGCCCTCCAAGGCCAGACCGACGCAATATCTCCTCGCACCGCGCTTCCCACCGCTGGCCGCCCGACCGAACGCTCACTTTTTCGTATCCAAATCCTTCCTCGCCGGGATTTATGCCCTTCCCCTCTCGGGATCAACGTCCTATCTCTCGGACCGCGCAACAAGAAGGGGGTGTTCTCCAAATTCTCACCGTAAAACTTCCGTCAAAGCAATTACCACCGAAAATCGAAGGATGATGTTTTAAAATAACTCATTGGTAAGGTGCACCAAGTCTCCCCGAGGCTAAGGGTGATACTGTGAAAATAATTTACCAAAAAGGGAGCACTTAAGTCCCCCCGAGGCTAAGGGTGAGATCTCCGAACGGGAGACACTCGGTTGCACTAAACAAAGGTCGTTGCATCGACTAAACAACCCACAGGTCAAGGCATAGGTTCAGTTTCAATATCAATATCAAATCATGCATGCCAAAATGAGGTGAGAACCCTCACTTTATAGTGCTAAATTTCTCCAAAACTTTGACTCAGCTCTTCACTCTCCTTGGCTCGGCGCAGTTACCCTGGGCCGGGCCGTGAGGCCTCTCTATATTCATGTGGACCCTCAAGGCCCCTCTCTCTAAGTTATAACGTTAATCAACTAGAAAACACTTTATTTATAAAGTGAGGTGACTAAAGTGAGGTGACCCCTCTTATTTCTCACTTTATTTATTATTTCTAGCTAAAGCGGCAAAATTAAACAAAAATGAAATATTCCAATTAGCAAGGCTAATTGGGAATATTACACACTTGTAGTGCCAAGAGAGGCCTTGGGGATTGAAAGAAAATATTTTTTATGTGATTATGTGGGTGAATTTGTCTTAAGTTTCAAGTCGGCCTTTACTTGAGGAGACCATTAACAGTGACGGCCACCCCATGAATGATATAAATAGGATTGAGTAGGAGCCTAATTCTCACCCAACAAGTCACTTATTTATCATGTGGAAGACCAAAATAATAGGCTTAGTCCGAACCAAGAAGTAGAAAATGATCAAGTCCTATGGTTGGTTATGGGACTATTTTCGTTATATATGCAAAGTCAACGCAACAAGTAGAAGGAGACTAGGCCACAACTTTAGGACAAAATATGTGCATGAAAACACAAGCAATCTCTCTCTAACAAAGCCGCAATTTGTAAAGCATTAAAGATGACAAAATTATGATTCTTGAGGGTCATAGTCTATTTAGCATCCAAGTATAGGTTGCATTCATCTATAGAAGGAGAGAAGAAATCAAAGGTTCTTGGAGTGGCTTGTAGGGGGGTTGGATCTACTGCTGTCTACAGGATGACTTCGAAAAGTCTCGCGCAAATCATGGGTTTTGGAGAGTAGAATTTGATGTATTCAAGGAGGAAAGTGTAATTGATGTCCTACTTTAGGATTAAATATTTCGATCAGCCAAAAGAACAATTTTGGGAGGGGTTGTGTGACTTGCTCCAAGCCCTAAGTACACAGCTCAATGGAGAAGTTAGTTGAGGATTACAGTGCAAAAGAAGGGATTTTAGGACTCGATCTTTGAAGGACAAAGAGGGAGGCCAGGGAGCAATTTAACTAGCCCAAGTTTGTTGGTAATAACTTCTTTGGGCGTTGATAGGTATGTGCCCATCTATTCCCAAGTTTGCCTCATTGAAGCAAAGACAGAAATAACGGAGGGAAGATGTCCTAAGAGTTGTGTTCTCGAAGGACTATGAGCAACAGAGGGCAAGAAGTCCCATAGGAGTCGAGGAGAAGCAAAGAGGCAATCTAGAGTTGTTCACAAACACAGTTGTGTACAACCCAACAAAAGACCCTATGTCTTGGTTGTCGATGGACTAATGACCGCTTATAGGGCATATTGGAGCCGTTCTTCTCGTACAAAGGAGCTAGATCATTGATAGAGGACAGTAGTTGCAAATCGTGAGCTAATGGAACAGTGATGATGTGTTCAGATACGAATGCTGGAGTTGTGGAAGCAGAATCAATTAGTAGGTCAATGTATCTTTTCCAGAAGTTTGTTGGCTTCTAAATTTACGACATAAACCATAGTTTGTATTCCTGTTTCAATGATTGTATGAAAGCAATGATCACTCGTACGAGAGCCTTGGAAAGTTGTATTGGCTACTTTGTTAATAAGGACCCTTACCTAGATTCCGTGACCGTAGAAAACATCGAATGCTCCCAAATCCAGTGTCAGTTTCACTACACAATGTGGTTGATTGGTCGAAGGCTCGTACGTTTGCTTGCTCGACCTTACCATCCTCCTCACAAGGGAACGTTGTGGGGTGGTGATGGAACAAATTAGCATATAAATAAACATACCATTTTATGTATATCTCAAACCACTATTTAAGTAGAAGGAGACTAGGCCGCAACATTTTAGGACAAAATAAGTGCATGAAAATTTTCCTAACAAAGTCGCGATTTCTAAAGTATTGCAAGATGACAAAATTATGATTCTTGAGGCCAAGTACCCACATAGAATCCAAGTATAGGTTGTCTTCATCTATAGAAGGAGAAAAAATCAAAGGTTCTTGGAGTGGCATGTAGGGGGGTTAGATCTATCAAGTTGCCCTAGTTATGGATGACTTCTACGGGGTAAAAGGCTTCACAAATCCAAGGGTTTTGAGAGAATTGGCGTATTCAAGGAGGAAAAGTGTAGGATTGATGTCCTAGTTTAGGACAATATTTCGATTAGCCAAAAGAACAGCTTTTTGGTAGAAATAGTAGTTGTTAGCCACCTATAATATTTTGTTATACCAAAAGGTGGCTAAGATATTTTTTTGGTACCCAAGGAACAAATTTTATCACCGTAAAAATTGTTGGCTCTTGAAGACTCCCTCTTTAGCCCTATGCTTCCGTCCAAAATCCTCATTTACCGTCTCATTTTATACTCGTAAAATTTGGCCGATTTCGTATAACAAACTCACGAAGAAATCATCATTTTCCTCCCCATTTTTCTCCATATTATTCCTCTACTTTTCATGAGTTTCTCCCTCCATCCGTAAAAAATCTTCCCGACATGTATTTGAAACTTTTTTGAACTATTTACGAAACCCCCAAATCCATTGAAAACCTTGAAATTTCTCGTAAAAAACAAAGTTTTATTGCTATGAACCTAAGCCCTTGGGCTAAGTCCTAACCACTTCCCCCACATGCCCATGTGTTAAAACCAAACGTTAAAGCTTTCGGCGCTAATCGCAAATATCCAAAGGGGTATGATTTAAACCATTACAAAGCTCATTTTCTCAGAAACCCAAAACCCACTTTCCGAAAGTTCTAAGTTAAACTTAAAAACCATGTGCCGAATACAAATGGGTTGATCGGAAAGACCAGCTCAATGGCCCGACTGCGATTAGCCCTTGTCTTTATAAACTCCCTAGTATATTACATTCCGTGAAAACCCCCGGCCCCCGCAATCGGGTGCCTTTTTCCTTTACTGATATATTTTCCGCCCCGATCCATTATAACTTATGTTTATTGCAAACTTTTGCTTTTATATGTTTAAAGGTTTTTTTCGCCGTACGTAGGTCGCTAACGGATCGTTGATCTAGTTTTCGATCCAACTGTCTACGCACAATCGCATCGCAACTTTTTTTTCTCATTGCGCAACGCACCATCTCTCGTCGACCTCCGATTGCCGACCCCATTAAATCCCGACCGTCGATCTTGTTCTTCGCATCAACTACCGCGCTCAATCGCAAGCCTCTCATCTCACTCCGATTGCGATCCTCCGATTCCACTTGTACCGTCCATCCGTTTTCAAGAACCGACTACCATCGCACACCCTTGCGATCCCTCCGATTACATCCTATCCGTTCATTTCCCGCCGATCCGTCACTATCGCTCGATCGCACCGGTCGCCCGAACGCTAAATCACACGCCTTTTCCACACCGTATTTAATCCTAGCCGTCCATCTCCTCGATGATCGACGGACAACAAGACCCGCACCGGAAAATTCAATCGCATCCCCTTTTCTCGCCACCTCGATTGAGACGGCCCGATTAGACCGACCGTCCACGTGTCCGCATCGTACGGTCCAAACCGCTCCTCCTTATTCTTCTCCCGCTATCCTTTTTCGCCTTTCATCTCCACCGTTGGTTGCTTCCCGACGGTTTCTCCCCCACTATCCGAAGGGGAAGCTTAAACCTATTTCCGGCAGATTTCTTAACTATTTGTGTTTTGCGTGCGTTTTATGGTTTTCCATTGTTTAATGAAAGAAAGCCGAGGTCGGGAAAGACGTTTCCGCGCCTTCGTCGTTAAAGAGAACCATCTCATGGAGTTTCGCTTCATTGTTTTCTCAATGCTTCATGGGCATTGATGCTTTAAAAGCCCAAGACGGCTCGCACATCGACAAGACAATCGTTTTAATTCAAAAACATGAAGAGCATTGCATTTTGAAGACAGTATACGCAGTGAAGATTGAAGACGGTTTTTGGGGATTGGCTGCCAAGACCGTTATCAAAAGCCCAATCTCAACGAAAACACAGCTTTAAAAAAGAAAATCACAATTTTTTGATGACGTAAAGGTTTCCACCGTCTAACCGAGGCAGTCTGATTCCACACAAAGAGCCACCTCGTTGCCCTCAAACCTTCAAATGAGGTCGGGTTATTGATTCAGTGAACATTCCATTCAAATAAAGCAATAGTTAATTTACGAAAGGAGTGTAATAGAAAAATAGTCACAGAGGCTGTCTTACGTAACATAGAGCCTCAAAGTCAAATAAAGCTCCCACCGAGCTTTGATATTAATTGTAAAACATTAATACAAATTGATCCACTCCGTACACTTCTCCATCGAACCCCCAAGAGACCGAGAAGTCATTTAATCAGACATTGGTTCACGAGACATTTTTGTTAGTTCTCACCTCCTCATCTTCCTATAAGTACTGTGACAAGAGAGAAGGTTGGTTGTTGTTTGGATCACAAGTTGTAACATCGAAACTCTTCCGAAATAAATATACAAGTCCTATGAAGTTGAAAATAATTTGGATTTTTGGATGTCTTGATGATGCCGTTGCATGTCCGTTCTCGAGAAGGCTCTATCATTGGATCCATGAGCTTGGTCACAGAAGTGCTCGAACCGTTAAATGTTTTTTTCCCTTGTTTTCATTATGTTCCATAATTTCTACTGCGTAGGTCGAAAGTTTTAGGCTAAGAAATGACTCGGAAGCACCTAGACCTGTTTGACCCTTCATCATGGGAAAGTCATCAAGCATTTTAGAGGCTTTAAAAACTTCTCTTTAGTCTTCATGCTCGTTTATTTCCTTGATAGCTCAAATAGTTGGTTCTCCCGCATGTTATGGTTCTCCTCGCTTGTCCGCCATCACTTGAAAGCCCTTTATTGAAATCTCCTCGAAGTACCATTGTCTTAAGTTAAATCCAAAGAGGTCGGTTTTGATCTTACCTTTGCCCCAATGGGGCTTGTTTTGAAGGTCTTTATAGTTGCAAACACAGATGTTATTTAGGTGTTCCCTCTTCATGAATGCAACTATCGTTGAATCTTTTATGTTTTCAAACTTTTCGAAATAAGATCTTTTGAGGAAATAGGGTGTTCTAATTCCCAGATTTCATTTTAGAAGTTGTCTTGAAATCATTATTTGCTTAAAGAATGTTTGTAGAATTTATGTTAGCCCCGTCTATCAAATATCTTTATTGATAAGCAGGCTTCTCAAGTTCCCTTTGTTGAGAATTAAATTTCTTTTTTCCAAATCATTAATGTCCATCTCATCTCCAAAACAAAGGATCCCAGGCCAAGTTAGATTTGCCCCTTTGACATCCCATATCCCTTGAAGAGTTTGTCCCGATCTTATTTTGACTCCATTGCCCAATGAACCGGACATTTTCCGTCTATATCTTCCTAGACTCGAGACTCTCACCGTATCAACTCAACCCAACCAAACAAACATCCGTACGTAATAACTAGTCTAAAATCCATAACCAAAGCAAACAAGATAAAACTTTGCAAACAAATATTTGAGAGATCCTCCGAGAACAGAGGACTAGATCCTGAACCTCTAAAGATCGGTTCCGATGTTGCCTTGTCTTTTGATTTGCCAAACCTGTCAAAACACCTGATACTAACAAGAGGACTTGCTCCAAGCCCTAAGTGCAGTCACTGAGAAGTTAGCGAGGACTCCATAAAAGTACAAGAAGGGATTCTTAGGACCGATTTTTGAAGGACAAAAGAGGAGGTTAGGGGAGCAATTAACCAGCCCAAGCTTTTCCACAGAAGAACCTCATGTTGATAGGTATACCTAACCATTCCCCAAGTTTGCCTCATTGAAGCAAAGACGGTAGACAATGTAGGGAAGATGTCTCGGTGAGTTGTGTTTGAAGACCAAGGAGCACTAGAGGGCAAGAAGTCCCACAAGAGTCGAGAGAAGTAGTGGCAACAGAGTTGTTCACAAACATAGTTGTGGCATACCCAACAAAGACTCATGTTCTATTAAAGATGGATCAATGACTCCAGCTATAGGGCATATTGAGCCGGGTTTTCATGACATAAAGGAGAAGGATCATTGGATAGAGGCAAACATTGGTTACAAATCAAGAGCTAATGGACCGCAGATGATGTGTTCGGGGATACGAACAAAGTGAGCCGTGAAGGGCAAAGAATCAATTAGTAGGTCAATGCATTTTTCAGCAGTTTATTGGTCAAATTTGCTAACATAAAACCATAGTTTTGTATTCTGTTTTGCTGATTGTATGAGAGCGATGATCATCGGTACGAGAGCATTGGACAATTGTATTACAATTTGTTAATATGACCCTTACCTAGACCTGTGACCGTAGAAAAACATCGTAATACCCAAAATCCTAGTGTTGTCTACTAAAGCACAATGGTTGATTGTCGAAGGCTCGCAAGCTTGCTTGCTCAACCTTGTTTCATCTCCTCCTCACTAGGGAACGTTGTGTGGGGGTGTGGGGATGTGGAACAAATTGGGGCATATAAATTTAAAATATACCATTTTATGTTATCTCAAACCACTATTTAAGTACTACAAGAGAACCATGCTAGAAGGAGAAAACACTGAGCAAACGAATAATAATAAATAACATTGTTGAAAAACAACATCACTCACCCATCCCCCGCCGTATCTACATTTTCTAAGATATCTTTTCCACTCGACCCTCCCGTACACTACAATTGTAGTCAACAACAGCAGAAAGTAACATATACAGACTACCAACCATGGGATGTGAATATACAGACCCACTTAACTTACCACACATTCCTACCCTCCTTTGGCTATTATTATAACAATGACAATCATGAAAAATAATCCCTCAACATGAACCCCAATGATAGATGAATATTGGTGTCTTTGTTCATGTGACAGTCAAAGATGTTGACACTTAAGCCCTAATTTTTATTCTCAGTATCGTTGATTTTATGACGACCAAGATCGTCAGTACAGGAGCCCTAAACTCGTTGTATTATAGTTTGTTAATATAACGGTTGGGTTATTAAAAATGTAAAAAAGTTGTATATATGTGCGCACTAGTTGATTTACCGATGTTTATATTCCATTGACCAAAGTGGTTTGTTGTGATATCCGGATTGGTAGTGAAAATGATTCTAAGACCCCAACCTAGATTCCAAGACTATGGAAAAACAACATACTAATGCAGCTACTTTGAAGGGTCATGAATCAAGTGTGCAATAAAGAAGCAGTCGAGGGAGTGAGATTATCTATATCTGGGGATGTATGTTTCCAAAGAGACGACATGGAGATGTGGTCTTAACTATCTTGGACAAAGAAGATTGGCTAGAGCTCCGTGATTTGGACACTAGCACTTTGGAGATAGTAGGGCACCCTTCATGGAAAAAGGGGCCACCAGAGTACCCGAAGAGGGACCTCGCGATTGAAAGAAAAAGTATGTTTTATGTGATTATGTGGGTGAATTTGTCTTAAGTTTCAAGTTCGACTCGACTTGAGGAGACCATTTGAGAATGTTAGACGTCACCCTAAGGAATGATATAAATAGGATCGAGGAGGAGCCTCATTCTTCACCCAATCAAGTCACTTATTTATCATGTGAAGACCGAAATAGGAGGTCGAGTCTGCAACCAAGAAGGAGAAAGGATCAAGTCTGGTTATGGTTGGTTTTGGGACTATTTTTAGGGTTGTGGTTATGCAGGTAAACGCAACAAGTAGAAGGAGACTGAGGCCGCAAACTTTTTAGGACGAAATATGTGCATGAAAACATAAGCAATCTCTCTCAAACGAGTCGAGATTTCTAAAGTATTGTAAGACACATAATGATTCTTGAGGGCCAAGCATAGCCTACTTAGCATCCAAGTGATAGGCTACATTCATCTATCTATAGAGGGAGAGAAGAAATCATGGGTTCTTGGAGGGCTCTGTGTTGGATCTATATCAGTTGCCCTAGTTATGGATGACTTGAGAAAGTCTCGCGCAAATCCAAGGGTTTTTTGGAGAGTAGAATTCGATGTATTCAAGGAGGAAAAGTGCGATTGATGTCCTAGCTTGTGACAATATTTCGATCAACCAAAAGAACGATTTTAGGAGGGTTGCAGTGACTTGCTCCAAAGCCCTAAGTACAGTCACTCTGGAGAAGTTAGTTGAGGACTTTTAAAAGAAAGTGCAACATACGAAGGGATTCCTATGGACTCGTATCTTTCTCAAGGAAATAGAGGGAGGTTAGGGGAGCAATTTCAACTAGCCCAAGTTTGTCGTGAAGAACTTTGGGAAAGTGATAGGTGGCAGCCCATCCATTCCCTAAGTTTTCCTCATTGAAGCAAATACAGCAGGACAACTAGAGGGAAGATGTCCCTCAAGAGTTGTGTTCTTGAAGGACCAAGGAGCACACTAGAGGGCAAGAAGTCCTGGCCAGAGCCGAGGAGCAGCGTAGGCAGTCTAGAGTTGTTCACAAACACAGTTGTGTACAACCCAACAAAAAGACCCTATGTCTTGGTTGTTGATGGACTAATGATTAGCTTATAGGGAAATAATTGGAGCTATCTTCACGGACATAAAGGAGCTAGATCATTTGATAGAGTGCGATTGGTGTTAGCGCAAATCAGGAGCTAATGGACCAGGATGATGTGTTCAAGATACGCATCAAGGAGCTGTGAAGTGCACTAAATCAATTAGTAGGTCAATGTATCTTTTTCGGTGGTAGTTTGCTGGTCAAATTTGCTCGACATAAAACCATAGTTTGTATTCCTTGTTTCAAAGATTGTATGAGAGCGATGCATTCCACTGCGTACGAGAGCCTTGCACAATTGCATTACAGGGCTTTGTTAATATGGACTTACTCCGGATTCCGCGACCGTAGAAAAACAACGAGATACCCCAAATCCTAGTGTTGTCTACTAGCACAATGGCTGATTGGTCGAAGGCTCGACATGCTTGCATGCTAGCGACCTTACCATCCTCCTCTCTAGGGCACGTTGTGTGGGGGTGTGCATGTGATGTGGACCAAATTAGCATATAAATTTAAACATACCATTTTATATATATGTCAAACCATTATTTAAGTGGTACCACCCAAGAACCATGCTAGAAGGAGAAACAACATCGAGCAAAACGAAATAATAATAACAATATTTTGTTGGAAAACAACATGAGTCACCCATCCTCTGCTCTCGCATCTACATTTCCTAAGATATCTTCTCCACTCGACCCTCTTAGACACTACAATTCTATTCACTCGTTGCACAAAGTAATATTATATATGAGATCACAAATAAACCATGGGAGCTTAAAGGATAAATATATAGAGCGACAAATTAACCATACACATAGCTACCCTCCCTTGGCTAATATTATAACAACGACAATCATGAACAATAATCCCTGAACATGTGAACCCCAATCTAACATTTCCATTTCTTTCATATCAAAGTTCTAGGAAAAATATTGAATCTCACACCCATGAACAAGATCATACTACCTCGAATCCATGACAAAATGATAAACCAATGTGCAACTAACAAATATTTTAGTATATTAAAGGACAATAGTATTGTGTAGGAGAAAAGTATGCCTCACCCATCCTTTGTGCCATGCTTGTAGAATGTCTAGTGCATCTTCACCACTTGACCTTTGTAGACCATACAATTGTAGTTGTTCACTTCATAAAAAAGATCAATATAGTTGACTATGAGAGCATAGATAAAACACATAATAATTTGAATAGCAAACAAATGGAGCCACAAATTAGCGAAAGATACTTTTAAGTGAAGTGCATTGCATGTAGATATGTTGACTCACCTTCATTTATGAACAATAACCTCAATTTTTCTTTCGCTTTGCTTCCTTCATTTCCATTTCTGCACCCAATAAACGAAACCAATACCAAACTACAAGAAACGTTAAAGAAACAAAAAAAAACAAAACAAAGCAAAAATACAACACACCCAACAAACGAAACCAAGACCAAACTACAAAAAACAAGAAAAAAAATGCAAAACAAATGAAAAGGAGTACAACACAGCATGGCCATGCTCATAACTCAACAAAAACAAAACATGCAAACAACAACAAAAGAAAAAAATTGCAAACATCCCCTCCGCACATCATCTCTCCCAGCAATGTGTTGTCCTCCACCGAAAGGGGAAAAAAAAGTGGGTTGAAATAAGGTTAAAATACACACACAATTACTAATGTTAAACATATTTCAAAAACCAATAATTTTTAATAATAGAAAACACACCTCCCCTACAGTTTGTTTTATAATGATGGACAATCTTTTGTATTCCACTTGCTCGTGCTAATCAGAACCAACCATCTACAAAAGATACACAATAAGATATTAGAATCGTTATATAAGTTAAACTAGAGAGTAAGCAATAATTAATCGTAGTAATAAACACACCTTTCTTTGAGATTATTATACAAAAAGGAGAGAGTCCATTTTGTATTTCACGTATCCATGCTCATTGGAACATGCCATCTGCAATAGATACACAATAAAATATTAGATTTCTAATAAAAGTCAAACTAGAGAGTTTGAAGGCATGAAATTCAACAAAAACAAATCATGTAGACAACAACAACAACAAAAAGATTGCAAACTTCCCCTTTGCACATTATCTCTATTGTAGTGTCCTCTCCTTCGCTGAAAGGAAAAAAAGTGGTGTGAGGAAGGTTAAAATAACGACACAGATAGTAATGGCAAGCATAATTCAAAACAAATAATTATTCATAATTTTGAACATACCTCATCTAGAGTTTGCCTTATAAAGATATACATTCCATTTTGTATTCCACTTGCTCATGCTCACTAGAACAAGCCATTTATACAAATACATAATAAGATATTAGAATCATTATACAAGTTAAACTAGAGAGTTGAATGCAAGAATCAATCATAATGTGAAACATACTTGACTTTCAGCTTTTTTATATAAAGGGGGATAATCCATTTTGTATTTTACATATTTCTGCTCACCGGAATCAACCATCCGCAATAGATAGAAAATAAAATATTAGAATTCTAATAAAAGTTAAAATAGAGAGTTTTGAAGGCAAGAACTTGTGAACCAACTTAATTCCAATCCATTTATATTCCATGCTATATCTCAAAAAGTATATAAGTTTTTCTAAACTAGACGTAATTCTAGTAAGAATAATGCAATCAATGTTATCACAAGATAAATAATCCTTTTTCGTAAGAGGGATCCAAGCATATTTAAACATATTGAACATGTTGATATTGGTAACTTCAAAGGTACTCCAAACCCTAGGCTACAAGGTTGTGGAGGAATTGGCACCACAAAGTCACTTGTGGGCTAAGAACCCAAGCATGTGGGCTTTGCACCCAAGCTTGTGGGTGTGAAACCGTTTATGGATTTGGACACTTGGTACTTTGGAGATTGTAGGGAACCCTTAAAGGAACAGTGTGAAAACACCCATGGCTATCAAGAGATTTGGACACTCTAGTACATTTGAGATTGAAAGAGAGCTCTCTATAGGATCACAGTAAAGGCACAGTCTATATAGACCAAATGGGAGGAGACATTGAAATTTGAGAAGCTTAGACGTCACCCTAAGGAATCATATAAATAGGAGAGGGGAGGAGCCTCATTCCTCACCCAATCGAAGACACTTTATTCCTCATGTGAAGACCGAAATAGGAGGACGAGTCCGCAACCAAGAAGGAGAAAGATCACATGTCTCGGTTAGGGTTGGTTTTGGGACCGTTTTTGGGTCGTGGTTATGCAAGTAAAGGTAGCAAGTAGAAAGGAGACTAGGCCGAGACTTTTCGAGGACGAAATATGAGCATGAAAAATAGAAGCAAAGCTCTCTCTAACAGGTCGAGATTTCTCAAGTTTTGTAGGTGGACGAAATTTATGATTATCGAGGGCTCGTGTAGCTACTTGCAGCCCAAGGATAGGCCGCATTCATCTACAGTAGGAGCAAACAAATCAAAGGTCGTTGGAGCTGGTTTGTAGGTAGGTTGGATCTTTGCTCTAAAGTTTCCCTAGTTATGGGTTGGGTTTTTGCAGAAAAATGTCTCGCTCGAAATCCAAAGGGTTTTGGAGAGCATATGGACGTCTACAAGGAGGGAAAAGTGTAGGATTGGTGTCCTAGTTTAGGGACAAGATTTGGAGCAGCCAAAAGAAAATTTTTGGGAGGGCTTTACGTGGCTCGCTCATGCCTCTAAGTAAAAGTCACTTGAGAAGGAATTGAGGATTGCTAGAAGGGGAAAAGTAAGGGATGCTCAGAGAAAAGAGGAGGTCAAGGGAGCAACTGACTAGCCGCAAGTTTGTTGTTGAAGTGACCTTTTTGAAAATGATATGTGGAAGCCCTCCATGCCATAAGCTTGCTCGCATCGACGCAACACAAGTAGGTACATGAGGAAAGAAGTCTCCGAGAGTTGTGTTCTTGAAGGACTAAGGAGCAGCTAGTGGGCTACGAAGTCCCAAAGGAGCTTAGGAGCAAAGCAAGTGAGAAGTCTGTGAATTGTTCACAACCGAGTTGTGAACAACTCAACAAAAGACCCTATGTCTTGGTATGTTGATGGACTAATGATCAACTAGAGGGCGTATCGGAGCCTTGTTCACTCACCTAAAGAAGCAAAGATTGGTAGGTGCTGAATATTGATAGTCTCTCCAAGGCATACATTGGTGGTCAAAAGTTGTTGACACCAAAGCCCTAGTTTGTATTCTTGTATCAGTGATTGTATGACGACCATGATCCCCTGGAAATACAAGAGCCCTAAACCGTTGTATTATAGTTTGTTAATATAACGAAGTTTGGGTTATTAAAAAAATTGTAAAAAGTTGTATATATGTGCACTAGTTGATTTACAATTGTTTATATTCCATTGAGCAAAGTGGTTTGTTGTGATATTTGGATCAGTAGTGACAAATGATTCTAAGACCCTAACCTAGATCTCCAAGATCAGTGGAAAAACAACATGCTATCGTAGCTACTTTGAAGGGCCATCGAATCGAAGTGTGGCATACGAAGTAAAGCTCATAGAGTTGAGATTATCTAGATCATGGAGCAGATGTTTCGTAGACGACGACATGGAGATGTGGTCTTGACTTGTCATGACATCGGGATGGCAGGAGTTCTGGTGGATTGGTGGTGAACCAGTAGCATCAGCTTTGTTGCAGGATAAATTATCTGATCGTGGGAATTCCATGACTCTGACATAGATCGTTGGGATAACTCTAGGATTGCTTTAGCATTGACAAGATTGGTATTATCGAGATTCCTTTCATGTGATGAACAACATGTTGTGCAAGCTAGTTTCTTCTTTGAGAAATGATGTTACATATCCCCAGATTGGAGGGATGTGCACGTGTTGTGTTTGACCTAGGGGTTGAGTGCACTGGCAGGACTATGTTGTAGTTGATGATGGTCGTGTTTGACCGCAACTCGATCGACCTTTAGTAGGATAGGAGATTTGCACGAATGGGCTTGTAGCCAATGGAGAACTGTGCAGACTCAAAGGAAGTCTATCTTCAAAGGGAACAACCCTTATGGAAGTGTTGAGAGTCTTTAGGGTTTCAGATGAGATGAGGCAAAGGCACTACCGAGATAGTGTGGTTCATTCTACGGAGTATGCTGCCGGGTATACGCAGATGGCCAGTGTCGCTTTCGATGATGATGATGGAGACTTCCTAGTGTTGGAAGTACTCTCCCTTGCTAAGAGGGAGTGTTGAGATGGGTAGCTTGGGAGGTATTCCAAACCCTAGGGCTCACAGGGTTTGTGGAGGAATTTACACCCACAAAGTCACTTTGTGGGCTAAGAACCCAAGGGTGTGGGCTTTGTACCCAAGATTGTGGGTGTGAAACTCGTGTATGGATTTGGACACTTGGCACTTGGAGATTGTAGGGCACCCTTCAAGGGAAAAAGGGGCCACTTGTAGCACCAAGAGAGGCCCTTGGGGATCGAAAGAAAATATTTTTTATGTGATTATGTGGGTGAATTTGTCTTAAGCCTCAAGTCGGCCTTGACTTGGAGGAGACCATTTAAGAATGTTAGACGTCACCCTAAGGAATGATATAAATAGGATCGAGGAGGAGCTCTCATTCCTCACCCAAACAAGTCACTTATTTATCATGTGAAGACCGAAATAGGAGGTCGAGTCCGTAAACCAAGAAGGAGAAATGATCAAGTCCCGGTATGGGTTGGTTTTGGGACTATTTTGGGTCGTTATGCAGGTAAACGCAACAAGTAGGAGACTAGGGCGGCACATCGTGACAAAATATGAGCATGAAAACATAAGCAAATCTCCTCTAAGAGCCACGATTTCTAAAGTATTGCAAGATGACAAAATTATGATTCTTGGAGGCCAAGTAGGGGCCTACTTAGCATCCAAGTATAGGTTGTATTCATCTATAGAAGGAGAGAAGAAATCAAAGGTTCTTGGAGTGGCATGGTGGGGGAAGTTCGATCTACTGTTGCCCTAGTTATGGATGACTTCTTCTTAAAAACATTCTCGCGCAAATCCAAGGGTTTTGGAGAGTAGAATTCGATGTATTCAAGGAGGAAACTTGTGGGCTAAGAACCCAAAGGGTGTGGGCTTTGCACCCAAGCTTGTGGGTGTGAAACCGTGTATGGATTTGGACACTTGGCACTTGGAGATTGTAGGGCACCCTTCAAGGAACAAGGGGCCACTCAGAGCACCAAGAGGGGCCTCGTGATTGAGAGAAAATATTTTTTATGTGATTATGTGGGTGAATTTGTCTTAAGTTTCAAGTCGGCCTTGACTTGAGGAGACCATTTAAGAATGTTAGACATCACCCTAAGGAATGATATAAATAGGACCGAGGAGAAGCCTCATTCCTCACCCAATCAAGTCACTTATTTATCACGTGAAGACCGAAATAGAGGTCGAGTCCGAAACCAAGAAGGAGAAATGATAAAGTCCGGTAAGGGTTGGTTTTGGGACTATTTTGGGTTGTGGTTATGCGTGTAAAGGCAACAAGTAGAAGGAGACTAGGGCCGCAAATTTTTAGGACAAAATATGTGCATGAAAAACATAAGCAATCTCTCTCTAATAGGCCGCAGATTTCTAAAGTATTGCAAGATGACAAAATTATGATTCTTGAGGGCCAAGTAGCCTACTTAGCATCCAAGTATAGGTTGCATTCATCTATAGATAGGAGAGAAGAAATCAAAGGTTCTTGGAGTGGCTTGTAGTTGGATCTACTTCAGGGTTGCCCTAGTTATGGATGACTTCTTCGAAAAGTCTCGCGCAAATCCAAGGGTTTTTTGGAGAGTAGAATTCGATGTATTCAAGGAGGAAAAGTGCGTGATTGGGATGTCCTAGTTTAGGACAATATTTCGAGCAGCCAAAAGAATAGTGGGAGGGTTGTAGTGACCTGCTCCAAGCCCTAAGTACAATCACTTGAGAAGTTAGTTGAGGATCAGTTAGAAAGTGCATAAGAAGGGATTCTTAGGACTCGATCTTTTGAAGGACAAAAGAGGGAGGTCAGGGGAGCAATTTAACTAGCCCAAGTTTGTTGGTGAAGAACTTTTGCAGTGATGGGTGGCAACCATCCATTCCCTAAGTTTTCCTCATCGAAGCAACAGACAGGTAGAGCACAAGAGGGGAAGATGTCCCTCAAGAGTTGTGTTCTTGAAGGACTAAGGAGCAAATGCTAGAGGGCAAGAAGTCCCACAGGAGCCGAGGAGCAATGATGTAGGCGCCTAGAGTTGTTCACAAACATAGTTGTGTACAACCCAACAAAAGACCCTATGTCTTGGTTGTTGATGGACTAATGATTAGCTATAGGGCATATTGGAGCCATTTCTCAATGACATAAAGGAGCTAGATCATTTATAGAGGCAAGATTGGTGTTGTTGCAAATCAAGAGCTAATGGACCAGGAAGATGTGTTCAGGATATCAAACTAGAAGGAGTTATGAAGTGCACTAAATCAATTAGTAGGTCAATGTATCTTTTTCAGAGGTAGTTTGTTGGTCAAAGTTTGCTGACATAAAACCCATAGTTTGTATTCCTTGTTTCATTGATTGTATGAGAGCGATGATCACTGGTACGAGAGCCTCACACAATTGTATTACAATTTGTTAATATGACCCTTACCCTAGATTCCGTGACCGTAGAAAAACAATGTACCTAAAAATCCTAGTGTTGTCTACTAGCACAATGGTTGATTGGTCGAAGGCTCAGTATGCTTGCTTGCTCGACCTTACCATCCTCCTCACTAGGGAACGTTGTGTGGGGGTGTGTGTGTGATGTGGAACAAATTAGCATATAAATTTAAACATACCATTTTATGTATATCTCAAACCACTATTTAAGTGGTACTACAAGAGAACCATGCTAGAAGTGAGAAAAACATCGAGCAAACGAATAATAATAACAATATTTTGTTGGAAAACAACATGACTCACTCCATCCCTCGCACTCGCATCTACATTTCCTAAAGATATCTTTTCCACTCGACCCTCCCGCACACTACAATTGTAGTCACGCATCAGCAGAAAGTAATATTATGTATGAGATCACGAACCATGGGATGCTTAAAGGATAAATATATAGACCGATGAATTAACCATACACATTCCTACCCTCCTTTGGCTAATATTATAACAACGACAATCATGAAAAATAATCCCTTCGAACATGTGAACCCCAATGTAACATTTCCATTTCATTTCATATCAAAGTTCTAGGAAAAAATCTTGAATCTCACACCCATGAACAAAGATCATACTACCTCGAAAAACCATGACAAAAATGATAAATCATTGTGCAACTAACAAATATTTCAATATGTTAAAGGACAATAGTATTGTGTAGGAGAAAAAGTATGCCTCACCCATCCTCTGTGCCATGCTTTGTAGAATGTCTAGTGCATCTTCACCACTTCGACCTTTGTAGACCATACAATTGTAGTTGTTCACTACATAAAAAAGATCAATATAGTTGACTATCCGAGCATAGATAAAAATATATAATAATTTGAATAGCAAACAAATGGAGCCACAAATTAGCGAAAGATACTTTTCAAATGAAGTGCATTGCATGTAGATATGTTGACTCACCTTCATTTATGAACAATAACCTCAATTTTCTCTGCCCTGCTTCCTTCATTTCCATTTCCGCACCCAATAAACGAAACCAAGACCAAACCACAAGAAACAAAAAACAAAACAAAGCAAGAGGACAACACGCCCAACAAAACGAAACCAAGACCAAACTACAAAAATAAAGAAGAAAAAAAAATGCAAAACAAAACGAAAAAGTAGTACAACATAGCATGGCCATGCTCAAACTCAACAAAACAAAACATACAAACAAGAACAAAGAAAGAAAATTGCAAACATCCCCTCCGCCCATCATCTCTCCCCGCAATGTGTTGTCCTCCACCGAAAGGGAAAAAAAAGTAGGTTGAAATAAGGTTAAAATACACACACAATTATTAATGTTAAACATATTTCAAAACCAATAATTATTCATAATAGGAAACACACCTCCCCTAGAGTTTGTTTTATAAACGATGGACACTCTTTGTATTCCACTTGCTCGTGCTCATCAAAACAAACCATCTACAAAAAGATACACAATAAGATATTAGAATCATTATATAAGTTAAACTAAAGAGTACCCAATAATTAATCATAATAAGAAACACACCTTACTTTGAGATTGTTATATAAAAGGGAAGAGTCCATTTTGTATTTCATGTATTCGTGCTCATTGGAACATGCCATCCGCAATAGATACACAATATAAATATTAGATTTCTAATAAAAAGTCAAACTAGAGAGTTTGAAGGCATGAACTTTCAACAAAAACAAATCATGTAGACAACAACAAACAAAAAAATTGCAAACTTCCCCTTTGCACATTATCTCTATTGTAGTGTCCGCTCCTTCGCCGAAAGGAAAAAAAGTGGTGTGAATAAGGTTAAAAAGAAGACAAGTGATAGTAATGGCAAGCATAATTCAAAACAAATAATTATTCATAATTGCAAACATACCTCATCTAGAGTTTGCCTTATAAAGATAGACATTCCATTTTGTATTCCACTTACTCATGCTCACCAGAACAAGCCATCTACAACAAAAGTACATAATAAGATATTAGAATCATATATACAAGTTAAACTCAGAGAGTTGAATGCTACAATCAATCATAATGTGAAACATACCTAACTTTGAGCTTTTTTATATAAAGGGGGATAATCCATTTTGTATTTTACATATTTCTGCTCACTGAATCAACCATCCGCAATAGATAGAAACAATAAAATATTAGAATTCTAATAAAAGTTAAAATAGAGAGTTGAAGGCAAGAACTTGTGAACCAACTTAATTCCAGTCCATTTATATTCCATGCTATATCTCAAAGTATATAATTTTTCTAAGCTAGACGTAATTCTAGTAGGAATAATGCAATCAATGTTATCGCAAGATAAATAATCCTTTTTGTAATAGGGATCCAAGCATATTTAAACATACTGAACATGTTGAGATTGGTAACTCGGGAGGTACTCCAAACCCTAGGCTACAAGGTTGTGGAGGAATTGGCACAACAAAGTCACTTGTGGGCTAAGAACCCAAGTGTGTGGGATTTGCACCCAAGCTTGTGGTTGTGAAACCGTTTATGATTTGGACACTTGCTACTTTGGAGATTGTAGGGAACACTTAAGGAACCGAGGTGTGAAACCATCTATGGATTTGGACACTTTCTACTTTGAGATTGTAGAGAACTCTTACGGAACAAGGGGACGCTTGTAGCACCAAGAGAGACTTAAATTTAGAAGCTTAGACGTCACCCTAAGGAATCATATAAATAGGAGTGAGGAGGAGCCTCATTCCTCACCCAATCAAGACACTTTATTCATCATGTGAAGACCGAAATAGGAAGACGAGTCCGCAACCAAGAAGGAGAAAGGATCATAGTCTCAGTTAGGGTTGGTTTTGGGACCGTTTTGGGTTGTGGTTATGCAGTGTAAAGGTAGCAAGTAGAAAGAGACTAGTCGAGACTTTTCGAGGACGAAATATGAGCATGAAAACAAAAGTAAAGCTCTCTAATCAGTCGAGATTTCTGAAGTTTTGCAAGTGGAGAAATTTATGATTTTTGGAGGGGCTCGAGTAGCGTCACTTGGCAGCCCAAGGATAGGCCGCATTCATCTACAATAGGAGCAAACAAATCAAAGTTTGTTGGAGTGGTTTGTAGATAGGTTGGATCTCGCTTTAAGTTTCCCTAGTTATGGGTTGAGTTTTTCGAAAAATGTCTCGCTCAAATCCAAAGGTTTTGGAGCAGCAAGTGGACGTCTACAAGGAGGGAAAAGTGGTAGATTGGTGTCCTAGTTTAGGACAATATTTGGAGCAGCCAAAAGAAACAGTTTTGGGTGGGCTTTAGTGGCTTGCTCCATGCCCTAAGTAAAGTCACTTGAGAAGGAATTTGAGGATTGTTAGAAGGGGAAAAAGAAGAGATGCTCAGAAAAGGAGGAGGTCTAGGGAGCAATTTGACTAAAGCCCAAGTTTGTTGTTGAAGGACTTTTTGACAAATGATATGTGGAAGCCCTCCATGCCATAAGTTTGCCGCATTGAAGCAACACAAGTAGGTAATGGAGGAAAGAAGTTCTCCGAGAGTTGTGTTCTTGAAGGACTAAGGAGCAAGCTAGTGGGCTCGAAGCCCAAAGGAGCTTTGAGCACAGTGTGAGAAGTCTAAAATTTGTTCACAAACGAGTTGTGAAGAACTCCACAAAAGACCCTATGTATTGGTAGCTGATGGACTAATGATCAACTAGAGGGCATAGAGTCGATGTTCAACACTAAAGAAGCAAGATCATTGATAGAGGAATATTGGTGTCTTTCGTTCAAGGCAGAGATGCAAAGATGTTGACACCAAGCCCTAATTTTATTCTCATGTATCAAAGTTGATTTTATGACGACCACGTGATCGCCTGAGTACAGAGCCCTAAATCGTTGTATTATAGTTTGTTAATATAACGAAGTTGGGTTATTAAAAAAAATTGTAAAATGTATATATATGTGCACTAGTTGATTTAATGATGTTTATATTCCATTGAGCAAAGTGGTTTGTTGTGATATTTGGATTGGTAGTGAAAATGATTCTAAGACCCTAACCTAGATTCCAAGTATCGTGGAAAAAACATACATGCTATCGAGCTACTTTGAAGGGCCATGAATCAAAGTGTGCGCAGCGAAGTAGCTCGTAGGGAGTTGAGATTATCTAGATCATGGAGCAAATGTTTCCAGAGACGTACATGGAGATGTGGTCTTGACCGTCTCGGGCAAGCGAGATCGGGCTAGGAGTTTCGTGGATTGGTGGTGAACTCTAGTGAACAACAGCTTTGTTGTAGGATAAATTATCTAACAGGGAATTCCCATGACTTGACATAGATCGTTGGGATAACTTCTAGATTGCTTTAGCATTGACGAGATTGGTATTATCGAGATTCTTTCATGTGATGAACAACATACGTTGGCAAGCTAGTTTCTTCTTCGGGAAATGATGTTACATATCCGTGATTGGAGGGATGTGCACGTGTTGTGATTTGACCCAGGGGTTTGAGTGCTTGGCAGGACTATGTTGCGTGTGATGATGGTCGTGTCCACCGCAAAACGTCGATCGACTTTGTAGGATAGGAGATTTGCAAATACTTGAGCCAATGGAGAACCCGCAGACTCAAAGTGAGATTTATCTTCAAAGGGAACAACCTTATGGAAGTGTTGATAGCTTTAGTCGATGAGATGAGGCAGAGGCACTACCGAGATAGTGTGGTTCATTCTACGTAAGTATGTTGTACGTGGTATACGCCACATGGGCTAGTGTCGCTGGTGACGATGATGTGAGACTTCCTAGTGTTGGAAGTACCTCCCTTGCTAAGAGGGAGCGTTGAGATGGGTAGCTTGGGAGGTATTCCAAACCCTATGCTATCGGGTTCCGAGGAATTGACACCACAAAGTCACTATGGGCTAAGAACCCAAAGGGTGTGGGCTTTGCACCCAAGATCGTGGGTGTGAAACCGTGTATGGATTTGGACACTTGGCACTTGGAGATTGTAGGGCACCCTTCAAGGGAAACGAGGGGCCACTTGTAGCACCAAGAGAGGCACTCATGTGCATGTGAAGAGAAATAGATGTTTATGTGATTACATGCGTGAAGTTTGTCTTAAGTTTCAAGTCGGCCTGACTTGGAGGAGACCATTTGAGAATGTTAGACGTCACCCTAAGGAATGATATAAATAGGACGTAGGAGGAGCCTAATTCCTCACCCAACAAGTCACTTATTTATCATGTGAAGACCTAAAATAGGAGGTCGAGTCCGAAACCAAGAAGGAGAAAAGTGATCAAGTCCAGTAAGGGTTGGTTTTGGGACTACTTTTGGGTTTGTGGTTATGCAGGTAAAATGGCAACAAGTAGTAAGGAGACTAGGCCGCAACATTTTTAGGACAAAATATGTAGCATGAAAACATAAGCAATCTCTCTCTAATGAGCCGCGATTTCTAAAGTATTTGCAAGATGACAAAATTATGATTCTTGGAGGGCCAAGTAGCCTACTTAGCATCCAAGGATAGGTTGCATTCATCTATAGTAGGAGAGAAGAAATCAAAGGTTCTTGGAGTGGCTTGTAGGGGGTTTGATCTACTTTCAGGTTGCCCTAGTTATGGATGACTTCTTCGTAAAAAAGTCTCGCGCAAATCCAAGGGTTTTGGAGAGTAGAATTCGATGTATTCAAGGAGGAAAAGCGCAGGATTGATGTCCTAGTTTAGGACAATATTTCGATGCAGCCAAAAGAACAGCTTTTGGGAGGGTTGTAGTGACTTGCTCCAAGCCCTAAGTACAAATCACTTGAGAAGGTAGTTGAGGATCGTTAGAAAGCGCATAAGAAGGGATGCTTTAGGACCGATCTTTGAAGGACAAAAGAGGGAGGTCAGGGGAGCAATTTAACTAGCCCAAGTTTGTTGTTGAAGAACTTTGGCAAAGGATAGGTGGCAACCATCCATTCCCTAAGTTTGCCTCATTGAAGCAACAGACGGTAGACAATAGAGGGAAGATGTCCCTCAAGAGTTGTGTTCTTGAAGGACTAAGGAGCAAGCTAGTGGGCAAGAAGTCCCACAGTGAGCCGAGGAGAAGCTATGTAGGCAGTCTAGAGTTGTTCACAAACAGAGTTGTGTACAACTCAACAAAAGACCCTATGTCTTGGTTGTTGATGGACTAATGATCAGCTATAGGGCATATTGGAGCCGTATTCAGTGACATAAAGGAGCAAGATCATTGATAGAGGCAACATTGGTGTTGTTGCAAAATTGAGAGCCAATGGACCGGGAAAGATGTGTTCAGATACGAACAAGTGGAGTCATGAAGTGCACTAAATCAATTAGTAGGTCAATGTATCTTTTTCGAAAGGTAGTTTGTTGGTCAAAGTTTGCTCGACATAAAACCCTAGTTTGTATTCCTTGTATCGTTGATTGTATGAGAGGGATGATCCCTAGCACAGAGCCCAGACGCTTGTATACAATTTGTTAATATGACGAAAGTTGGGTGATTGGAAAAAAATTGTACTGCTCATATTTGTCACTAATTGATTTACTGTTGTTTATATTTCGCCGTGAAAAGTAGTTTTGTTTTGTGGGCCCATTGATCGGAGCCGTTGATTTCTGAGACACTAACCTACATTCCATACCGTGGAAAAACAACAGAAACCCAAAATCCTAGTGTTGTCTACTAGCACAATGGCTGATTGGTCGAAGGCTCAATGATGCTTGCTTGCTCGACCTTACCATCCTCCTCACTAGGGAACGTTGTGTGGGGGTGTGTGTGTGATGTGGACAAATTAGCATATAAATTTAAACATACCATTTTATGTATATCTCAAACCACTATTTAAGTGGTACTACCAGAGAACCATGCTAGAAGAGAAACAAATGCCGAGCAAAACAAATAATAATAACAATATTTTTGTTGGAAAACAACATGACTCACCCATCCTCTACTCGCATCTACATTTCCTAAGATATCTTCTCCACTCGACCCTCCCGTACACTACAATTGTAGTCACTCGATCGCACAAAGTAATATTATGTATGAGATCACAGATAAAACCATGGGAGCTTTAAAGGATAAATATATAGAACGATGAATTAACCATACACATACCTACCCTCCCTTTGGCTAATATTATAACAACGAACAATCATGAAAAATAATCCCTCAACATGTGAACCCTAACATAACATTTCCATTTCATTTCATGTCAAAGTTCTAGAGAAAAAAATTGAATCTCTACACCCATGAACAAGATCATACTACTCGAAACCATGACAAAAATGATAAATCATTGTGCAAATTAACAAATATTTCAGATATGTTAAAAGGAGCAATAGTATTGTGCAGAGAGAAAAGTATGCCTCACCCATCCTCTGTGCCATGCTTGTAGAATGCCTAGTGCATCTTCACCACTCGACCTTTGTAGACCATACAATTGTAGTTGTTCACCACATAAAAAAGATCAATATAGTTGACTATCCGAGCATAGATCAAACATATAATAATTTCGAATATCAAACAAATGGAGCCACAAATCAGCGTAAAGATACTTTTAAAATGAAGTGCATTGCATGTAGATATGTTGACTCACCTTCATTTATGAAACAATAACCTCAATTTTCTCTGTCTGCTTCCTTCATTTCCATTTCCGCACCCAATAAACGAAACCAAGACCAAACTACAAGAAACGCAAAGAAACAAAAACAAAACAAAGCAAGAGGACCACACGCCCAACAAACGAAACCAAGACCAAAACTCCAAAATAAACGAAGACGATGCAAAACAAACGAAAGGTGTGGTCAACACAGACATGGCCATGCTCAAACTCAACAAAACAAAACATGCAAACAAGAACAAAGAAAGAAATTGCAAACATCCCCTCCGCACATCATCTCTCCCCGCAATGTGTTGTCCTCCACAGTCGAAAGGGAAAAAAAGAGTTGGATAAGGTCAAATACACAAACAATTAATACATGTTAAACATATTTCAAAACCAATAATTATTCATAATAGGAAACACGCCTCCCCTAGAGTTTGTTTTATAAAGATGGACACTCTTTTTATTCCACTACTTCGTGCTCATCAAAACAAACCATCTACAAAAGATACACAATAAGATATTAGAATCATTATATAAGTTAAACTAAAGAGTACCCAATAATTAATCCTAATAAGAAACACACCTTACTTTGAGATTGTTATATAAAAGGGGAGAGTCCATTTTGTATTTCATGTATTCGTGCTCATTGGAACATGCCATCTGTCAATAGATACACAATATAAATATTAGATTTCTAATTAAAAAGTCAAACTAGAGAGTTCTAAAGCCTAAATTTCAACAAAAACAAATCATGTAGACAACAACAAACAAAAATTGCAAACTTCCCTCTCGCACATTATCTTTCTAATAGTCTCCAATCCTCCGCGCTTAAACAACCTTATGGGAAGCATGAGAGCTTTAGCTCTGGCCCTTCAGAAGACATGAGTGCGCAGGCACTCAATGATAGTGTGGTTCATTCGCCGTAGTATGTTGTAAAGTATGACACTAGATGGGCTAGTGTCGTCGATGATGATGATGGAGACTTCTTAGTGTTGGAAGTACCTCCCTTGCTAAGAGGGAGTGTTGAGATGGGTAGCTTTGGAGGTATTCCAAAACCTAGGCTAGCCCAAGTTTCGAGAAATTGACACCACAAAGTCACTTGTGTAAAGCAAGAACCCAAGTGGTGGGCTTTGCACCCAACATTGTGGGTGTGAAACCATGTATGGATTTGGACACTTGGGACTTGGGAGATTGTAGGGCACTTTTCATGGGAAAAGGGGCCACTATAGTACCAAGAGGGGCCCCGGGGATTGAAAGAAAGCTTTTTTATGTGATTATGTGGGGTGAATTTGTCTTAAGTTTCAAGTCGCCCTTGACTTGTGGAGACCATTTAAGAATGTTAAATGTCACCCTAAGGAACGATATAAATAGGACCGAGGAGGAGCCTTATTCCTCACCCATCGTTTATTTATCATGTGAAGACCGAAATAGGAGGTCGAGTCCGAAACCAAGAAGGGAGAAATGATCAAGTCCGTAAGGGTTGGTTTTGGGACTATTTTTGGAAATGATCAAGTAGAAGGTTCTGAGTGGCTTGTAGGGGTTGATCTACTGCTGCTAGTTATGGATGACTTCTTCGAAAGTCTCGCAAATCCATGGTTTTGGAGAGTAGAATTCGATGTATTCAAGAGTGAAAAAGGCAGGATTGATGTCCTAGTTTAGGACAATTTTCGATCAGCCAAAGGAACAAGGCTTTGGAGGGTTGTAGTGACTTGCTCCAAGCCCTAAGTACGCTTACTTGAGAAGAAGGAGGATTGGTTAAAAGCGCATAAGAAGGACTTAGACTGATCTTTGAAGGGCAAGAGGGAGGTCGGGGGAGCAATTTAACTAGCCCAAGTTTGTTGGTGAAGAACTTTATGTTGATAGGTGGCGTTCATCCATTCCCTTAGTTTGCCTCTATCAAGTAGCATCGGTAGACAAATGTGAGGAAGATGTCCTCAAGAGTTGTGTTTCGAAGGACTAAGGAGTAGCTAGAGGGCAAATAGTCCCACAAGAGCCGAGTGTATGAGGGCGTCTAGAGTTGTTCACAAACATATTAGTTGTAATATTCCTAATTAGCAACAATGCACTGGAATATTCGATTTTTGTATAGTTTTGCTTCACTATAGTTTATTAATAAATGTAAGTGAGAAGAGGGGTCTAACTCACTTAAGTAAAAGGAAGTACTAGTAGCACAACGTTATAACTTATGGGGAGCCATGGGGGTCCAACACCACGTAGAGGAGGGGGCCCACGTAGCTTCTAGGAGCTTCTCACAGATGGAGGAGGAGCACGGAGGAGAGGGAGACCACGTTAGGGTTTTGGAGAGAGGCCGTCAGCAGGTGTTGTGAGAGCCTTTCTATTTGGTATTCTTGTTGTTGATGATTTTGAGCTAGAAATTTTGTCTTTGAGCACACCTGGCCGTTTAGCTCCTCGGTTCGCGAAAGACCGTTTAGTGCGTTGAGTGTCTCCCGTCAAGATCTCACCCTTAGCCCCGGGGACTTCGAGTACCGCTTCTGCATGTCATTTCTTCCGCCTTAGCGGGAGTGTTTGTTGTTGTGTTGTCGAGGAGTCGGGCTTTCAGACTCAGCCCCCGGGAGAGGACACAGCTTCATTTGGAGGTGTTCCGTTGCGGAGTTTTCTGCTGTGGAGTTTCGGGCCGGATATCCGTAGGAGAGGATCCGTCTTTGCCAATAGGAGTGTCGAGGAGTTTGTGGCACAAGCCAGCTATTATCATTTGGCATCCGTGCCGAGCCTTTGAGGGCAAACAGAATTCCCCGAGGAGACACTTTTGGGTGATTTTCTGGAGGTCGACCATTTTTGATATGGTTTCCGGGTTTTGTCTCGTTGGCGAGTGTCAGGGTCTCGGGCAGATTTTCAGCCTTATCCCCAAGGGGATCAAATTCTCATTTTTCAAATTATTCCAAAGAAAGTAATAGCTTTATACAGATTTTTGTTAATTTCGGGACGTATAGCTTTCTTAGGAGTGCCCATTTTTCTCGTCTTCTCGAGAGAGTTCTTCACTTGCCTTGAGCAAGAATAGGTGCTACCATTCCGATCATCTATTGTATTTCTTTATATTTCGTATTAATAAATGGCTTAGCATTCCGGCATTTTTATGAGTATTTGCTTAATGTTCTATTTCTCGCATTTTCTATATTGTCGTATGCTTGTATTGTCGTCTATTTGCCTTTAGGGATATTACAAAGGGTATCAGAGCATAGTTCTCGGCTTCCACTCGTGGTCTATGACATCAGGAAAGAGACTATACGTAGGTTTGCTTTGATTTTGGAGCAATGATTACAAAGAGTGGGCTACAAGACTCAAACGAAATTGGAAAAGGGCCAAAATACAAAGGGTCGATTTTGAAGGAATTAGACGAAACCCTTCCTAGGTTTTTCCGGGGTTTTGGGCAAGGATCATCACCTTCCCAAATTCCCAGAATTTTCTAAGGCCAGTAAGTAAATCGGAGGTTGAAGTCAAGGTACAGTTGTAGTTGGAGTGAGTGCCCAGGAGCCCGTAGACATAGTAGGAGGAGCCGATAAGTGTGATGATGGTGCGAAGAGATTTGGGGAGATGCTCAAACCGCATGTGATCCGTTTAAGGAAGATTGAGGTGTGGACAAGGTGAGATTCCGCCCGCCGTGAGGTTAGGACAAATGTGAAACCCCAAGGAGTTTCCGTACTGGCAAAGGATCGTGCACATCCCACCTTTTGTCGAGCATGATGCCACTTTCAAGATATGGCTTCACATACACCCACACATTCCACTATGCCCACTTTTCCGGGTGCATACGTAAGTGTGAGCACCCAGGAGCCGAGTCCGGCCACATGGGTGATTATTTCCCGCCGAGTATCGTATATGAGAGTTCAGTGATGCCCTTCCATTCGCAGATTTTGCTCCGCCCGTGGGACAAACAGACCTCACAACTTTCACAGAGGGGAATGCACTCACACACGGAGGCTTACAACGCAATTGCGGGACAAACTCCATTTACCGACATTGACGGTCATCCAAGCATTCAAAAAAGCTTGGGTGGGAGAAGTTGGATACCTTTTTCCGTGCCTTGATCGTAGTATCGGAGCGGAAACCATCAAAAATGGTTACCTCGTACTGAGGATGAGGCACATGATTGGGTGGAGTCCGAGGATACACCCAGTGTGACACAGACTCACTCCTACGGAGACCCTCTTGACCGTGCTCATGGATATCGTAGGGAGAAGGTAGAGCTCTACCTAGTAGAGCCATCCATTGAGATGACCCAGAGTCATGTCCGAGTCTTTGGGTGGTAGCAAGATACCTACGCATGGGTGAGGGTGGGGTCAGAGACAAAAATTTCCAACATTCGAGTGAGGCACTAGGGGATACAGAGGTATTGGATGATGGTCGCACAATGTATCGGCTTCGAACGGACTCGAGTTTTTGAAAGGGAATGCCACATCAAGACGGAGGCCATTTTGGTTGCAGGGCAAGGAGCTTGAGGGCAGAGAGTGGTTTAGATGAAGTCGTGCGGCTGCTGGTCCGCATTAGGGAACGACCGGATTCTCGATGGTGCACAAACTGGGAGGACACGTTGGAGCGTCGATCATTCCCCTTCTACCATGCATGGACTAGACTAGCAACATTGTTGGGTCACCTCTTCCCATTGGAGAGAGAGAGACAGTAGCCATTTCAGTCGCATTCATACATCGACTTCGATAGTGGTATGAGACAATCGTAGCGTACTGTGGCACAACATCCACATGCTGGTGTTGGATGGCGAGAGATTTTGAGTTATAATTTCAGTGAGTGCTGGTGGAGATGGTGGACCCTATATAGTTTTAAATAGAGTTTTTAGGTCGTAACACAGTAGAACCCGTATTGGCATTGGGATCCGTGCGGATCACTCATCATTTCAAAGTGTGCCGCTGATCATGTCTTGGAATATACGCTGGCCCAGCAGAGAGCACGCGCATCCGCCAGGGGAGCCGGGCCGCCCTCCGGCACAACCGCCTTGCGTGCGTACTCCCTAGGTTGTCTTGCAAGGACACTGCACACCGTGGATCACCGGGTGGTCAACACACCGCGGTGAGCTGTCGAGGAGGCATTGGCAAACACTGTGATGGCGCCCCAGATGGGGCACAAAGGGACGCAACGGAGCCGAGCAAAGGGTGGTAACACTATCGGCACATAGAGATTCACTTTGGGCCCCCGAGGAGTGATTTGGAGGATGATCCAGTCGTTGATATTAACATAAAGTGTGTTGACGGTGGAGATGATGGGACACTTGCTGGGGTAGTTCGACATGTAGAGGCATTGGCCTGTGTCATCACATCCAGTGATGTGTGGGAGCCTCTAGCATTAAGCAAAGGACTACCGGTGGACATGGAGTTGCATGGTGGTGTACCGTAGTGTGGACTCGCATTGTGGGAGCAGGGAGGTCTCACATCACATCGAGAGCACACGGAGGACCGGCGTCTCCGGACACACCAAGGCACGAGACGGTTGTGGTGGCAGCCACATCGCAGCTTGGGGTATCCAACAAGATATTGTGTGTATACCTCAAGAAAAGGCATGTCGAGAGTACTTAGATGATCTATGGGGTATGCAGCAGACACGGATGACAACAGGTTTTAGAGTATTGCGTCCATGAGAGACTCAATGACAGGACACTCAAAGCCACTTCTTGGCAGTTCACCTGTGATCGATGTATACGTATGCGCAATACGCAGGTATTCGTGGGACCACACACCGACTCGCTCGACATCACCTGTGCATACCGATTATGGCTGACCCTTGGCACTTTTGGGCATGGCGCGAGGGTACGCGAGGCTCACCCAAGACATTGACATACCCCGCACACTAGGGGAGAGATTGCCAGGCACTGATTGGTGTGCTAGTTGACAAACAAGGCCTGGGGATGAGATGATCCTTCAGCAGAGGTGGTACATCATCACCGAGCCTATGCTTGGGGAGCAGGTCATGAGGAGGCATACATCACTTTTTCCCTCAAAGGCGTTCGAGATCATGCAGAGCGAGGATACTAGGTACAGCCAGGTAGCATCCCAAAGATGTGTTTAAGCTCTAGACACTGTGACGACATTTTATCGAGAGGATGGGTATGTTCGATGCATGTGAGATGGCGCTGAGGTAGAACAGAGGGCATTCCTTCCGTATGCGAGGGTGAGGACTCTTTCTCATATGAGTCTATAGGATCGTTTGAGGTCATTTCGGGGAGCGAGAGCCACTGCGGCATAGATGGTGACAGAGACCGGAGCCATATTCTAGTGTCCAGTGGTAAAGGGTCACGGACTCTATGGGAGATACTCCGGTGAAGAGCTTCACTTGTGATGATTGAGTCAGGGAGCAGCGAGGATGGAGCCTTAGGCCGACAGAGGAGGACACCGTTCACACCGGGGGACACCCTCGAGAGAGAGCCGATGGGCGCTCACATTGAGTCGATGAGGGATATGCGGCCAACATTGAGGCCGCCCATTGAGGGAAATACCATATGCACCTATTATCGAGTACCTGGACAACAAATGCAAATCCATATCCTCTAGAGGTGTTGAGGCCGTTGGGATTGTTCTCCGTAAGGGGCCAGAAGATAAGAGCCGTTGATATGTTGGAGCATCCATCTTCGGGGTCGACAACGTGATGAGTGCAAGCAGACAGATGTATTCGTAGACAAATAGACCGCGTTGTTTTAGGGTAGCACTCTGTGAGCACATCGATGAGCTTGCAAGATACCTGCCCACTTTTGCCCCACAGGAGAGAGGGGCTTCCTTCTATAGCAAGCCCATTGGCAAGACAGTATGTATGTTGGGAGATGATTATTAGAGTTATGTTAACATCCTGCATGTTCCACATACCGTTGTTGTTGTTTTACCTGATTCTTTCTTCAGATGACCCATGGAGATCATGAGTTGGTACCCTCATGGTACGTACTTTTCGTAGGAGCAGTGGAGCAGGGGCTGTGGGACACAGTAGAGAAGGCATTCCAGAGCAAGGTGGGGCCATGTGTCGTCATTTCTTTAGCACTCCATCTCAATCTCAGCAGAGTAGGATCAAAGATGGGATTGAGTTCGGACTTGGGATTGGAGAGAGGTGATGGGTTGGGTGGCGTGTGCTGGTGAGGCAGCATCGGGCCATAGCCCGAGATGGGGCAGGGCACTCGAGCTAAGTGACTTGGGTATGGTGGGCCATGGTGGCGTTGGGATCCGAGAGGACCGTTGGTTGCGGGGAGAGATCGCCTTGGGATCCTCGGTATTGAGAGGTCCCTTCATATCGTGGTGATGCAGAGGTCGCAGGGTTCATGGGTACATTTGGGACCCAAGCACATTTTTTATGTTGTTAGTGGGGAGCATCAGCCAGAGAGGAGGCTTTCTGTTCTCGGTATCACAGAGGACAAAGCATGATGAGGAGCGGCTACTTGGGAGAGTGAGAAGATTCGCAAAGATCCATCACTTCGCTTGCTTGGAGGGCAAGCAACACTGTTTTAATTTATTATTCCTAATTAGCAACAATAATTGGAATATTCGATTTTAAGAAGCCTGCCGACTATAGTTTATTAATAAATAAAAGTGAGAAGAGGGGTCTAACTCACTTGCTAAAATAAAGTATCTCCCTAGTAGCACAACGCTATACTGGTGGGGAGCCATGGGGGTCCAACACGGTCGTAGAGGAGGGGGTCACGGTATTCTAGGAGCTTCACAGATTGAGGAGGAGCACGGAGTGAGAGGGAGACACAAGTAGGGCTTTGGAGAGAGTGTCACCGTTATAAAAGGTGGGAGAGCCTTCATTTGGTATTCTTGTTGTTGATGATTTGAGCTTTCAGACACATTTTTTCTTTCTTGACACATCGTTGGTCAAGCTAGGGCCTGGCTCACAGTGATCGTTAGGTGCGTTGAGGTTCCTGGTCGGGAGATCTCACCTTAGTTCTCGGGGACTTAGTGCCTTCTTCGAGTAAGGTCATTTCTTCACTAGCCAGGGAGGTTTGGTTGGTTGTGTTGCTAAGGAGCCTGGCTTTCTCAGGATCGTTGGGGCCTGGGAGAGGACGTGCCTACTGAGTGTTCACAGGGTTTTTCGGTAGGAGTTTCAATGGATATCCGCAGGAGAGGATCCGTCTTTGCCGCAGGGAGGTTTTTCGAGGAGTTTGTGGCATGGGCCGCTATTTATCGCTTAAGAACCGCGCCGAGCCTTTGAGGCGTCAGAATTCCTCGAGGAGACACTTTTGGGATTTTTAGATGGCCGACCATTTTTTATATGGTTTTCCGGTTTTTGTCCCAAGGCGAGCACAAAACCGCATTTTCATCATTCCGACAAGGATCACTCTTGCTTTTCGGCCTTATCTCCAAACAGTTAATAGCTTATTATTAGGATTTTAAAGAATGACGTGCTTAGAGCGTACCCATTTTCTCGTCTTTCGAGAGAGTTCTTCATCATTTTTGAGCAAGAATATTAGGTGCTACCATTCCGATCATCTATTGTATTTCTTTATATTTCGTATTAATAAAATGAATAACATTCCCGCATTTTTATGAGTATTTATTATCAATATTTTGCATTTTTCTATATTGTCGTATGCTTGTATTATTACTATTTCTTTAGGGATATTACATGTGTACAAACCCAACAAAAGACCCTAAGGGTCTTGGCTCGTTGATGGACTAATGCAGATCAGCTATAGGGCATATTGGAGTCAGTTTTCTGTGACATAAAGGAGCTAGATCATTTGATAGAGTGCAAGATCGGTGTTGCTGCAAATCAGGAGCTAATGGACCAGATGATAGATGTCTTTCGTGGATACCTAACAAAGGAGTCATGAAGTGCGACAAATCAATTAGTAGGTCAATGTATCTTTTTCTGTGGTAGTTTTGTTGGTCAAATTGCCGACATAAAACCACAGTTTGTATTCCTTGTTTCTGGGCTTATTGTAAGAGAGCGATGATCACCGGTCGACGAGCCTCACACAATTGTATTACAATTTGTTAATATGGACTACTTCTAGATTCCGTGACCGTAGAAAACACAATAGAAATACCCAAAAATCCTAGTGTTCGTCCACATTAGCACAATGGTTGATTCGTCGAAGGCAGTAATGCTTGCTTGCTCGACCTCACTGTCATCCTCCCCACTGGAACGTTGTGGTGTGGGTGCGTGCGTGATGTGGAAACAAAATTAGCATATAAATTTAAACAAACCATTTTATGTATATCTCAAACCACTATTTAAGTGGTACTACAAGAGAACCATGCTAGAAGGAGAAAAAAACATCAAGCAAACGACACACACAACAATATTTTTGTTGGGAAAACAACATCACTCACTCCATCCCTCTCGCACTCGCATCTACATTTCCTAAGATATCTTTTCCACTCGACACTCCCGTATACACTACACCAGAAGTCAACGTCAGCAGAAAGCAATATTATCTACGAGATCACGAACCATGGGATCTTAGCAGGATCACATATATAGACCGATGAATTAACCATACACATTCCTACCCTCCTTTTGGCTAATATTATAACAACGACAATCATGAAAAATAATCCCTCAACATGTGAACCCCAATGTAACATTTTCATTTCATTCATAAGCCAAAGTTCTAGGAAAAAATCTGAATCTCACACCCATGAACAAAATCATACTTCCTCGAAAACCATGAAAAAATGATAAATCATTGTGCAACTAACAAATATTTCAATATGTTAAAAGACAATAGTATTATGTAGGAGAAAAGTATGCCTCACCCATCTCGTGTGCCATGCTTGTAGAATGCCTAGTGCATCTTCACCACTTGACCTTGTATACCATACAATTGTAGTTGTTCACCGCATAGATCAATATAGTTGACTATCGCAGCATAGATCAAATATATAATAATTTGAATAGCAAACACATGGAGCCACAAATCACTGAAAAGATACTTTAAAATGAAGTGCATTGCATGTAGATATGTTGACTCACCTTCATTTATGAACAATAACTTCAATTTTCTCTATCTCCTTCCTTCATTTCCATTTCCACACCCAATAAACGAAACCAAGACCAAACCACAAGAAACAGAAAACAAGAGGACCAACACGCCCAACAAACGAAAACCAAGACCAAACTACAAAAATAAAGAAGAAAATGCAAAACAAAACGAAAAGTAGTACAACATAGCATGGCCATGCTCAAACTCAACAAAACAAAACATACAAACAAGAACAAAGAAAGAAATGCAAATATCCCCTCCACCCATCATCTCTCCTCGCAATGTGTTGTCCTCCACCGAAAGGGAGTTGGTTAAATAAGGTTAAAATAATCACAATTATTCATGTTAAATATATTTCAAAACCAATAATTATTCATAATAGGAAACACGCCTCCCCTAGAGTTTTGTTTTATAACAGATGGACACTCTTTGTATTCCACTTCCTCGTGCTCATCAAAAACAAACCATCTACAAAAGATACACAATAAGATATTAGAATCATTATATATGTTAAACTAAAGAGTACCCAATAAGTAATCCTAATAAGAAACACACCTTACTTTTGAGATTGTTATATAAAAGGGAAGAGTCCATTTTGTATTTCATGTATTCGTGCTCATTGGAACATGCCATCCGCAATAGATACACAATATAATATTAGATCTTAATAAAAAGTCAAACTAGAGAGTTTGAAGTCACTAAATTTCAACAAAAACAAATCATGTAGACAACAACAAACAAAAAATTGCAAACTTCCCTTTGCACATTATCTCTATTGTAGTGTCCGCTCTCCACCGAAAGGAAAAAGTGGTGTGAATAAGGTTAAAAAAGAAGACAAGGATAGTAATGGCAAGCATATTTCAAAACAAATAATTATTCATAATCGCAAACATACCTCATGTAGAGTTTGCCTTATAAAGATAAACATTCCATTTTGTATTCCACTTACTCATACTTACTCAGGACAAGCCATCTATAAAAAGTACATAATAAGATATTAGAATCGTTATACAAGTTAAACTAGATAGTTGAATGCTACAATCAATCAGTAATGTGAAACATACCTAACTTTGAGCTATATATAAAGGGTGATAATCCATTTTGTATTTTACGACTATTTGCTCACTGAATCAACCATCCGCAATAGATAAACAATAAAATATTAGAATTCTAATAGAAAAATTAAAATAGAGAGTTGAAGGGCAAAGAACTTTCAGAACCAACTTAATTCCGAACTCATTTATATTCCATGCTATATCTCAAAGTATATAATTTTTCTAAACCACGTAATTCTAGTAAGAATAATGCAATCAATGTTATCGCAAGATAAATAATCTTTTTCGTAAGAGGGATCCAAGCATATTTAAACATATTGAACAAAGTTGGAGATTAGTAACTTGGGGAGGTACTCCAAACGATGCTACAGGGTGGCTAGGAGGAAATTCTGGCACCACAAAGTCACTCAGGCTAAGAACCCTGCTGCAGAGCTGCACCCAAGCTTTGTGGGTGTGAAACCGTCTATGATTTGGACACTTGCTACTTTGAGATTGTAGGGAACACTTAAGGAACCGTGGGTGTGGAAACCGATCTCATGGATTTGGACACTTTCTACTTTGAGATTGTGGGGAACTCTTAAAGGAACAAGGGGACGCTTGTAGCACCAAGAGAGGCCTTAAATCATAGCTTTAGACATCACACTAAGGAATCGTATAAATAGGAGTGAGGGAGGAGCTCATTCCTCACCCAATGAAGACATTTATTCATCATGTGAAGACTGAAATAGGAAGACGAGTCCGCAACCAAGAAGGAGAAAGCATCATGTCTGGTTAGGGTTGGTTTTGGGGACCGCTTTTGGGATGTGGTTATGCGGTAAAGGTAGCAAGTAGTATGAGACTAGGTAGAGACTTTTCAGCATCGAAATATGAGCATGAAAACAAAAGAAAGCTCTCTCTAACAAGGTCGAGATTTCTGAAGTTTTGCAGTGGACGAAATTTATGATTTATTTGGAGGGTCGAGTAGCCTACTTGGCAGCCCAAGGATAGGCCGCATTCATCTACAATAGGAGCAAACAAATCAAAGCTTGTTGGAGTGTGTTTGTAGATAGGTTGGATTCGCTTTCAGATTTCCCTAGTTAGGGTTGAGTTTTTTCGAAAATGTCTCGCTCAAATCCAAAGGGTTTTGTGGGGAGCAGAAGTGACGTCTACAAGGAGGGAAAAGTGCAGGATTGGTGTCCTAGTTTAGACAAGTATTTGGAGCGTAGCCAAAAAGAATGATTTTGGGTGGGCTTTACGGCTTGCTCCATGCCCTAAGTAAAGTCACTTGAGAAGGAATTTGAGGATTGCTAGAAGGGGAAAAATAAGAGATGCTCGAGAAAAGGAGGAGGTCTAGGGAGCAATTTGACTAGCCCGAAGTTTGTTGTCGAAGGACATTTGAAAATGATATGTGGAAGCCTTCCATGCCATAAGCTTGTCGCATTGAAGCAACACAAGTAGGTAATGAGGAAAGAAGTCCCTCGAGAGTTGTGTTCTTGAAGGACTAATGAGATGCTAGTGGGCTCGAAGCCCAAAGGAGCTTAGAGCAAACAGTTGAGAAGTCTAGAATTGTTCACAACCGAGTTGTGAAGAACTCAACATATAAGACCCTATGTATTGGTAGTTGATCGGACTAATGATCAACTAGAGGGCGTATTGAGCCTTGTTCTACCACCCAAAGAAGCAAAGATCATTGATAAAGGAATATTGGTGTCTTTGTTCAAGGCAGATTGGTGGTCAAAGATGTTGACACCAAGCCCTAATTTTATTCCTTGTATCGTTGATTGTATGACGACCATGATCCCCGGTGATAGAGCCCTAAACTCGTCAGTATTATAGCTTTGTTAATATAACGAAGTTGGGTTATTAAAAAAATTGTAAAAAAGTTGTATATATGTGCGCAATTAGTTGATTTACCGATGTTTATATTCCATTGAGCAAAAGTGGTTTGTTGTAATATTTGGATTGGTAGTGAAAATGATTCTAAGACCCTAACCTAGATTCCAAGTACCGTGGAAAAAACAACATGCTATCGCAGCTACTTTGAAGGGCCACAGAATCAAAGTGTGCACAGCGAAGCAGCTCGAAAGGGAGTTGAGATTGTCTAGATCATGGAGCAGATGTTTCCAAGAGACGACATGGAGATGTGGTCTTGACTGTCTCTGGCAAGCGAGATTGGCTAGGAGTTCTGGTGGATTGGTGGTGAACCTAGTGAATCATGCTTAGTTGTAGGATAAATTATTGATCAGTGAATTCCCATGACTTGACATAGATCGTTGGGATAACTCTAGGATTGCTTTAGCATTGACAAGATTGGTATTATCGAGATTCTTTCATGTGATGAACAACATGTTGGCAAGCTAGTTTCTTCTTCGGAAATGATGTTACATATCCGCGATTGGAGGGATGTGCACGTGTTGTGTTTGACCCTAGGGGGTTTGAGTGCTTGCAGGACTAAGTTGCATGTTGATGATGGTCGTGTCCGACCGCAAACTCAGATCGACTTTGTAGGATAGGAGATTTGCAAACAAAGTTGAGCCAATGGAGAACGTGGTAGACTCAAAGTGAGATCTATCTTCAAAGGGAACAACCTTATGGAAGTGTTGATAGCTTTAGGTTCGTATGAGATGAGGCAGAGGCACTACCGAGATAGTGTGGTTCATTCTACAGAGTATGTTGTACATGGCATACGCCAGATGGGCTATGTTGCTCGGTGATGATGATGGAGACTTCCTAGTGTTGGAAGTACCTCCTCGCTAAGAGGGAGTGTTGAGATGGGTGGCTTGGGAGGTATTCCAAACCCTAGGCTATTGGGTTTCTGAGGAATTGGCACCACAAAGTCACTTGTGGGCTAAAAACGCAAAGGTGTGGGCTTTGCACCCAAGATTGTGGGTGTGAAACCGTGTATGGGTTTGGACACTTGGCACTTGGAGATTGTAGGGCACCCTTAAAGGAAAAAGGGGCCACTTGTAGCACCAAGAGAGGCCTTGTGGGTTGAGAGAAAAGTAATTTTTATGTGATTATGTGGGTGAATTTGTCTTAAGTTTCAAGTCGGCCTTGACTTGAGGAGACCATTTGAGAATGTTAGACGTCAACCCTAAGGAATGATATAAATAGGACCGAGGAGGAGCCTCATTCCTCACCCAATCAAGTCACTTATTTATCATGTGAAGACCGAAATAGGAGGTCGAGTCCGCAAACCAAGAAGGAGAAATGATCAAAGTCCGGTAAGGGTTGGTTTTGGGACTATTTTGGGTTGTGGTTATGCAGGTAAACGAAACAAGTAGAAGGAGACTAGGCCGCAAATTTTTAGGACAAAATATGTGCATGAAAACATAAAGCAATCTCTCTCTAATAGGCCGAGATTTCTAAAGTATTGCAAGATGACAAAATTATGATTCTTGAGGGCCAAGTAGCCTACTTAGCATCCAAGGATAGGTTGCATTCATCTATAGTAGGAGAGAAGAAATCAAAGGTTCTTGGAGTGGCTTGTAGGGGGAGTTGGATCTACTTTCAGTTGCCCTAGTTATGGATGAGTTCTTCGAAAAAAGTTCTCGCGCAAATCCAAGGGTTTTTGGAGAGTAGAATTCGATGTATTCAAGGAGGAAAAAGTGCAGTGATTGATGTCCTAGTTTAGGACAATATTTCGATGCAGCCAAAAGAACAGCTTTTGGGGAGGGTTGTAGTGGCTTGCTCCAAGCCCTAAGTACAGTCACTTGAGAAGTGAATTTGAGGATCGTAGAAAGCGCATAAGAAGGGATGCTTAGGACTGATCTTTGAAGGACAAAAGAGGGAGGTCAAGGGGAGCAATTTGACTAGCCCAAGTTTGTTGTTGAAGAACTTTTGGCAAAGTGATAGGGTGGCAGCCCTATCCATTCCCTAAGTTTTGCTCTCATTGAAGCAACATAGCAGACAACAGAGGGAAGAAGTCCCTCAAGAGTTGTGTTCTTGAAGGACTAAGGAGCAAAGCTAGTGGGCAAGAAGTCCCACAGGAGCCGAGGAGCAAGAAAGTAGTGCTCTAGAGTTGTTCACAAACATAGTTGTGTACAACTCAACAAAAGACCCTATGTTTTGCGTGTTGATGGACTAATGATTAGCTATAGGGCAAATTGGAGCCGTGTTCACCCAGACCTAAAGGAGCTAGATCATTGATAGAGGCAGATTGGTGTTGTTGCAGAAATCGAGAGCCAAATGGACCAGGGATGATGTGTTCAGGATACAAACTAGTGGAGTTGTGAAGTGCACTAGATCAACTAGTAGGTCAATGTATCTTTTTCAGTGGTAGTTTGGTGGTCAAAGTTGCTGACATCAAACCCTAGTTTGTATTCCTTGTATCGTTGATTGTATGAGAGTCGATGATCACTGTACGAGAGCCTTGCACAATTGTATTACAATTTGTTAATATGACCCTTACCTAGATTCCAGTACCGTGGAAAAACAACATAGACACCCAAAATCCTAGTGTTGTCTACTAGCACAATGGTTGATTGGTCGAAGGCTCAATATGCTTGCTTGCTCGACCTTACCATCCTCCTCTACTAGGGAACGTTGTGTGGGGGTGTGTGTGTGATGTGGACACAAATTAGCATATAAATTTAAACATACCATTTTATAGTATATCTCAAACCACTATTTAAGTGGTACTACCCAGAGAACCATGCTAGAAGGAGAAAACGTCGAGCAAACAAATAATAATAACAATATTTTGTTGGAAAACAACATGACTCACCCATCCTCTACGCATCTACATTTCCTAAGATATCTTTCTCCACTCGACCCTCCCGTACACTACAATTGTAGTCACTCGTCAGCACAAAAGTAATATTATGTATGAGATCACAGATAAAACCATGGGAGCTTAAAAGGATAAATATATAGAACGATGAATTAACCATACACATACCTACCCTCCTTTGGCTAATATTATAACAACGACAATCATGAAAAATAATCCCTCAACATGTGAACCCCAACGTAACATTTCCATTTCATTCATGTCAAAGTTCTAGGAAAAAAATCTTGAATCTCACACCCATGAACAAAGATCAGACTTCTCGAAACCATGACAAAAATGATAAATCATTGTGCAACTAACAAATATTTCAGAAATGTTAAAGGACAATAGTATTGTGTAGGAGAAAAGTATGCCTCACCCATCCTCGTGCGCTATGTTTGTAGAATGCCTAGTGCATCTTCACCACTTGACCTTTGTATACCATACAATTGTAGTTGTTCACCGCATAAAAAAGATCAATATATTTGACTATCCGAGCATAGATCAAAAATATATAATAATTTGAATAGCAAACACATGGAGCCACAAAATCAGCTAAAGATACTTTAAAATGAAGTGCATTCGCATGTAGATATGTTGACTCACCTTCATTTATGAAACAATAACCTCAATTTTTCTCTGTCTCGCTTCCTTCATTTCCATTTCCGCGCCCAATAAACGAAACCAAGACCAAAACCACAAGAAACAAAAAATACAAAACAAAGCAAGAGGACCACACGCCCAACAAAACGAAACCAAGACCAAACTACAAAAATAAAGAAGAAAAAAATGCAAAACAAACGAAAAGTAGTACAACACAAAGCATGGCCATGCTCAAACTCAACAAAACAAAACATACAAACAAGAACAAAGAAAGAAATATGCAAACATCCCCTCCGCCCATCATCTCTCCTCGCAATGTGTTGTCCTCCACCGAAAGTGAAAAAAAAGTCGGGTTAAATAAGGCTAAAATACATACACAATTATTCATGTTAAACATATTTCAAAACCAATAATTATTCATAATAGGAAACACACCTCCCCTAGAGTTTGTTTTATAAATGATGGACACTCTTTGTATTCCACTTGCTCGTGCTCATCAAAACAAACCATCTACAAAAGATACACAATAAGATATTAGAATCATTATATAAGTTAAACTAAAGAGTACCCAATAAGTAATCCTAATAAGAAACACACCTTACTTTGAGATTGTTATATAAAAGGGAAGAGTCCATTTTGTATTTCATGTATTCGTGCTCATTGGAACATGCCATCGGCAATAGATACACAATATAATATTAGATTTCTAATAAAAAGTCAAACTAGAGAGTTTGAAGCACTAAATCTCAACAAAAACAAATCATGTAGACAACAACAAACAAAAAAATTGCAAACTTCCCTTTGCACATTATCTCTATTGTAGTGTCCTCTCCTCCGCTGAAAGGAAAAAAAGTGGTGTGAATAAGGTTAAAAATGAAAGACAAGGATAGTAATGGCAAGCATAATTCAAAACAAATAATTATTCATAATCGCAAACATACCTCATGCTAGAGTTTGCCTTATAAAGATAGACATTCCATTTTGTATTCCACTTACTCATGCTCACCAGACAAGCCATCTATAAAAAGTACATAATAAGATATTAGAATCATTATACAAGTTAAACTAGATAGTTGAATGCTACAATCAATCATAATGTGAAACATACCTAACTTTGAGCTTTTTTATATAAAGGGGGATAATCCATTTTTGTATTTTACATATTTCTCGCTCACTGAATCAACCATCTGCAATAGATAGAAAACAAATAAAATATTAGAATTCTAATAAAAAGTTAAAATAGAGGGTTGAAGGCAAGAACTTCGTGAACCAACTTAATTCCGCACCATTTATATTCCATGTTATATCTCAAAGTATATAATTTTTTCTAAACTAGACGTATTTCTAGTAAGAATAATGCAATCAATGTTATCGCAAGATAAATAATCCTTTTCGTAAGAGGGATCCAAGCATATTTAAACATATTGAACATGTTGAGATTAGTAACTTGGGAGGTACTCCAAACCCCCATGCTACAAGGTTGTGGAGGAATTGGCACCACAAAGTCACTTGGTGGGCTAAGAACCCAAGCGGGTGTGGGATTTTGCACCCAAGCTTGTGGGTGAAACCGTTTATGATTTGGACACTTGCTCCTTTGGAGATTGTAGGAGAACCTCTTAAAGGAACAAGGGGACTCTTGATAGCACCAAGAGAGGGCCTTAAATTTAGAAAGGCTTGAAAGATCATCACTAAGGAATCATATAAATAGGAGAGTGAGCAGTGAGGCCCATTCTCACCCAATGAAGACATTTATTCATCATGTGAAGACTGAAATAGGAAGACTAGTCCGCAACCAAGAAGGAGAAAGCATCATGTCTATTTAGTGGTTTGGTTTTGGGACTGTTGGGATGTGGTTATGCAGTAGTAAACAGGCAGCAAGTAGAAAGAGACTAGGTAGAGACTTTTCTGTGACGAAAATATGAGCATAGTAGCTCTCTCTCTAACGCAGTCGAGATTTCTGAAGTTTTGCAGGTGGAGAAATTTATGATTTTTGGAGGGCGTAGTAGCGTACTTGCAAACCAAGGATAGTGCAGCATTCATCACAATAGAGAGCGAAACAAATCAAAGTTTTTTGGAGTTGTTTGTAGATAGGTTGGATCTGCTTATTTCCCTAGTTAGGGTTGAGTTTTTCAAAAAATGTCTCGCTCAAATCCGAAAGGTTTTGGGGAGCATAAGTGGACGTCTACAAGGAGGGAAAGTGCAGTGATTGGTGTCCTAGTTTAGGACAATATTTGGAGCAGCCAAAAGAAAAATGTTTTGCAGGGCTTTAGTGGCTTGCTCCATGCCCTAAGTAAAGTCACTTGAGAAGGAATTTGGAGGATTGCTAGAAGGGAAAGAAAAGAGATGCTCAGAAAAGGAGGAGGTCTAGGGAGCAATTTGATTAGGCGAAAGTTTGTTGTTGAAGGACTTTCTTGAAAATGATATGTGGAAGCCCTCCATGCCATAAGCTTGTCGCATTGAAGCAACACAAGTAGGTAATGGAGGAAAGAAGTCTTTGAGAGTTGTGTTTCCTGAAGGACTAAGGAGTTACTAGTGGGCTCGAAGCCCAAAGGAGCTTAGGAGTAAAGCAGTGAGAAGTCTAATGGCTAATGGCTAATATTATAACAACGACAATCATGAAAAATAATCCCTCAACATGTGAACCTCCCAATGTAACATTTCCATTTCATTCATGTCAAAGTTCTAGGAAAATCTTGAATCTCACACCCATGAACAAAAGCAGTACTTCCTCAGAAACCACGAGAAAAATGATAAATCACTGTGCAACTAACAAATATTTCAAAATGTCAGACAGTAGTATTATGTAGGAGAAAAGTATGCCTCACCCATCCCCGTGTGCCATGCTCAGTAGAATGCCTAGTGTATCTTTCACCTACTTCGACCTTTGTACACCATACAATTGTAGTTGTTCACCGCATAAAAAGATCAATATAGTTGACTATCCGAGCATAGATCAAATATATAACAATTTTGAATAGCAAACACAGGGAGCCGCTGCAACCGGCCGAAAGATACTTTAAAATGAAGTGCACCGCATCTAGATATGTTGACTCACCTTTCTATTTATGAGTAATAACTCTCAATTTTCTCTATCCTCGCTTTGCTTTCATTTCCATTTTCCGCGCCCAATAAACGAAAACCAAGACCAAACCACAAGAAACAAAAACGAAACAAAGCAAGAGGACCACACGCCCAACAAAACGAAACCAAGACCAAACTCCAAAAATAAAGAAGAAAAAAATGCAAAAGCAAACGAAAAGTAGTACAACATAGCATGGCCATGCTCAAACTCAACAAAACACAAAACATACAAACAAGAACAAAAGAGAGAAAATGCAAATATCCCCTCCGCCCATCATCTCTCCCGCAATGTTGTTCATCCAACCACCGAAAAGACAAATTGGTTAAATAAGGCATAAAATAATCACAATTATTCATGTTAAATATATTTCAAAACCAATAGTTATTCATAATAGGAAACACGCCTTCCCTGTGAGATTTGTTTTATAAACGATGGACACTCTCTTTTGTATTCCACTTCCTCGTGCTCATCAAAACAAACCATCTACAAAAAGATACAGCAATAAGATATTAGAATCATTATATATGTTAAACTAAAGAGTACCCAAATAAGTAATCCTAATAAGAAACACACCTTACTTTGAGATTGTTAAATAAAAAGGTGAAAGAAAGAGTCCATTTTGTATTTTCATGTATTCGCGAGCTCATTGGAACATGCCATCCGTACAGATACACAATATAATATTAGATTTCTCACTGAAAGCCAAACCAGAGAGTTTTGTATGTCCTACTCAACAAAAACAAATCGTGTAGACAACAACAAACAAAATATTGCAACTTCCCCTTGCACATTATCTCTATAGTAGTGTCCGCTCCTTCCGCCGAAAGGAAAAAGAGCGTGTGAATAAGGTTAAAAAGACGACAAGGATAGTAATGCCAAGCATAATTCAAAACAAACTAATTATTCATAATCGCAAAACATACTCATGTAGAGTCTGCATATAAAGATAGACATTTCCATTTTGTATTCCACTTACTCATGCTCACCTAGACAAGCCATCTATAAAAAGTACATAATAAGATATTAGAATCATTATACAAGTTAAACTAGAGAGTTGAATGCTACAATCAATCGTAATGTGAAACATACCTAACTTTGAGCTTTTTTATATAAAGTGATAATCCATCTTTGTATTTTACATATCTCTCGCTCACTGAATCGAAACCATCCGCAATAGATAAAAAATAAAATATTAGAATTCTAATAAAAATTAAAATAAAGGTTGAAGGCAAGAACTTATGGAACCAACTTAATTCCGCACCATTTATATTCCATGCTATATCTCAAAGTATATAATTTTTTCTAAACTAAACGTAATTCTAGTAGGAATAATGCAACTGGTCAAAGCTATCAGCAGATAAATAATCCTTTTTCGTAAGAGGGATCCAAGCATATTTAAACATATTGAACAGGTTGAGATTAGTAACTTGGGGAGGTACTCTAAAACCCCCATGCTGCAAGGTCGTGGAGGAATTGGCACCACAAAGTCACTTGTGACTAAGAACCTGCTGGCAAGGCTTTGCACCAAGCCAGGTGTGAAACCATCTATGGATTTGGACATTTGCTACTCGAGATTGTAGGAACCCTTAAGAACCTGATGTGAAACCGTTTCATGGATTTGGACACTTGCTACTTTGCGATGATAGAGAACCCTTAAGTGAAACTCTGGGTGTGAAACCGTCTCATGGATTTGGACACTTTGCTGCTTTTGAGATTGTAGAGAACTCTTAGAGAATGCGGACGCTAGAAGCACCAAGAGAGCGCTTAAATTTGAGAAGCTCAGACATCACACTAAGGAATCACATAAATAGGAGTGAGCAGTGAGGCCCATTCCTCACCCAATGAAGACATTTATTCATCATGTGAAGACGTAAAATAGGAAGACTTGTCCGCAACCAAGCAAGGAGAAAGCATCATATCTAGTTAGGGTTGGTTTTGGGACCGTTTTTGGGATGTGGTTATGCGTAAAGGTAGCAAAGTAGAAAGAGACAGGGTAGAGACTTTTTCGAGACGAAATATGAGCATGAAAACATAGCAATTTCTCTCAACAGTCGAGATTTCTGAATTTTTGTAGTGTGGACGAATTTATGATTATTGGAGGGTCGAGTAGCTTACTTGGCAGCTCAAGGATAGGTCGCATTCATCGGGACAATAGGAGCAAATAAATCAAAGGTTTGTGGAGCGTTTGTAGATAGGTTGGATCTGCTTAAATTTCCCTAGTTATGGTTGAGTTTTTTCTTAAAAATGTCTCGCTCAAATCCAAAGGGTTTTGGAGATATAAGTGGACGTCTACAAGGAGGGAAAAGTGCAGTGATTGGTGTCCCAGTTTAGGACAATATTTGGAGCAGCCAAAAGAAAAGTTTTTTGGGTGGGCTTTAGTGTCTTGCTCCATGCCCTAACTAAAGTCACTTGAGAAGGAATTTCTGAGGATTGCTAGAAGGGGAAAGAAGAGGTGCTCAAGGAAAAGGAGGAGGTCTAGGAGTAATGACTGGGACGCTTGTTGTTGAAGGACTTTTGAAAATGATATGTTGAAGCCCTCCATGCCATAAGTTTTCCTCATTGAAGCAACACAAGTAGGCAAATGGAGGACGAAGTCTCCCGAGAGTTGTGTTCTTGATGACTAAGGAGCAAATAGCTCGAAGCCCAAAGGAGCTTAGGAGCAAATGAAAGTGAGAAGTCTAGAATTGTTCACAAACTGTTGTGAAAAACTCAACAAAAGACCCTATGTATTGGTAGTTGATGGACTAATGATCAACTACGTAGGGCGTATTTCTGAGCCTTGTTCACATACCTAAAGAAGCAATGATCAATGACTGAGTATACTGGTGTCTTTCTATTGCTGTAGATTGGTGGGTCAAACTTGTTGGCACCAAAACCCTATTTTGTATTCTGTAATGGTGATTGTATGACGACCATGATCCTTGGTACAAGAGCCCTAAACTCGTTGTATTATAGTTTGTTAATATAACGGTTAGGGTTATTAAAAAAATTGTAAAAAGTTATATATATGTGCACTAGTTGATTTACCGATTTTTATATTCCATTGAGCAAAGTAGTTTGTTGTGGTATTTGGATTGGTAGTGATAATGATTCTAAGACCCTAACCTAGATTCCAAGACGTCAGAAAAACACCATGCTATCGAGCTACTTTGAAAGGGCCGTCGAATAATAGTGGTGCACGAGCGAAGTAGCTCGTAGGGAGTTGAGATTGTCTAGATCATGGAGCAGATGCTTCAAAGAGAAGACATGGAGATGTGGTCTTGACCGTCTCGGCGCCGAGATTGGCTAGGAGTTCTCGTGCGATTGCTGGTAGAACTCGTGAACAACAACTTGTTGTAGGACAAATTACTGATCGTGGGAATTCCATGACTTGACATAAATCGTTGGGATAACTCTTAGGATTGCTTTAGCATTGACAAGATTGGTATGATCGAGATTCCTTCATGTGATGAACAACATGTTGCTAAGCTAGTTTCTTCTTCGGGAAATGATGTTACATATCCGAGATTGGAGGGATGTGCACGTGTTGTGTGTCTGACCCAGGAGGATGAGTGCTGCGGACTAGGCTAAGTGTGCTGATGATGGTCGTACCCTGACCGCAGTTCAGTCATCGACCTTTATAGGATACGAGATTTGCAAATGCTTTGAGTCAATGGAGAACGTGGAGACTCATAGTGAGATCTATCTTCAAAGGGAGCAAACCTTATGGAAGTGTTGAGAGCTTTAGGTTCGATGAGATGAGGCAGAGGCACTACCGAGATAGCGTGGTTCATTCTACGTAGCATGTTGTAGTGCGCGTTGCGTACGCCGCATGGGCTAGTGTCGCATGGTGATGATGATGGAGACTTCCTAGTGTTGGAAGTACCTCCCCTCGCTAAGAGGGGAGTGTGGAGATGGGTAGCTTTGGGGAGGTACTCCAAACCCTAGGCTATCAAGGGTTTGTGAGGAATTGGCACCACAAAGTCACTTGTGGGCTAAGAACCCAAAGGGTGTGGGCTTGGGACTCAAGATTGTGGAGTGTGAAACCGTGTATGGATTTGGACACTTGGCACTTGGAGATTGTAGGGCACCCTTAAAGGGAAGAAAGCCACTTGTAGCACCAAGAGAGGCCCTGGGGATTGAGAGAAAAGAATTTTTTATGTGATTATGTGGGTGAATTTGTCTTAAGTTTCAAGTCGACCTTGACTTGAGGAGACCATTTGAGAATGTTAGACGTCACCCTAAGGAATGATATAAATAGGATCGAGGAGGAGCCTCATTCCTCACCCAATCAAGTCACTTATTTATCATGTGAAGACTGAAAATAGGAGGTCGAGTCCGCAAACCAAGAAGGAGAAATGATCAAGTCTAGTATAGGGTTGGTTTTGGGACTATTTTGAGCCGGGTTAGCAGTGTAAACCGCAACTAGTAGAAGGAGACTAGGCCGACAAATTTTTAGGATGAAATATGAGCATGAAAACATAAGCAATCTCTCTCTAACGAGCCGAGATTTCTAAAGTATTGCAAGATGACAAAATTATGATTCTTTCGAGGGCCAAGTAGCCTACTTAGCAGCCAAGGATAGGCTGCATTCATCTACAAGAAGGAGAGAAGAAATCAAAGGTTCTTGGAGTGGCTTGTAGTTGGATCTACTGCTAGTTGCCCTAGTAAAGAGTGGATGACTTCTGCGTAGAAAAGTTTCGCGGTATCCAAGGGTTTTGGAGAGTAGAATTCGATGTATCGATGTCCTGAAGCGAGGACAATATGTCGACTCAGCCAAAGAATAGTTTTGGGAGGGTTGTAGCAGTGCTCAGTCTTCTGCTACGCTCACTTGAGAAGGAATTTGAGGATCATGGTAAAGCGCATAAGAAGGGATTCTTCGGACCCATCTTTGAAGCGAGAAACAAAAAGAGGGAGGTCAGGGAGCAATTTCGACTAGCCCAAGTTTGTTGGTGGAGAGCTAATGGCAGAGGATGGTGCTCGTCCATTCCCTAAGTTTGGACTAATCTAAGCCAAAAGACGGTAGACAATAGAGGAAAGAGATGTCCTCAAGAGTTAGCCTTTCTTTCAAGGACTAAGCGCAAGCTCTAGTGGGCAAGAAGTCCCACAGAGCCGAGAGGAGAAGCAGTAGGCGCTCTAGAGTCGATTATAGGGCATACGGAGCCAGTTCGCTAGACACAAAGGAGCAAGATCAGTCGTATAGGTAGGCAACATTGGTGTTGTTGAAAATCGTGATCCAATGGACCGTGGTGATGAGTTCAGCATACGAACAAAGTGGAGCTCAGTGGAAGTGCGTAAATCAATTAGTAGGTCAATGTATCTTTTTCCGTAGGTGGTTTGTTGGTCAAAGTTGCCGACATAAAACCCTAGTTTAGTACTCCTTGTTTGCAAGAGTTTGTATGAGAGCGATGATCGCGTGTACGAGAAGCCTAGATAGTTGTATTACAATTTGTAAATATGTGTTGAATTTCTCAAAGATGTTCTATGCTAGATGCAAACACACTTTCAACTTCTAGGGCTCAATGAAAGTAAGATGCAAATAGAAACATACCAATAGATCGATGGAAGACAAGCCAAAAACATAGATAAAGAATGGTGGCAAGTTACGACGACCAGCAGGATGCTTCAACCAACAAAGTCTCTCATAAGGTCATGGCCAACCCAATGTGTCACACAACCCCAAGACGTCTCATCAAGAATACTCCACCAAGACGCTGCACCAAGAAGCCCTAAACGTAGAACCAAGAACGCTAGCTCCATCACCCTCCAAGAGAGAAGAAAAAATGCCTCCACAAAATGTGTGTGTATAATGAACTCCAAGTCTCTCCAATATATAGGCATCTGTGGGGGGTGTGTGACACATCTCTTATGCATGTGGGATAAAACAGCCGACCTTGCACATGTGGAATAAATTCGAAATACATGTTCTTCTCATCCGATCAAGATGATCTTTAGATCGATCTTGCACCTCTCCGAAAGAGGAATCCAATAAAAAATATTGGCATCGTCATCTGAGCATCACAACATGGAGTTTGGACCTAGTTGTCCAAAATTAACACTCCCTCTCAACTAGGGAGAACTCCATCCACCAAAGGCTATCCAAACATCGTGCGTCATCCCGCCGTAAATTGCTTTCGTTCGGCTTCTTTATTTCAAAACAAAAGGTGAGTCACAAAGACATCACACTCGCCAACCCGAGCTCGCCTCGCAGGTCCGAAACCTCTATAGGGACTCAAAGGAGTCACCCTACCAACCCGAAAGTTGGTTTAACCGACCCGAAGCCGCTGGAGGTCCGAAACCTCACTTAGACTCGAGAGAGTCATATACTAACCCTAGGTTAGTTTCACCGACTCGAAAGTCGTTGGAGGTCCGAAACATCGCTAGACTTGATCCCAGCATCAAGTGGTTGGACACGTGCCATCCTAGACATGCAGAGTACGACAATCTCCGATGCGTCCATCGGTCTCGCTATGGTCTCTATTCACATTTCCCACCTCATTGGCCAAATGAGAGGTACTTCCCATGAGTCCCAAACTCTATGGGTAGGATGCATATCGGGCACTGATCGAGAGAGGTAAACCAACTCAATATCATCACTCTGGCATGGAAGCACACCAACAAGGTTCAGGGCAAGCCTAGCCCCGTGGTTGCTTATAGCACCAAGAAGCTATCCCCAAAGCCCCCTGGAGCTCCCGCGAGCTCATCGCTCCAACAGACCCTCCAAATAGGGTCGTTCCACTATTCCAAGATTCTCACCGAAGGTTTAGGAACATGACCTTCCCCCCAAGCGGGCCTCGTGAGAATATCCGCGACCCGCTTCACCGCTCCCTATATGATCGAGCCTTACGCGCCTCGCCGTACCATATCCCGAAATTAAAGTGGTACCAGACATCAACATGCTTGGATCGATCGTGGAACTATCGGGATTCTATCGACAAACGAATCCCCTCTCCGGTTATCACAAAGGATAACAGTGGCATCTAGCACATGCTCGAACAACTCATCGAAGAGCTTTCGCAACCAAGTGACTTCACAACAAGCCATACACGCTGCAATATATTCGGCTCGCAGCGTGCTCAAAGCTACCGACTCTAGCTTCCCCGGCTCAGCAGACCCACGTGTGAAGCACGATCCAGATGTGTTCCACATCCACCACATCGCTAACCCAAATCGCATACAGTATATCCATGGAGTGTCAAACTCCCGACATCGTATCTCAACCCATGGTCTATCGTGCAGTAGATATCTCAAGAGTTTCTTGGCACCAACCCGTGAATGTTATGAGGATCAACCATGTGTTGACTCAAAGTGTTCACCGCACAACATACGTTCGACGGATGTTCCCTAAGAACATCAGTGGCCCCTACGAGTTGACGATACTTGTAGGATATGCTAGCATAGGCTCCAAGAGCGCTTTCACTCAACTTCTTAAAGTTGAGCTCCATCGGTGTCGACATCGACTTACTAGCTCCACCATTCCAAATTTTTCCAACAACTTTTCACAATGCATTTTCCTTGAGAGAGGGGAAATCTCGCCAGTTCCCCTGTCGTACCTCCAGGCCTAGGAAGTAATGCATCAGTTCCCTAGGGTCCTTTCATCTCGAAATCGGAAGCGAGCTCCCTCTTTACAACTGATGAATGAGAGGGTCGAAGACGTCGACAAAGAAGAGATCATCCACATAGAGAATCGACGAGAGGCTCGATCAACCTTGAGGTAAAGGTTCGAATCAACATTACTTCGAGTGAAGCCCAACTTCATTAAGTAGCTATCTATCCTTTCTCTCGTACCAAGCTGCTTCGCTCAACTCCATAGAGGGCTTTCTTTCCAACCTCGCATACATTAGAGACTTCGAACCCCGTAGAGGGTTGCTCCACATACACCTCTTCCTTTATCGCACCATGCGTAAAGGCGATCTTCACATCCATCCGATGAAGACTCCACCCTTGCGTAGGGAACAAGGGTAATAATAGATCACAAGTGCAATCATAATCAATGCCTTCCTGGAGAGAAGTCTCGTGCAACACATCTTGCCTTGTACTTTTTCAAAGCACTCCCATCGCATCCATGCTTGATCTTATAGAGCCATATCGAGGTGACAACAATTTTGTCCTCGCGGTCTGGAGACCATATCCCGTACATCATCCTGTATCGCATCCCACTCGCACTCTGATGCTTTGACAGCCTTCTTCACATGATCCGAAAGCTCATATTGTACTCATGGCAAGTACGAGATACCTCCGCGTATTTATATGGCTTCTTCTTTCTTTCTTCTTCGGACTTTCTTTGAAGCCACATATGTCTTCCGAGCCATGAGTGATTGTAGTCTCCTTTCTCTATCGTGCGCAACTTCTGAGAGAGAAGACATCCGTAAGAACATCCTCCTGAAGCGCATATCGTATAAGTCGTAATGTGCATCGAAATGCCTTTCCGTGAAACTCGAGGGAATGAGGAAAAAGTCTATGCTTTCCTTTGTCCCAACTCGACAAATGTCCCCATGATTGCATCCCAAACATCAACTCTTTGTGTAATCATGGGCCTAAATCTTTTCTCGCCCACCGTCAAGGCCATTCAAGAATCATATAGCCATATACCTGCCATATGTCACCGTCCATATCTTCCCACACATTAAGAACAAATAAAGATGACTTACATGCAATTTAAGATGCTTTCTTTACTCACGTTCCTTTGGGCCTTCCGTTCTTGATGTACCAAGCACATCCATCGCAGAATACTGCTGCTTTAAACTCGCTGCAACATCAATTCCCTCAGCTTTCGCCAAAGCCATAGCCCACGCATCACAGTCTCACGAACTTATCATAGCTACCGCGCATACAATTCATATCACCATCTCTGTCGCCATAGCTACAATATACGTTGCAACCAACACTCGTCTCCAAAATACTTTAAGTCAAGGACACATCTTCTGTGATCACCTGCTCGCATCACCGCCACTGAAATTAGGATCTCTCTCGTTCCTTTGTCCCGACAGTACAGAACGTCCTCGCACATTCTCACGTTGATTTTGAATGTCATGCTGAGATCCTCTAGAAACATTCAAAACACATAAAGATGAAATGATCTACCTTTATAGTGACTTCGAACTCCGCCGATACCATAGGTTCTCTTAGAGCAAATCATTCATCAAGCATTCTTCAGAAAACATCCTGCGAACGAGCTACTGCATCTAGAGCCCCGGGAAATGCATTCTTACGGACCTTTCTCACGTTACGACAACCTTCAAGTGATCATTTTATAATGAATGTGCTAAGTTGCCACAGCGATATGCCTATACTCCAGGGCTCATGGTGGCAAGCTCTCCTACACTCGAGGAATCAAAGAACCTCCAAGAGGAAACAAATTTAGCATCGACAGATACAATCGATTAAAAATATCAAACATAGTCGTATGGTCGCATTTGTGTTCCAACAATACGTGGTTGGACAAGACCCGCCATCCGAAGATTTGGGGCCTACATTGTTGTCAAGTTTAATGAACTTCTTTATTTTTCTCCTCATCGGGACAATGGAGGATATTTTTTCTCAACATTCTCCATCATTACGCTTTAACTCTAAAACTCGAGCCTTCACTTCTTGCAAGTTTGTCAGTCACTTTTCCGGGTGATCAACACAATACCGCATATGATCTTTCAATTTTGGTCCAAAGTCTTTGCTGAGGTCATGGAGCAACAGCCCGTGTCAGGCTTTTTCCACCACCATATCGTTTCTGAAAGTCATCCTTAATGCAATCTCGTAAAGGCAATCGTAGTTGTCTCTCCACCGATTCATCTCGTCAACAACACAATATGTGTAACCTATCTTCGACGAGATAATTTACAGGTGTGACGATCGCAATTGTAGGTGAACTTATTATTGCTTTGTTGTGATTTTCTGTAGTGGGCGTTGATCGCAATTGTTGTGAAATTGCCCGCGAATTGGGTGTGACTCGCCCAAGATCACCGTACTCGCAACAAAGTCGTAAATGAGAGACTACGTTGACCCATATCTCAAGCGCTCGACAACAAAGCCGACTTTTGCACATGTGGAACAAATTCGAAATACATGTTCTCCGTTTTCATCCGATCAAGATGATCTTTAGATCGATCTTGCACCCTCTCCGAAAGAGGAACCTAATAAAAATATTCGCATCGTCATCTCGAGCATCACATCATGGAGTTGACCTAGTTGTCCAAAATTAACAATAGCGACCCTTACATAGATTCCAGGACCGTGAAAACAACAAGACCCATAAAACCTAGTAAGATGTCTACTAGCACAATGGTTGATTGGTCGAAGTGCCCAAGTATGCTTGCTTGCCTCGAAACTTACCATCCTCCTCTCTAGGGAACGCGTGTGGGGGTGTGTGTGTGATGTGGAACAAATCAGCATATAAATTTAAACGTACTCATTTATGGCATGTGTCAAACCACTATTTAAGTGGTACCGCAATGTAGAACCATGCTAGAAGGAGAAACATCAAGCAAGCAAATAATAATAACAATATTTTGTTGGAAAACAACATGACTCAACTATCCCTCTCGTGACCGCATCTACATTTCCTCAATCCTAAGATATCTTTTTCCACTCGACCTCTGCGTAAACTACAATTGTAGTCACTGGTCAGCAGAAGTAATATTATGTATGAGATCACGAACCATGGGAGCTTAAAGGATAAATATACGACCGATGAATTAACCATACACATACCTACCTCCCTCCTTGGCTAATATTATAAAACAATCATGAACAATAATCCCTCAAACACGTGAACAATACATTTCCATTCCCTCAACATGTGAACCCCCATATAACATTTCCATTTCATTCATGTCAAAGTTCTAGGAAAAAATCTTGAATCTCACACCCATGAACAAGATCATACTACTCAAAACCATGACAAAAATGACAAATCATTATGCAACTAACAAATAATCAGTATATTAAAAGGACAATAGTATTATGTAGGAGAAAAGTATGCCTCACCCATCCTTTGTGCCATGCTTGTAGAATGTCTAGTGCATCTTCACCACTTGACCATTGTAGACCATACAATCTGTAGTTGTTCACTACATAAGAAAGATCAATATAGTTGACTATCGAGAGCATAGATAAAATATCTAATAATTCGAATAGCAAACAAATGGAGCCACAAATTAGTCGAAAAGATACTTTTAAGTGAAGTGCATTGCATGTAGATATGTTGACTCACCTTTCATTTATGAACAATAACCTCAATTTTTCTCTCGTCTCCTTTCTTCACTTTCCATTTCCACACTCAACAAACGAAACCAAAACCAAAACTACAAGAAACGTTAAAGAAACACAAAACAAATCAAGAGTATAACACACCCAACAAACGAAACCAAGACCAAACTACAAAAACAAGAAAGAAAAAACGCAAAACAAAAGGAAAACAAGTACAACATAGCATGGCCATGCTATAACTCAACAAAACAACAAAAACATAGCAGACAATAACAAAGAAAAAAATTGCAAACATCCCCTCTACAAATCATCTCTCCCGTAAAGTGTGTTGTCCTCCACCGAAAGGGAAAAAAATGTGGGTTGAATAAGGTTAAAAATACACACACCATTAATAATGTTAAACATATCTCAAAACCAATAATTACTCATAAATAGGAAAACACACCTCCCCTAGAGTTTGTTTTATAACAATGGGCACTCTTTGTATTCCACTTCGCTCGTGCTCATCGAAAACCAAACCATCTACAAAAGATACACAATAAGATATTAGAATCGTTATATATGTTAAACTAAAGAGTACCCAATAATTAATCATAATAAGAAACACACCTTTCTTTGAGATTGTTATATAAAATGGAAGAGTCCATTTTGTATTTCACGTATTCGTGCTCATTGGAACATGCCATCCGCAATAGATACACAATAAAATATTAGATTTCTAATAAAAGTCAAAATAGAGAGTTTGAAGTCCCTAAACTTTCAACAAACAAATCATGTAGACAACAACAAACAAAAAAATTGCAAACTTCCCTACATTATCTCTATTGTAGTGTCTCATTCCTCCACCGAAAGGAAAAAAAAGTGGTGTGTAATAAGGTTATAGACAAGGATAGTAATGGCAAGCATAATTCAAAACAAATAATTATTCATAATTGCAAACATACCTCATCTAGAGTTTGCTTTATAAATATAGACATTCCATTTTGTATTCCACTTACTCATGCTCACTACGACAAGCCATCTACAACAGAGTACATAATAAGATATTAGAATCATTATACAAGTTTACACCGGAGAGTTGAATGCAACGATCAATCATAATGTGAAACATACCTAACTTTGAGCTTTTTTTATATAAAGGGGGATAATCCATCTTGTATTTTACATACTTTCTGCTCACCGGAATCAACCATTCGCAATAGCTAAAAAATAAAATATTAGAATTCTAATAAAAGTTAAAATAGAGAGTTGAAGGCATGAACTTGTGAACCAACTTAATTCCAACCCATTTATATTCCATGCTATATCTCAAAGTACATAATTTTTCTAAACTAGACGTACTTCTAGTAGGAATAATGCAATCAATGTTATCGCAAGATACATAATCCTTTTTGTAAGAGGGATCCCAAGCATATTTAAACATATTGAACATGTTGAGATTCGATAACTTGGGTAGGTACTCCAAATCGCTAGGCTATATGGGTAGTGGAGGAATATGGCACCACACAGTCACTACTCAGCGCTAAGAACCCAAGCGACGTGTGGGCTATCTGTGCACCCAAGCTTTCGTGAGTGTGAAACCATGCTATGGATTTGGACACTTGGCACTCTGCGATTGTAGGGAACACTAAAGGAACAAGGGGCTATGATAGCACCAAGAGGGGCCTCTATGGATTTGAGAGACAATTTTGGTATTTGACATGTGTAGGGACCCTTAGAAAGAACAAGGGGATGCCTATAGCACCAAGAGACCCTCAGCCTCAAAAATGAAATTTGAAATAGGAGACGAGTCCTTAGCAAGAGTAGAAGGTTTGACGTCACCCTAAGGAATCATATAAATAGGAGGAGGAGCCCATTCCTCACCCAATCAAGACATCTGTTCCTCATGTGAAGACCTGAAAATAGAAAGACGAGTCCGCAACCAAGAAGGAGTGAAAGGATCAAGTCTGGTTAAGGGTTGGTTTTGGGAACTGCTTTTGGGGCGTGGTTATGCAGGTAAAGGCAGCGAGTAGAAAGAGACTAGGCCGAGACTTTTGAGGACGAAATACGAGGATGAGAAAAACATAAGCAAATCTCTCTCTAACGTGTCGAGATTTCTGCAAAGGTGTTGCAGGGACCCAATTTATAATTATTGAGGGTCGAGTAGCCTCACTTGGCAGCCAAGGATAGGCTGCATTACATCTACCGTGAGGAGCAAAGAAATCAAAGTTTTGTTGGAGTGGTTTGTGTGTAGTTGGATTCGCTTCAGATTGCCCTAGTTATGGGTTGAGTTTTTCGAAAACGTCTCGCAAATCCAAGGGTTTTGGAGAGCATAAGCAGACGTCTACAAGGAGGAAAAGTGCAGATTGGTGTCCTAGTTTAGGACAATATTTGGAGCAGCCAAAAGAACAGCTTTTTGTAAGGGATATAGGGCTTGCTCCACACCCTAAGCAGTCACTTGAGAAAGGAATTTGAGGATTGTTAGAAGGGGAAAAAGAAGGGATGCTCGTGAAAAGGAGGAGGTCAAGGGAGCAGTTTGACTAGCCCAAGTTTGTTGTTGAAGGACATTTTGACAATGATATGTGGAAGCCCTCCATGCCATAAGTTTGCCTCATTGAAGCAACACAAGTAGGCAACATAGGAAAGAAGTCTCCCAAGAGTTGTGTTCTTGAAGGACTAAGGAGCAGTTAGTGGGCAAGAAGTCCCAAAGGAGCTAAGGAGCAACAATTGAGAATCTAGAATTGTTCACAACCGAGTTGTGAACAACTCAACAAAAGACCCTATGTCTTGGTTGTTGATGGACTAATGATCAACTGGAGGGCAACATTGGAGCCGTGTTCAATCACCTAAAGGGGCAAGTATCGATAGAGGAAGATTGGTGTTGTTGCAGATCGAGAGCAGAAACGCTCGAGTATGTGTTCAAGATACGACCAAAGGAGTTGCGAAGTGCACTAGATCAACTAGGAGTCTGCATTTATTTAGAAAATTGGTGGTCAAAGTTGTTTGACACCAAACCCTATTTTGTATTCCTTGTATCAGTTGATTGTATGAGGGCCATGATCCCCCGTGCACAGAGCCCTAAACTCGTTGTATAATAGTTTGTTAATATAACGAAGTTGGGTTATTAAAAAAATTGTAAAAAAGTTGTATATATGTGTGCACTAGTTGATTTACTGATGTTTATATTCCATTGAGCAAAGTAGTTTGTTGTGGTATTTGGATTGGTAGTGTCAATCATTCTAAGACCCTAACTCCCGGATTCCAAGTACTCCGTGGAAAACCACATGGTATCGTAGCTACTTTGAAGGGCCAGATGAATCAAAGTGTGCACAACTGAAGCAGCTCAGTAGGAGTTGAGATTGTCTAGATCATGGAGCAGATGTTTCAAGCGTACGACATGGAGATGTGGTCTTGACTAGTCTCGGGCAAACGAGATTGGCTAGGAGTTCCGGTGGATTTGTGAACCTAGTGAACAACAGCTTGTTGTAGGAAAAATTATTGATCATGGAACTTTCCTATGACTTGACATAGATCGTTGGGACAACTCTAGGATTGCTTTAGCATGGACAAGATTAGGTATGATCGAGGTTTCCTTCATGTGATGAACAACATTGATTGGCAAATGCTAGTTTCTTCTTCGAAATGATGTTGCATATCCGAGATTGGAGGGATGTGCACGTGTTGTGATTGACCCAGGAGGATGAGTGCTCGTAGGACTATGTTGTGTGATGATGGTCGTGTTCGACCGCAACTCCGAAACCGACCCTCTGTAGGATAGGAGATCTGCAACAAGTCGAGCCAATGGAGATCGTGTAGACTCGTAGGGAGTCTAGCTTCAAAGGGAGCAACCCTATGGAAGTGTTGAGATCTTTAGGTTTCCGTATGAGATGAGGCAGAGGCACTACCGAGATAGCGTGGGTTCATTCTACAAAGTATGTTGCAGTGCAAGGTACGCCAGATGGGCTAGTGTCGCTGCAGTGATGATGATGGGAGACTTCCTAGTGTTGGAAGTACCTCCCTCGCTAAGAGGGAGTGTTGAGATTGGTAGCTTGGGAGGTACTCCAAACCCTAGGCTATAGGGTTGTGGAGGAATTGGCACCACAAAGTCACTTGTGGGCTAAGAATCCAAGGGTGTGGGCTTTGCACCCAAGCTTGTGGGTGTGAAACTGTGTATGGATTTGACACTTGGCACTTGGAGATTGTAGGGCACCCTTAAAGGAAAAAGGGGCCGCTTGTAGCACCAAGAGAGGCCTTGTGGGTTGAGAGAAAAGAATTTTTTATATGATTATGTGGGTGAATTTGTCTTAAGTTTCAAGTCGGCCTTGACTTGAGGAGACCATTTGAGAATGTTAGACGTCACCCTAAGGAATGATATAAATAGGAGTAGAGGAGGAGCCTCATTCCTCACCCAATCAAGTCACTTATTTCTCATGTGAAGACCGAAAATAGGAGGTCGAGTCCGCAAACCAAGAAGGAGAAAGGATCAAAGTCTAGTTAGGGTTGGTTTTGGGACTGTTTTGGGTCGTGGTTAGGTGCAGTAAAGGGAAACAAGTAGAAGGAGACTAGGCCACGAATTTTTTAGGACAAAATATGAGCATGAAAACATAAGCAATCTCTCTCTAATGTGCCGAGATTTCTAAAGTATTGCAAGATGGACAAAATTATGATTCTTGGAGGGCCAAGTAGCCTACTTAGCATGCCAAGGATAGGGTTGCATTCATCTATAGTAGGAGAGAAGAAATCATAGGTTGTTGGAGTGGTTTGTAGGGTGGGTTGGATCTATCTAGTTGCCCTAGTTATGGATGAGTTCTTCGCAAAAAGTCTCGCTCAAATCCAAGGGTTTTTGGAGAGTAGAAAGTGGATGTCTACAAGGAGGAAAAAGTGCAGGATTGGTGTCCTAGTTTAGGACAATATTTCGAGCAGCCAAAAGAACAGATTTTGGGAGGGTTGTAGTGGCTTGCTCCAAGCCCTAAGCTACAGCTCACTTGAGAAGGAATTTCGAGGATCATAGAAGCGCATAAGAAGGGATTTGCTAGGACTGATCTTTGAAGGACAAAAGAATGGAGGTCAAGGGAGCAATTTGACTAGCCCAAGTTTGTTGTTGAAGAACTTTTTACAAGTGATAGGTGGCAACCATCCATTCCCTAAGTTTTGCCTCATTGAAGCAACATAGGTAGGACAATAGAGGGAAGAAGTCCCTAAGAGTTGTGTTCTCGAAGGACCAAGGAGCAGCTAGTGGGCAAGAAGTCCCAACAGGAGCTCGAGGAGAAGCATAGGGTAGTCTAGAGTTGTTCACAAACGAAGTTGTGTACAACTCAACAAAAGACCCTATGTCTTGGTTGTTGATGGACTAATGATTAGCTAGAGGGATAAATTGGAGTCTGTGTTCAAGGACTCTAAAGGAGCTAGATCATTGATAGAGGCAGATTGGTGTTGTTGCAAATCGAGAGCCAATGGACCGGGAAGATGTGTTCAAGATACAACCAAATGGAGCTGTGAAGTGCACTAGATCAACTAGTAGGTCGATGTATCTTTTTCAGAGTAGTATTGGTGGTCAAAGTTGTTGACATCAAAACCCTAGTTTTGTATTCCTTGTATCGTTGATTGTATGAGAGCGATGATCCCTAGTACGAGAGCCCTAGATAATTGTATTACAATTGTTAATATAACGAAGTTGTGTTATTGAAAAAAATTGTAAAAATGTTGTCTATATTTGTGCACTAATTGATTTACTGTTTGTTTATATTTCGCTGTGAAAAGTAGTTTGTTGTGGTATTTGGATTGGTAGTGTTAGTGATTCTAAGACCCTAACCTACATTCTAGTACCATGGAAAAACAACAAAACACCCAAAAATCCTAGTGTTGTCTACTAGCACAATGGTTGATTGGTCGAAGGCTCGACATGCTTGCTTGCTCGAACCTTACCATCCTCCTCTCTAGGGCACATTGTGTGGGGGTGTGCATGTGATGTGGACCAAATTAGCATATAAATTTAAACATACCATTTTATGTATATGTCAAACCACTATTTAAGTGGTACTACCCAAGAACCATGCTAGAAGGAGAAACAACGTCGAGCAAAACAAATAATAATAACAATATTTTGTTGGAAAACAACATGACTCACCCATCCTCTGCACTGCATCTACATTTCCTAAGATATCTTCTCCACTCGACCCTCCCGTACACTACAATTGTAGTCACTCACTGCACAAAGTAATATTATATATGAGATCACGAATAAACTATGGAGCTTAAAGGATAAATATATAGAGCGATGAATTAACGATACACATACCTACCCTCCCTTGGCTAATATTATAACAACGACAATCATGAACAAAAATCCCTGAACATGTGAACCCCAATGTAACATTTCCATTTCTTTCATATCAAAGTTCTAGGAAAAATCTTGAATCTCACACCCATGAACAAGATCATACTACCTCGAAAACCATGACAAAATGATAAATCATTGTGCAACTAACAAATATTTTAGTATATTAAAGGACAATAGTATTGTGTAGGAGAAAAGTATGCCTCACCCATCCTCTTGTGCCATGTTTGTAGAATGTCTAGTGCATCTTCACCACTTGACCTTTGTAGACCATACAATTGTAGTTGTTCACTACATAAAAAAAGATCAATATAGTTGACTATGAGAGCATAGATAAAACATATAATAATTTGAATAGCAAACAAATGGAGCCACAAATTAGCGAAAGATACTTTTAAGTGAAGTGCATTGCATGTAGATATGTTGACTCACCTTCATTTATGAACAATAACCTCAATTTTCTCTCGTCTGCTTCCTTCATTTCCATTTCCGCACCCAACAAACGAAACCAAGACCAAACTACAAGAAACTTAAAGAAACAAAAAAACAAAACAAAGCAAGAGTACAACACACCCAACAAAACGAAACCAAGACCAAAACTACAAAAAAAACAAGAAAAAAAATGCAAAACAAAGGAAAACGAGTACAACACAACATGGCCATGCTCAAACTCAACAAAAACAAAACATGCAAACGACAGAACAAAGAAAAAAAATTGCAAACATCCCCTCCGCACATCATCTCTCCCAGCAATGTGTTGTCCTCCACCGAAAGGGAAAAAAAAGTGGGTTGAATAAGGTTAAAATACACACACAATTACTAATGTTAAACATATTTCAAAACCAATAATTATTCATAATAGGAAACACACCTCCCCTAGAGTTTGTTTTATAACGATGGACACTCTTTTGTATTCCACTTGCTCGTGCTCATCAGAAACCAAACCATCTACAAAAGATACACAATAAGATATTAGAATCATTATATAAGTTAAACTAAAGAGTACCCAATAATTAATCATAATAAGAAACACACCTTTCTTTGAGATTGTTATATAAAAAGGGGAGAGTCCATTTTGTATTTCACGTATTCATGCTCATTGGAACATGCCATCCGCAATAGATACACAATAAAATATTAGATTTCTAATAAAAAGTCAAACTAGAGAGTTTGAAGGCATGAACTTTCAACAAAAAACAAATCATGTAGACAACAACAAACAAAAAAATTGCAAACTTCCCCTTTGCACATTATCTCTATTGTAGTGTCCTCTCCTCCGCTGAAAGGAAAAAAAGTGGTGTGAATAAGGTTAAAATAAAGACACGTATAGTAATGGCAAGCATAATTCAAAACAAATAATTATTCATAATTGCAAACATACCTCATCTAGAGTTTGCCATATAAAGATAGACATTCCATTTTGTATTCCACTTACTCATGCTCACCAAAACAAGCCATCTACAACAAATACATAATAAGATATTATAATCATTATACAAGTTAAACTAGAGAGTTGAATGCAAGAATCAATCATAATGTGAAACATACTCCGACTTTGAGCTTTTTTATATAAAGGGGGGATAATCCATTTTGTATTTTACATATTTTCGCTCACTGGAATCAACCATCTGCAGTAGATAGAAAAATAAAATATTAGAATTCTAATAAAAGTTAAAATAGAGAGTTGAAGGCAAGAACTTGTGAACCAACTTAATTCCAATCCATTTATATTCCATGCTATATCTCAAAGTATATAATTTTTTCTAAACTAGACGTAATTCTAGTAGGAATAATGCAATCAATGTTATCATAAGATAAATAATCCTTTTTCGTAAGAGGGATCCAAGCATATTTAAACATATTGAACATGTTGAGATTGGTAACTTGGGAGGTACTCCAAACCCCTAGGCTACAAGGTTGTGGAGGAATTGGCACCACAAAGTCACTTTGTGGGCTAAGAACCCAAGCATGTGGGATTTTGCACCCAAGCTTGTGGGTGTGAAACCGTGTATGGATTTGGACACTTGGCACTTTGGAGATTGTAGGAGCACCCTTAAAGGAACAAGGGGACACTTATAGCACCAAGAGAGGGCTCTAGGGATTGAGAGAAAATATTTTTATTTTGATTATGTGGGTGAACTTTGTCTTAAGTTTCAAGTCGGCACTTAACTTCGAGGAGACAATTTTAAGAAGGTTAGACGTTACCCTAAGGAGTGATATAAATAGGATGCAGGAGGAGCCTAATTCCTCACCCAATCAAGACACTTATTCCTCATGTGAAGACCGAAATAGGAGATCGAGTCTCGAAAGCAAGGAGTCAAAATATTTTTTATGTGATTATGTGGGTGAATTTGTCTTAAGTTTCAAGCTCGGCCATGAATTGAGGAGACCATTTAAGAATGTTAGATGTCACCTAAAGGAATGATATAAACAGTGACCGAGGAGGAGTGCCTAATTCCCTCACCCAATCAAGTCACTTATTTATCACGAGGACCGAAATAGAGGCTCGCAGTCCAAAAGTAAGAAAGGAGAAATGATCAAGTCAAAAACCATCTACAAAAGATACACAATAAGTTATTAGAATCATTATATATGTTAAACTAAAGAGTATCCAATAAGTAATCCTAATAAGAAACACACCTCACTTTGAGATTGTTATATAAAAGCAAAGAGTCCATTTTGTATTTCACTTATTTGTGCTCATCGTGAAACATGCCATCTACAATAGATACACAATAAAATATTAGATTTCTAATAAAAAGTCAATCTAGAGAGACTTAAAACATTTCAACAAAAAGCAAATCATGTAGACAACAAATAAACAAAAAAGATGCAAACATCCCCTTGCACATTATCTCTATTGTAGTATCTCATTTCCTCCGCCGAAAGGAAAAAGTGGTGTGAATAACGGGTATAAAAAGAAGACAAGGATAGTAATGGCAAGCATAATTCAAAACAAATAATTACTCATAATAGCAAACATACCTCATGTAGAGTTTGACTTATAAAGATACACATTCCATTTTGTATTCCATTACCTCATGCCTCACCGTGACAAGCCATCTATAAAAAGTACATACAAGATATTAGAATCATTATACAAGCAAACTAGAGTAGTTGAAAGCTACAATCAATCTAATGTGAAACATACCTAACTTTGAGCATTTTTACATAAAGGGCAATAATCCATTTTGTATTTTACATATTCTCATTTCACTGGAACCAACCATCTCGCACAGATAAAAAATAAAATATTAGAATTCTAATAAAAATTAAAAATAGAGGGTTGAAGGCAAGAACTTGTGAACCAACTTAATTCCAAACCATTTATATTCCATGCTATATCTCAAAGTATATAATTTTTTCCTCACCGAATGAAGACATTTATTCATCATGTGAAGACTCAAAATATGGAAGACAAGGCTACAACCAAGAAGGAGAAAGCATCATCGTCCCGGTTAGGGTTGGTTTGGGACCGTTGGGATGTGGTTTGCGTGTAAATGTAGCAAGTAGAAAGAGACTAGATAGAGACTTTTTCAGGACGAAATATGAGCATGAAAAACGTACAAAGCTCTCTAACTGTGTTGAGATTTCTGAAGTTTTGGTGTGACCTAATTTGATTATTGGAGGGTTGAGTAGCCTACTTGGCAACCAAGGATAGGTCGCATCCATCGACAGAAAGAGGAGCAAAATAAAATCTAAGTTTGTTGGAGTTGTTTGCTAGATAGGTTGGATTTCGCTTCAAATTGCCCTAGCCAGGCTGAGTTTTTTAGAAAATGTCTTCCTCAAATCCAATGGTTTTGTGGAGCATAAGTGGACGTCTACAAGGAGGAAAGTGTAGATTGGTGTCCTAGTTTAGCACAATATTTCTCACATCCAAAAGAACATTTTTGGGTGGGCTTTAGTGGCTTGCTCCATGCCCTAAAGTGAGTTTTGAGGATTGCTAGAAGGGTAAAAGAAGAGATGCAAAGGAAAAGGAGGAGGTATAGGGAGCAGTTTGACTAGCCAAAGTTTGTTGTTAGGACTTTTGAAAATGATATCTGACCGCAGACCATTTATATTCCATGCTATATCTCAAAGTATAATTTTTTCTAAAATCTAGATGTAATTCTAGTAGGAATAATGCAATACAATGTTATCGCAAGACAAATAATCCTTTTTCGTAAGAGGGATCCAAGCATATATAAAACATACTTAACATAAAGTTGAGATTAGTAACTTGGGGAGGCACTCCAAACCCCAAAGCTATAGGGTTGTGGAGGAATTGGCACCACAAAGTCACTTGTGAGCTAAGAACCCACACGTGTGTAGCTTTGCACCCAAGCTTGTGGGTGTGAAACTGCCTATGGATTTTAGACACTTGGTACTTTGAGATTGTAGGGAACACTTAAAGGAACTGTGGGTGTGAAACCGTTTATGGATTTGGACACTTTGGTACTTTGAGATTGTAGGGAACTCCTTAAAGGAACAAGTGGACGCTTGTAGCACCAAGAGAGGCCTTACTGAGGAGACAATCTGAGGTAGCTTATACATCACACTAAAGAATCTGAGTATAAATAAGAGTGAGGAGTGGAGAGCCTCATTCCTCCACCCAATGAAGACATTTGTAGGAGACAAACTGGATAGGGCTGTGCATCACACTGAGGAATCATATAAATAAGAGTGAGGAAGGAGCCTCATTCCTCACCCAATGAAGACATTTATTCATCTTGTGAAGACCGAAATAGGAGGACGAGTCCAGCAACCAAGAAGGAGAAAGGATCATGTCCGGGTTAGGTTGGTTTTGGGACTTTTTTGGGATGTGGTTATGCAGTAAAGTTACCAAGTAGAAAGAGACTAGGCAGAGACTTTTCAGACGAAATATGAGCATGAAAACAAAAGCAAGCTCTCTCTAATGTGTTTAGATTCTCAAGTATGTGGACAAATTATGATTATTGGAGGGTCGAGGTAGCCTACTTGGAAGCCAAGGATAGGCCGCATTCATCGACGTGAGGGAGCAAATAAATCAAAGGTTGTTGGAGTTGTTTGCAGATGGTTGGATCTGACTCAAGCTGCCCTAGTTAGGCCGTGAAGCTAAAAATGTCTCGCCCAAATCCAATGGTTTTGTGGAGCATAAGTGGAAGTCTCATAAGGAGGGAAAGTGCAGATTGGTGTCCTAGTTTAGCACATAACATTTGGAGCAGCCAAAAGAACAATTTTTGGGTGGGCTTTAGTGGCTTGCTCCACACCCTAAGCAAAAGTCACTTGAGAAGGAATTTGAGGATTGCTAGAAGGGGAAAGGAAGAGATGCTCAGAAAAGGAGGAAGTCTAGGGAGCAATCTGATTATTCAAAGTTTGTTGTTGAAGGAACTTTTTCAATGATATGTGGAAGCCCCGAATGCCATAAGTTTGCCTCATTGAAGCAACACAGTAGGAAATGTAGGAAAGAAGACCTTGAGAGTTGTAGTTTGTAGAAGGACTAAGGAGCCGCTAGTGAGCACGAAGCCCAAAGGAGCTTAGGAGCACAAGGAAAAGTCTAGAATTGTTCACAAATTGAGTTGTGAACAACTCAACAAAAGACCCTATGTATTGGTAGTTGATGGACTAATGATCAACTAGAGGGAAGATTGGAGCCTTGTTCAATCACCTAAAGAAGAAGTGTCATTGATAGAGGAATATTGGTTTCTTTGTTCGAGTGTAGATTGGTGGTCAAAGATGTTGACACCAAACCCTAATTTTGTATTCCTTGTGTCGTTGATTATATGATGGCCATGATCCTCGGGTACATGAGCCCTAAAATGTTGTATTATAGTTTGTTAATATAACAAAGTTGGGTTATTAAAAATTGTATACACTTGTATATATGTGTGCACTAGTTGATTTACTAATGTTTATATTCCATTGAGCAAAGTAGTTTGTTGTAGTATTTGGATTGGTAGTAGACAATGATTCTAAGACCCTAACCTAGATTCTAGTATCGTGGAAAACAACATGCTATCAAAGCCACTTTGAAGGGCTAGTGAATCAAAGCTTCATGCGTGGAAGTGCTCGAGGGAGTTGAGATTTTCAGATCGGTGATGCGTATGTTTCAGAGAAGACATGGAGATTTGGTAGAAGACATGGCAATGTGGTCTTGACCGTGTCTGGCACAGATTGGCTAAGTTCTTGTGGACATTAGTGGTGAACCCGGTGAACAAAAGTTTGTTGGAGGACAAATTATTGTTCAGGGAATTCCTATGACTTGACATAGATTCTTAGGATAACTCTAGGATTACTTTAGCATTGACAAGATTGGTATTATCGAGATTCCTTTTCATGTGATGAACAAAGATGTTGGCAAGCTAGTTTCTTCTGGAAATGATGTTACATATCCCAAATTGGAGTGGATTTGCACGTGTTGTGTTTGACCTTAGGGGGTTGAGTGCTCGTGTAGACTATGTTGCAGTTGATGATGGTCGTGCTCGACCGCAACTCGCACTCACCTTACAGATAGGAGATTTGTAACAGTTTGAGCCAATGGAGAACGTGTAGACTCAAAGTGAGTCTATCTTCAAAGGGAACAACCTTATAGAAGTGTTGAGAGCTTTAGTTTGTGATCGATGAGGAAGAGGCACCACCGAGATAGTGTGGTTCATTCTGTACAGAGTATGTTGCAGAGTGGCGACGCTAGATGGGCTAGTGTCGTCAGTGATGATGATGGAGACTTCCTAGCGTTGAAGTACCCTCCCTTTCTAAGAGGGAGTGTTGAGATCGGTAGCTTTGGGAGGTATTCCAAACCCTAGGCTATCGAGTTTCTGAGGAATTAGCACCACAAAGTCACTTGTGGGCTAAGAACCCAAGGGTGTGGGATTTGCACCCAAGATTGTGGGTACGAAACCCGTGTATGGATTTGGATACTTGGCACTTGGAGATTGTAGGGCACCCTTGAAGGAAAAAGGGGCCACTTGTAGAACCAAGAGAGGCTCTGGGATTCAAAGAAAAGATTTTTTGATGTGATTATATGGGTGAATGTTAGACGTCACGCTAAGGAATGATATAAAGCAGGACCGAGGAGGAGCCTAATTCCTCACCCAACAAGTCACTTATTTATCATGTGAAGACCGAAATAAGAGGTCGAGTCTGAAACCAAGAAGGAGAAAATGATCAAGTCCTGGTAAGGGTTGGTTTTGGGATTATTTTGGGTAGTGGTTATGCAGTAAAGGCAACAAGTGGAAGGAGACTAGGCCGCAACTTTTTAGGACGAAAATATGTGCATGAAAACAAGCAATCTCTCTAGTATGCCTCGATTTCTAAAGTATTGCAAAAGTGACAAAATTATGATTCTTGAGGGCCGAAAGTAGCCTCACTTAGCATCCAAGTATATGTTGCATCCATCTATAGAAGGACAGATGAAATCAAAGGTTCTGGAGTGGCTTGTAGGGAGGGTTGGATCTATTTCTCAAGTTGCTCCTAGCTATGGATGACTTCTTTAGTAAAAATCTCGCACAAATCCAAGGGTTTTGGAGAGTAGAATTGGATGTATTCAAGGAGGAAAAAGTGTAGATTGATGTCCTAGCTTTAGGACAATATTTCGATCAACCAAAAGAACCAGCTTTTGGGAAGGGTTGTAGTGGCTTGATCCAAGCCCTAGGTAGGGCCACTTGAGAAGGAATTTTGAGGATTTTTAAAAGTGCACAAGAAGGGATTCTTAGATCGATCTTTCAAGGACAAAAGGGCGAGGTCAAAGGGAGAAATTTGAATAGCCCAAGTTTGTTGGTGAAGAACTCTCTGACAAGTGATAGTGGTAGCCATCCATTCCCTAAGTTTGCCTCATTGAAGCAAAGACGGTAGACAATAGAGGGAAGATGTGGTCAAGAGTTGTGTTCTTGAATGATCTAAGGAGCAACTAGTGCGAAAGAAGTCCCTACAGTAGCCGAGGAGAAGCAAAGAGACGAGCCCTCGAGTTGTTCACAAATATAGTTGTGTACAACTCAACAAAAGACCCTAAGTCTTGGTTGTTGATGGACCAATGATCGCTTATAGGGCATATTGGAGTTGCTCGCCGACATAAAGGGAGTGCAAGATTCCGCACCGTGGACATAAATCGTTGGGACAAGCTCTAGGATTGCTTTAGCATTGACAAGATTGGTATTATAGAGATTCTTTCATGTGATGAACGAAACGATAAGTTGGCAAGCTAGTTTTTGCTTTCGGGGAAATGATGTTACATATCTCAAGATTGAGGGACGTGTACGTGTCATGTGTTTGACCTAGGGGTTGAGTGCTCGCAAGACTATGTTGTAGTGATGATGGCCGGTTCGACCACAACTTAGACCGACCTTGTGGGATAGGAGATTTGTAACATTTTGAGCCAATGGAGAACGTGCAGACTCGTAGTGAGTCTATCTTTAAAGGGAACAACCTTATGGAAGTGTTGAGAGCTTTAGGTTCAAATGAGATGAGGCAAGAGGCACTACCGAGATAATGTGGTTCATTCTACGTAATATGTTGCAATGGTGACGCAGATGGGCTAGTGTCAGTTTCGGTTTGATGATGGAGACTTCCTAATGTTGGAAGTTCCTCCCTTGCTAAGCTTTGAGAATGTTGATATTGGTAGCTTGGGAGGTATTCCAAACCCTAGGCTATTGTGTTTCGAGCAACTGGCAACACAAAGTCACTGTGGACTAAGAACCCAAGGGTGTGGGTTTTGCACCCAAGATTGTGGGTGTGAAACCGTGTATGGATTTGGACACTTAGCACTTGGAGATTGTAGGGCACCCTTAAAGGAAAAAAGGCCACCTGTAGCACCAAGAGAGGCCCTAGGATTGAAAGAAAATATTTTTTATAGAGATCATGTGGGTGAATTTGTCTTTAGTTTCAAGTCGGGACTTGACTTGAGGAGACCATTTAAGAATGTTATACGTCAACCCTCAAGGAATGATATAAATAGGATCGAGGAGAAGCCTCATTCCTCACCCAATCAAGTCACTTATTTATCATGTGAAGACTAAAATAGGAGGTCGAGTCCGAAACCAAGAAGGAGAAAGGATCAAGTCCATAGATAGGGTTGGTTTTTGGGACAATTTTGGGTTGTGGTTATGCATGTAAAGGCAACGAGTAGAAGGAGACTAGGCGCAACTTTTTTAGGACAAAATATGTACATGAAAACAGAAGCAACTCTCTCTAACGATGCCGAGATTTCTAAAGTATTGCAAGATGAAAAATTATGATTCTTGGAGGGCCAAGTAGCCTACTTAGCATCCAAGGATAGGCTGCATTCATCTATAGTAGGAGAGAAGAAATCAAAGGTTCTTGGAGTGGCTTTGTAGTGGGTTGGATCTACTTCTAGTTGCCCTAGTTATGGGATGACTTTCTTCGTGAAAAAGTCTCACGCAAATCCAAGGGTTTTGGAGAGCATAATTGGATGTCATCAAGGAGGAAAAGTGCAAGATTGGTGTCCTAGTTTAGGATAGTATTTGGATGCAGCCAAAAGAACAGCTTTTGGGAGGGTTGTAGTGGCTTGCTCCAAGCCCTAAGCACACTCACTTGAGAAGGAATTTGAGGACTGTTAGAAAGCGCATAAGAAGGGGATTCTCAGGATCGATCTTTGAAGGACAAAAAGAGGGAGGTCAAGGGAGCAGTTTGACTAGCCCAAGTTTGTTGTTGAAGGACTTTTGACAAAGTGATAGGTGGAAGCCATCCATTCCCTAAGTTTGTCCTCATTGAAAGCAACACATGTAGGACAATAGAGGGAAGTAGTCCTCAAGAGTTGTGTTCTTGAAGGACTAAGGAGCAACTAGTGGGCAAGAAGTCCTAAAGGAGTTGAGGAGAAGTAGTAGGCGTCTAGAGTTGTTCACAAGCATAGTTAGTGTACAACTCAACAAAAGACCCTATGTCTTGGTTGTTGATGGACTAATGATCAGCTTATAGGGCAAATTGGAGCTCTCTTCTGTGACACTAAAAGGAGCAAGATCATTGATCGAGGCAAAGTTGGTGTTGCTGCATCGGAAACCAATGGACCATGGGTGATGTGTTTAGTGAGATACGAACAATGGGGAATTGTGAAGTGCGTGAAATCGATTAGTAGGCAATTGTATCTTTTTTTCGTGGTAGTTTGTTAGTCAAAGTTGTTGACATAAAACCCTAGTTTGTATTCTTGTTTTAGTGATTGTATGAGAGCGATGATCACTAGTATGAGAGCCCTAGATAGCTAGTGTTACAATTTGTTAATATGACCCTACCTAGGATTCCAGACCGTAGACAACCAAATAAATACCCAAAAACTCTGTAAACGTATCACTACTAGCACAATGGTTGATTGGTCAAAGGCTCAAGATACTTGCTTTGCTCGACTTACCATCCTACTCTCTAGGAATATCGTGTGGGGGTGTGTGTGATGTGGAACAAATTAGCATATAAATTTAAACATACCATTTTATGTATATGTCAAACCACTAGTCATCATGTAAAAGTAATATTATATATGAGATCTTAACCATGGGAGCTGTAAGGGATATATATATTATAGATCGATGAATTAACCTTACACATTCCTACCCTCCTTTGGCTAATATTATAAATAAATGAAAAATTATGAACAATAATCCCTAAACATGTGAACCCTCAATGTAACATTTCCATTTCATTCATGTCAAAGTTCTAGGAAAAATCTTGAATCTCACACCCATGAACAAAATCATGACTTCCTCAAAACCATCACAAAATGATAAATCATTGTGCAACTAACAAATAATTTTCAGTATGTTAAAAGACAATAGTATTATGTAGGAGAAAAGTATGCCTCACCCATCCTTCGTGCCATGCTTGTAGAATGTCTATGTGCATCTTCATCACTTGACCTTTGTATACCATACAATTGTAGTTGTTCACCGCATAAAAAAGATCAATATAGATGCCATAGATAAAATAGCAATAACAAACATATGGAGCCGTAAATCAATGAAAGATACTTTTAAAACGAAGCGCATTGCATGTAGATATGTTGACTCACCTTCATTTATGAGCAATAACTCTCAATTTTCTCTGTCTGCTTCTTCATTTCCATTTCCGCACCCAATAAACAAAACAAAAACCAAGACTACAAGAAACTACAAGAAAACAAAACAAAGCAAGAGTACAACATACCCAACAAACGAAAACCAAGACCAAACTACAAAAAAAAAGAAAAAAATGCAAAACAAACGAAAAGTAATACAACACCAGCATGGCCATGCTCAAACTCAACAAAAGCAAACATACGTACAAGAACAAAGAAAAAATTCAAACATCCCCTCCCCCATCATCTCTCCCCGTAATGTGTTGTCCTCCACCGAAAGGAAAAAAAAGTAGGGTTGAAATAAGGCTAAAATACACACACAAGTATTACATGTTAAACATATTTCAAAAACAAATAATTATTCATAATAGGAAACACACCTCCCCTCGAGTTTGTTTATAACAATGGACACTCTTTTGTATTCCACATCGCTCGTGCTCATCAAAAACAAACCATCTACAAAAGATACACAATAAGATATTAGAATCATTATATATGTTAACTGAAAGAGTACCCAATAATTAATCCTAATAAGAAACACACCTTTCTTTGAGATTGTTATATAAAAGGGGAAAGAGTCCATTTTGTATTTCACGTATTTGTGCTCAATGGAACATGCCATCCGCAATAGATACACAATAAAATATTAGATTTCTAATAAAAGTCAAACTAGAGAGTTTGAAGGCATAAATTTCAACAAAAAACAAATCATGTAGACAACAACAAACAAAAAAATTGCAAACTTCTCCTTCGCACATTATCTCTATTGTAGTGTCCTCTCCTCCACCGAAAGGAAAAAAAAGTGGTGTGAATAAGGTTAAATGAAAGACACATGATAATAATGGCAAGCATAATTCAAAACAAATAATTATTCATAATCACAAACATACCTCATGCTAGAGTTTTCCTTATAAAGATAGACATTCCATTTTGTATTCCACTTACTCATGCTCACAACTGACAAGCCATCTATAAAAAATATATAATAAGATATTAGAATCATTATACGAGTTATCATTTATAAAAAATACATAATAAGATATTAAAATCATTATACAAGTTAAACTAGATAGTTGAATGCTACAATTAATCGTAATGTGAAACATACCTAACTTTGAGGTTTTTTATATAAAGGGGGATAATCCATTTTGTATTTTACATATTCTCGCTTCACTAGAATCAACCATCCGCAATAGATAGAAAAATAAAATATTAGAATTCTAATAAAAGTTAAAATAGAGAGTTGAAGGCAAGAACTTGTGAACCAACTTAATTCCAGTACCATTTATATTCCATGCTATATCTCAAAAGTATATAATTTTTCTAAACTAGACGTAATTCTAGTAGGAATAATGCAATCAATGTTATCGCAAGATAAATAATCCTTTTTTCGTAAGAGGGATCCAAGCATATTTAAACATATTGAACAAGTTGAGATTAGTAATTTGGGAGGTACTCCAAACCCCAAGCTACAGTGGTTGTGGAGGAATTGGCACCACAAAGTCACTTAGAGCTAAGACCCCAAGCGTAGTGAGCTTTGCACCCAAGCTTGTAGGGTGTGAAACGCTTCTATGGGATTTGGACACTTGAGTACTTTGACATTGTAGGGAAACCCTTACAGGAACAAGGGGACGCTTGTAACACCAAGAGAGGCCTTAAATTGAGGAGACAATTTGAGAAGGTTAGACATCACTACTAAGGAACTCATATAAATAGGAGTGAGAAGGAGCGTCATTCCTCACCCAATCAAGACATTTATTCGTCATGTGAAGATCGAAAATAGGAGGACGAGTCTCGCAACCAAGAAGGAGAAAGCATCAAGTCTAGTTAGGGTTGGTTTTGGGACTGTTTTGTGATGTGGTTATGCAGGTAAAGGTAGAAAGTATAAGGAGACTAGGCAGAGACTTTCAGTCGAAATCATGAGCATGAAAATAAGCACGCCTTCTAACAAGCCGAGATTTCTCAAGTATTTGCAGGTGGACGAAATTTATGAATATTGGAGGGTTGAGTAGCTTACTTGGTCAGCCCAAGGATAGGCCAGCATTCATCGACAGTAGTAGCAAAATAAATCAAAGGTTGTTGGAGTTTGTTTGTAGATCTGTTGGATATGCTTCAAATTGCCCTAGTTAGGGTCGTGTTTTCTTTTCAGAAAATGTCTCGCTTCAAATCCAATGGGTTTTGGGAGAGCATAAGTGGACGTTTACAAGGAGGGAAAGTGCAGGATTTGTGTCCTAGTTTAAGGACAATATTTGGAGCAGCCAAAAGAACAGTTTTTGGAGTGGCCTTTGTAGTGGCTTGTCTCCATGCCCTAAGTAAAGTCACTTCGAGAAGGAATTTGAGGATTGCTAGAAGGGGAAAAGAAGGGATGCTCTAGAAAAGGAGGAGGTCAATGGAGTAGTCTTGACTAGCCCAAGTTTGTTGTTGAAGAGAATTTTGATCAATGATATGTGGAAGCCCTCCATGCCATAAGTTTGCCTCTATTGAAGCAACACAAGTAGGAATGCGTAGGGAAAGAAGTCCCCCTAAGAGTTGTGTTCTTGAAGGACTAAGGAGCAACTAGTGGGCAAAGAAGTCCCCAAAGGAGCTTAGGAGCAGCAGTGAGAAGTCTAGAATTGTTCACAAATTGTCAGTTTGTGAATAACTCAACAAAAGACCCTATGTATTGGTAGTTGATGGACTAATGATCAATTGGAGGGCAGATTGGAGCCTTGTTCAGTCACCTAAAGAAGCATTATCATTGATAGAGGAATATTGGTGTCTTTGTTCAAGGTAGATTGGTGGTCAAAGTTGTTGACACCAAACCTTAATTTGTATTCCTTATATCAGTGATTGTATGATGGCCATGATCCCTCGTACATGAGCCCTAAACTTTTGTATTATAGTTTGTTAATATAACGAAGTTGGGTTATTAAAAAAATTGTAAAAAGTTGTATATATGTATGCCCTAGTTGATTTACTGATGTTTATATTCCATTGAGCAAAGTAGTTTGTTGTGGTATTTGGATTGGTAGTGACAGTGATTCTAAGACCCTAACCTAGATTCCATTACCGTGGAAAAACAACATGCTATCAGAGCTACTTTGAAGGGTTAGTGAATCAAAGTGTGCACAGTGAAGTAGGTTAGAGGGAGTTGAGATTGTTTAAATCATGGAGCAGATGTTTCAGTAGAAGACATGGTGATGTGGTCTTGACTGTCTTGGCAGCGAGATTGGCTAGGAGTTCTGGTGGATTGGTGGTGAACCTGGTGAACAACAGTTTGTTGTAGGACGAATTACTGATCACGGAATTCCTATGACTTGACATAGATCGTTGGTACAAATCTAGGATTGCTTTAGCGTTGACAAGATTGGTATTATCGAGATTATTTCATGTGATGAACAACATGTTGGCAAGCTAGTTTCATCTTCGGGAAATGATGTTACATATCCCAGATTGGAGGGATGTGCACGTTTTGTGTTTGACCTAGGGGTTGAGTGCTTGCAGGACCATGTTGCAGTAATGATGGTTGTGTTTGACCGCAACTCAGACTGATCTTGTAGGATGGGAGATTTGTATCAGTTTGAGTCAATGGAGAACGTGTAGACTCAAAGTGAGTCTATCTTCAAAGGGAACAACCTTATGGAAGTGTTGAGAGCTTTAGGATCAGATGAGATGAGGCAAAGGCACTACTGAGATAGTGTGGTCCATTCTACAGAATATGTTGCAGTGGCGGACGCCAGATGGGCTAGTGTTGTCGGTGATGATGATGGAGACTTCCTAGTGTTGGCAGTACCTCCCTTGCTAAGAGGGAGTGTTGAGATGGGTAGCTTGGGAAGTATTCCAAACCCTAGGCTGTCGGGTTTCTGAGGAATTGGCACCACAAAGTTAGAACGCAAGGGTGTGGGCTTTGCACCCAAGATTGTGGGTTTGAAACCGTGTATGGATTTGGACACTTGGCACTTGGAGATTATAGGACACCCTTAAAGGAAAACAGGGCCACTTGTAGCACCAAGAGAGGCCCTGGGGATTGAAAGAAAAGATTTTTTATGTGATTATGTGGGTGAATTTGTCTTAAGTTTCAAGTCGGCCTTGACTTGAGGAGACCATTTAAGAATGTTAGACGTCACCCTAAGGAACTATATAAATAGGACTAAGGAGGAGCCTAATTCCTCACCCAATCAAGTCGCTTATTTATAATGTGAAGACAGAAATAGGAGGTCGAGTCCGAAAGCAAGGAGTGAAAATATTTTTTATGTGATTATGTGGGTGAATTTGTCTTAAGTTTCAAGTCGGCCTTGACTTGAGGAGACCATTTAAGAATTTTTACGTCACCCTAAGGAATGATATAAATAGGACTGAGGAGGAGCCGAATTCCTCACCCAATCAAGTCGCTTATTTATCATGTGAAGACTGAAATAGGAGGTCGAGTCCAAAAGCAAGAAGGAGAAAGGATAAAGTCCGGTAAGGGTTGGTTTTGGGACTATTTTGGGTTGTGGTTATGCATGTAAAGGCAACAAGTAGAAGGAGACTAGGCCACAACTTTTTAGGACAAAATATGTGCATGAAAACATAAGCAATCTCTCTCTAACAGGCCGCAATTTCTAAAGTATTGCAAGATTACAAAATTATGATTCTTGGAGGGCTAAGTAGCCTACTCAGCATCCAAGTATAGGTTGCATTCATCTATAGAAGGAGAGAAAGATCAAAGGTTCTTGGAGTGGCTTGTAGGGGGTTGGATCTACTTTTGGTTGCCCTAGTTATGGATGACTTCTTCAGAAAAAGTCTCACGCAAATCCAAGGGTTTTGGAGAGTAGAATTGGATGTATTCAAGGAGGAAAAGTGCAGGATTGATGTCCTAGTTTACGACAGTATTTCGATCAGCCAAAAGAACAGTTTTGGAAGGGTTGTAGTGGCTTGCTCCAAGCCCTAAGTATAGTCACTTGAGAAGGAATTTGAGGATTGTTGAAAGCACATAAGAAGGGATTCTTAGGACTGATCTTTGAAGGACAAAAGAGGGAGGTCAGGGGAGCAATTTGACTAGCCTTAGTTTCTTGGTGAAGAACTTTTGACAGTGATAGGTGGCAGCCATCCATTCCCTAAGTTTGCCTCATTGAAGCACCACGAGTAGACAATAGAGGGAAGATGTCCTCAAGAGTTGTGTTCTTGAAGGAATAAGGAGCAGCTAATGGAAAAGAACTCCCAAAGGAGTTGAGGAGAAGCAGTAGGCATTCTAGAGTTGTTCACAAACAGAGTTGTGTACAACTCAACAAAAGTCCCTATGTCTTTGTTGTTGATGGACTAATGATCAGTTTTAGGGCAGATTGGAGCTAGTTTCGGTGACATAAAGGAGCAAGATCATTGATAGAGGCAGATTGGTGTTGTTGCAAATCGGGATCCAATGGACTAGGGTGATGTGTTCAGGATACGAACAGTGGAGCTATGAAGTGCAATAAATGAATTAGTAGGTCAATGTATCTTTTTCAGGGTAGTTTTTTGGTCAAAGTAGTTGAGATAAAACCCTAGTTTGTATTCCTTGTTTCAGTGATTGTATGAGAGTGATGATCACTGGTACGAGTGCCCTAGACAGTTGTATTACAATTTGTTAATATGACCCTTACGTAGATTCCAAGACCGTAGAAAAACAACAAAATACCCAAAATCCTAGTGTTGTCTACTAGCACAATGGTTGATTGGTGGAAGGCTCATTATGCTTGCTTGCTCGACCTTACCATCCTCCTCTCTAGGGAACGTTGTGTGGGGGTGTGTGTGTGATGTGGAACAAATTAGCATATAAATTTAAACAAACCATTTTATGTATATGTCAACCCACTAGTCAGTTGCTGCAGAAAGTAATATTATATATGAGATCACGAACCATGGGAGCTTAAAGGATAAATATATAGACCGATGAATTAAATATACACATTCTTACCCTCCTTTGGCTAATATTATAACAACAACAATCATGAATAATAATCCCTAAACTTCCTCGTGCTCATCAAAACAAACCATCTACAAAAGATACACAATAAGATATTAGAATCATTAAATATGTTAAACTAAAGAGTATCCAATAATCAATCATAATAAGAAACACACCTTTCTTTGACATTATATATAAAAAGTGATAGTCCATTTTGTATTTCATGTATTCATGCGCATTGGAACATGCCAACTATAATAGATACACAATAAAATATTAGATTTCTAATAAAAATCAAGCCAGAGAGTTTAAAGGCATAAACTTCAACAAAAACAAATCATGTAGACAACAATAAACAAAAAATTGCAAACTTCCCCTTTGCATATTATCTCTATTGTAGTGTCTTCTCCTCCGCTAAAAGGAAAAAAGTGGTGTGAATAAGGTAAAAATAAACACACACATAGTAATGGCAAGCATAATTCAAAGCAAATAATTATTCATAATTGCAAACATACCTCATCTAGAGTTTTCCTTAATAAGATAGACATTCCATTTTGTATTCCATTTACTCATGCTTACCAGGAAAAGCCATCTACAAAAAATACATAATAAGATGTTAGAATCATTATACAAGTTAAACTAGAGGGTCGAATGCTACAATCAATCATAATGTGAAACATACTTAACTTTGAGCTTTTTTATATAAAGGGGGATGATCCATTTTGTATTTTATGTATTTTTTCTCACTGGAATCAACCATCTACAGTAGATAGAAAATAAAATATTAGAATTATGATAAAAATTAAAATAGAAAGTTGAAGGCAAGAACTTGTGAACCAACTTAATTCTAGTCCATGTATATTACATGCTTTATCTCAAAGTGTATGAATTTTCTAAACTAGACGTAATTCTAGTAGAAATAATGCTATCAATGTTATCGGAAGATAAATAATCCTTTTTATAAGAGAGATCCAAGGATATTTTAACATATTGAACATGTTGAGATTGGTAACTTGGGAGGTACTCCAAACCCTAGGCTACAGGGTTGTGGAGGTACTGGCACCACAAAGTCACTTGTGGGCAAAGAACCCAAGTGTGTGGGCTTTGCACCCAAGCTTGTGGGTGTGAAACCATCTATGGATGTGGACACTTGGTACTTGCAATTGTAGGGTGCCCTTAAAGAAACAAGGGGATGCTTGTAGCACCAATAAAGTCCTTGCAGATTGACATAAATGAATTTTTATTTGATTATGTGGGTGAACTTGACCTAAGTTTCAAGTTGGAGTTAAACTAAGGAGACATTTTGAGAAGGTTAGGTGTCACCCTAAGGAATCATATAAATAGGAGTGAGGAGGAGCCTCATTCCTCACCCAATCAAGACATTTATTCCTCGTGTGAAGACTGAAATAGGAGGACGGGTCCGCAACCAAGAAGGAGAAAGGATGAAGTCTGGATAGGGTTGGTTTTGTTAAAGAATCAGAAAGGCAGAAAGATCCTATTCTTGATTATTTACTTGTGATCTTCTTTAGTTATTATTATGTTCTTCTTATCTTTCTTCTTATTAGTTCATCAAGTAAATATCAAAGCAAATACATAGAGATCAAGGACACCATATGTAGGCCAGTAGCTAGGGCAAAACCCCCCCTCGAGGGGAAAACCCAGTCAAGATAGTTCTTCCTTTCATTAGTGATTCTTGAGTCTCTAGATCTTGACCCGAACTTCCTCCACACCAAGTCAGCCTTCCTTGTGATCCTTCATGAATCTGGCAACAGCAACAGCACTAGAACTTCAATCTTGCTTCTTGAGACTTTGATCTAGCTTCCAAGACTTTGATTTAGGCTCAATACAACTTTTCCAAGCAACAACATCCCAACAGAATTACCTTCTACTTCTTCTTCACTTAGCAGTGCAGCAACAAAACTTTGAGAACTTCGATCTCCCAAACTATAGCTCGGAATGTAGTGAGAGTAGTGCCAAAATTTCGATTTTCTTCAAATTTATAAGTGTGCCAAAAACCGAACCCAAAATGTCCTCCTCCAAGATTTCACAATTTCTCCTTATACCCGCTTCCAGATCGAATTTCCGTGTTAGAGATTGATGTCTCCAAGTGAGTGCGATTCCACTATATATATAGGCTTCTAATGGGTTCAAATTCCTTGAGTTCAGGCTGACTTGATCTCCTTTAGCTCGACTTGGTGTGGAGGCTTCAAAAATTATATTTTACTCAATACTTGACCTAATTGCATGATTCAAAAGCCCAATATGGATCAATTTAAATATGCAATAAACCAATAGACTTAGAATAAAACCTAGAAGTCCACAATAGGGACTTTGACCTAAAATAAATATGACCCAAGCATGAAACCCATGCTTTAATAAGTCATTTATTAATAATAATAAATTATTTTCTTTATTATTTTGACAATTACAATAAGTATTGACTCAAGTACAATTTATGAAGACCGAACCTACTTACATTCTTTAACAGGTTTTAGGAATGTTTTGGGTTGTGGTTATGCCAGTAAAGGTAGCGAGTAGAAGGAGACTAGGAAGAGACTTTTGAGGACGAAATATGAGCATGAAAACAAAAGCAAGCTCTCTCTAACAAGTCAAGATTTCTGAAGTTTTGCAGGTGGACGAATTTATGATTATTGGAGGGTCGAGTAGCCTACTTGGCAGCCAAGGATAGGTTGCATTCATCTACAGTAGGAGCGAATAAATCAAATGTTGTTGGAGTGGTTTGTAGGTAGGTTGGATCTGCTTCAAATTGCCCTAGTTAGGGCTGAGTTTTTCAGAAAATGTCTCGCTCAAATCCAACGGTTTTGGGGAGCATAAGTGGATGTCCACAAGGAGGGAAAGTGCAGTATTAGTGTCCTAGTTTAGGACAGTATTTGCAACATCCAAAACAACAGTTTTGGGAGGGTTTTAGTGGATTGATCCATGCCCTAAGTAAAGTCACTTGAGAAGGAATTTGAGGATTGCTAGAAGGGGAAAACAAGGGATGCTCAGGAAAAGGAGGAGGTTAAGGGAGCAGTTTGACTAGCCCAAGTTTATTGTAGAAGGACTTTTGACAGTCATATGTGGAAGCCCTCCATGCCATAAGTTTGCATCATTGAAGCAGCACAAGTAGGAAATGGAGGAAAGAAGTCCCTAAGAGTTGTGTTCTTGAAGGACTAAGGAGCCGCTACTGGGAAAGAAGCCACAAAGGAGCTGAGCAATAGCAGTGGGAAGTCTAGAATTGTTCACAAACTGAGTTGTGAACAACTCAACATAAGACACTATGTATTGGTTGTTGATGGGCTAATGATCAACTGGAGGGAAAACTAGAACCGTGTTCAGTCACCTAAAGGAGCAGTATCATTGATAGAAGAAGATTGGCATTGTTGAAGAAGGTGATCAACTAGTAAGTTAGTGCATTTTGTTCAGGGTAGATTTGACACCAAAGCCTAATTTGTATTCCTTGTATCAAAGATTGATTGTATGAGGGCCATGATCCCTGGTACAAGATCCCTAATGGTATTATAGTTTGTTAATATAATGAAGTTGGGTTATTAATAAAATTGTAAAAAGTTGTATATATTTGTGCACTAGTTGATTTGTTGTTGTTTATATTCCGTTGAGCAAAGTAGTTTATTGTGGTATTTGGATTGGCAATAACAGTCATTCTAAGACCCTTACCTAGATTCCAATACCATCGAAAAACAACATGGTATCAGATGTCCTTTAAAGGGCCAGTGAATCAAAGTGTGCACAAGGAGGTAGGTCAGAGGGAGTTGATTCTCTAGATCATGGGGCAGGTGTTTCAGCAGAAGACATGGAAATGTGGCCTTGACTGTCTTGGCAACGAGCTTGGCTGGGAGTTCTGTTGGATAGGGATAGGTGGTAAACCTAGTGAACAACAATTTGTTGTAGGACAAATTATTGATCATGGACTTCCTATGACTTGCCATAATTCGTTGGGACAAGTCTAGTATTGCTTTAGCATGCACAAGATTGGTATTATCGAGATTCTTTCATGTGATGAACATCATGTTGGCAGGCTAGTTTCTTCTTCGGGCAATGATGTTACATATCTGAGATTGGAGGGTCTTCTTCGAGCAATGATGTTACATATCTGAGATTGGAGGGATGTTACATATTTGACCCAGGGGGATGAGTGCTTGCAGGACTATGTTGCAGTAATGATGATCGTGTTCGACTGCAACTCAGACTAACCATGTAGGATAGGAGATCAGTAACAGGTTGAGCCAATGGAGATTGTGTAGACTCAGATGGAGTCTAGCTTCAGAGGGAACAACACTATGGAAGTGTTTATATCTTTAGGTTCAAATGAGATGAGGCAGAGGCACTACTGAGATAGTGTGGTTCATTCTACAGAGTATGTTGCAGTGGCAGACGCTAGATGGGCTAGTTTCATCGGTGATGATGATGGAGACTTCCTAGCGTTGGAAGTACATTCCTCGCTAAGTGGGAGTGTTGAGATTGGTAGCTTGGGAGGTACTCCAAACCCTAGACTATAGGATTGTGAAGGAATTGGCACAATAAAGTCACTTGTGGGCTAAAAACCCAAGGTTGTGAGCTTTGCACCCAAGATTATGGTTGTGAAATCGTGTATGGATTTGGACACTTGGCACTTGGAGATTGTAGGGCACCCTTAAAGGAACAAGGGGCTGCTTGTAGCACACACAGAGGCCTTATCGGTTGAAAGAAAAAAAAATTATGTGATTATGTGGGTGAATTTATCTTAAGTTTCAAGTCGGCCTTGACTTGAGGAGACCGTTTAAGAATGTTAGACGTCACCATAAGGAATGATATAAATAGGACTGAGAAGGAGCATCATTCCTCACCCAATCAAGTCACTTATCTCTCATGTGAAGACTGAAATAGGTCGAGTCCGCAACCAAGAAGGAGAAAGGATCAAGTCTGGTAAGGGTTGGTTTTGGGACTATTTTGGGTTGTGGTTATGCAGGTAAAGGCAACAAGTAGAAGGAGACTAGACCGTGACTTTTTAGGAAAAAATATGTGCATGAAAACAAAAGGAATCTCTCTCTAGCAGGCCGTTATTTCTAAAGTATTGAAAGTGGACAAAATTATGATTCATGGAGTTCGAAGTAGCCTACTTAGCATCCAAGTATATGCCGCGATTTCTAGTGTCGTCGGTGATGGTGATGGAGACTTCCTAGTGTTTGAAGTACCTCCCTCGCTAAGAGGGGTTGTTGAGATTGGTAGCATGGGAGGTACTCCAAACCCTAGGCTATAGGGTTGTGGAGAAATTGTCACCACAAAGTCACTTGTGGGCTAAGAACCCAAGGGTGTGGGCTTTGCACCCAAGATTTTGGGTGTGAAACCGTGTATGGATTTGGACGCTTGGCACTTGGAGATTGTAGGGCACCCTTAAAGGAACAAGTGGCCGCTTGTAGCACCAAGAGAGGCCTTGTGGATTGAAAGAAAAGAATTTTTATGTGATTATGTGGGTGAATTTGTCTTGAGTTGCAAGTCGACCTTGACTTGAGGAGACCATTTAAAAATGTTAGACATCACCCTAAGGAATGATATAAATAGGACTGAGGAGGAGCCTCATTCCTCACCCAATCATGTCACTTATTTCTCATGTGAAGACTAAAATAGGAGGTTGAGTCCGCAACTAAAAAGGATAAATGATCAAGTCTGGTAAGGGTTGGTTTTGGGACTATTTTTGGTTGTGGTTATGCAGGTAAAGGCAACGAGTAGGACACTAGGTAGCGACTTTTTAGGACAAAAAATGAGCATGAAAACAGAAGCAATCTCTCTCTAACAGGTCATTATTTCTAAATTATTGCAAGTCAACAAAATTATGATTCTTGGAGTTCCAAGTAGCCTACTTAGCATCCAATTATAGGCTGTGATTTCTAAAGTATTGCAAGTGGACAAAATTGTGATTCTTGGAGGGCCAAGTAGCTCACTTAGCATCCAAGTATAGGTCGCATTCATCTATAGTAGGAGAGAAGAAATCAGAGGTTGTTGGAGTGATTTGTAGGGGGGTTGGATCTACTTTGGTTGCCCTATTTAGGGATGAATTCATCCGAAAAAGTCTCGCAAAAATCCAAGGGTTTTGGAGAGTAGAAGTGGATGCCTTCAAGGAGGAAAAGTGCAGGATTGGTGTCCTAGTTTAGGACAGTATTTGGAGCATCCAAAAGAACAGTTTTGGGAGGGTTGTAGTGGCTTGCTTCAAGCCCTAAGTACAATCACTTGAGAAGGAATTTGAGGAATATTAAAAGCGCATAAGAAGGGATGCTTAGGACTGATCTTTGAAGGACAAAAGAGGGAGGTCAAGGGAGCATTTTGACTTTTTAATTTTTCAACACAACTTTGTTATATTAATCAAACTGATATAATACAACAGTCTAGGGCTCTCATACTAGGGATAATGGCCCTCATATATCCACTAGTACAAGATACTCTGGCCATCTGGCTGTAGCATGCTCTCACAGATGCTGCCACCTATCACTGCAAGATGTCCATCTCCCACAATGAACACGGGCTAGGATGGTTGCCCATCATCTGTTGTAGAATTCCTTCTCCACACACAAGTCTCGGGCTCCACACACCTGCTCTTGGTTGATCAAACCCTTGAGCTCAACACTGCCACTCTAGCAACTACCTTTGTCCATCAATGTTTTGCATACTGGGCTTCAACTTGGACACTGTCATGTTGTCCTCCAGCAGACCATAAGTGCCCAATCCACGTTCACACTTGGTCCACTCTCACGTTGCCCTCCAACAATCCACGAGTGGCCAATCCTTGGTGTAGCATCTGCTCCTAGTTAGGGCATCCAATCATCTAGGAGACCATTACACATGGTTTGTTAGAAAATTATATATTACAGAGCAATGGAACACATAAAATATGCGGAAACACAAACACATAAATAACATATAAAACAAGAGAGACACAGATATATGTGGTTCACCCAACTTGGGCTACGTCCATGGAAACAACCAGTCCTTCCTTTCTATTATCCAGCAAAATGAAGAGACACAACCTACAGTAGATCCGTTGTAATATCCTCTACTCTCTCACCCAGTCCCCCTTGCTATATCTCGCTCAGAGTATATACACCATACACAGACGCAATACAATACCCTCATACAACAGAGGGGTTCCTTTCTACGGCAAAAAACCATATATTAAACATAACTTCTACCGTCAGATCATTCGCTTAATGAACGGCCCAGATTGACTACGAAATTACAGTATTTTACAAGGCAATTTTACATATGTTTTTAGCTTCGGGGGCATTGCCCCCGAAACCCCCCGCCAGGGGGGGCTCCAAAAGGTTGCCACCCCCCCAACGACGATCAAACGACAGGCGGCGTTGCCGCCCCGTTAAGAACAGGGGTCCAACGCGGCGATACATCTAAATAAAGAAGATAATTAGGCTCCACACCCAACATGGTTGCCACCAGACTTCTCATCGAAGACCCAACCACCTGCAAATTACATCAACTCAAGAGGACATACATACCTGCACCCTTTGGTTGCTCCTCTTGAGATGACACATCAGTTGCTAATGTAATCTGCTCCTTAGGTGTACTACTGCAAAATATGCCCACTAGTTAGGGCTTCTGACCTCCATGTCATCCCTCCCTCCTTTGTTTCCACAGGTTGCTCATAAAATGATCCAACATTGGTCAAAACAATGACCCAACATAAGACATTGTTGCTCCAAGTATGTTGTTTTCTTGCTATTGTAACTGTGACTGGTTAGGGCATCAAGCCATGTTGCACCAGCCCTTAACCACTCACCAAACCAACACCCTTTTACTGTGACCTCTCCTTAGGTGAACCCTCTACCTCCATGCAAGATATTAGGGCACAAATTATCCCCAAACAACCCTATGCACACACTTTCTGTGGTTTTATGGCTTGCGGCCTAACACACAAAAATCCTGTAGCTTACGGCATGTCTAACATGAGTTCCCTTACCCTTTTATGACCACAACAGACTTGTGTTGAACCTCTCCTTCCTCAACCCTCCAATCACAGCTCCTCAGCCCTCTAACAGCAGCTCGGTCTCCTCAAATTAGCCCTGAAATAGACCTTCACACCCTCATTGTTCTAGCCTCCTTGTTACGCCTTCCAAAGAGATGACCGCTCCTTAACGAGCTCCTTTGTGTTGTCGAATTAGATGTCTAAATAACCTCCACAACTCCTCTTATTTATACACCAACAAGAGGGCTTTGCCAACATGATCTAAGGGCTTGAACAATTGTCACAAGTCATTTTTACACCAAACCGACCTTGACACATCATGTGCAAACTCATTAAATAACTTCAACAATTCATAACTCTATTTCTACAACTCAAAATCAGATGATTCTCATTGCGTTAGAATCGTCTTGCCAAGAGTTATCATCCTCATCCATCATCCGTCGAAATGTGCTCATGGTTTTGGCCCAAATCCCGATGGGTGCAAAACCCCAAGCTTGTGTTCCAAGCCCACAAGTGACTCTTGTGGCGCTTTTTCCTCCAATCCTCGAACCCTAGGGCTTGGAATACCTCCCAAGATACCCCAAAATCAACACTCCATCTTAGTGAGGGAGGTACTTCCAAGACTAGGAAATAACCACCATCATCTCCAGTGGCGCTAGCTCCTCTGGCATCCATCACTACAGCATTCCATGTAGAATGAAACCAACAATCTCGGTAGAGTATCTTCCTCATCAAATCCGAACCTGAATATCCCGAATCTCCATAGGGCTGCTCCCTCTGAGGCTAGACTCCCCCTGAGCCTACACGATCCCCACTAGCTCAGTCCTGCAAGCACTCGTCCTCCTGGATCAAATACCACTTGTGCAAATACCATCAATCTCGAATATGTAACATCACAACCCGATGAAGATTCTATCCTGGCATCCTGTCGTCTATCACATGAAGCCATCTCGATCATCCTGATCTCATCCATGCCAAAGAACCCCTCGAGTTGTCCCAACCATCCATGGCAAGTCAAAGGAAATCCATGATCAACAACCTGCCCTACAACAAACTGTTGTTCACTGGCCTCACCACCAATTCACCAGAACTCCTAGTCGATCTCGCTGCCAAGCCAATCAAGACCACATCTCCATGTCTTCAGTTGAACCCTCAGTTCCATGATCTAGACACCCACAACTGCCTCTTAGTTGCTTCATTGTGCACACTCGGATTTATTGTCCCTGAAAGTAGCTCAGATGCCCTCTGATACCATGTTGAATTTCCACGATCTTGGGTCTAGGTTAAGAGTCTTAAAATCACTTATGCTACCAAACTAAGAATCTCAACCAAAATTACTTTGCACAGCAAAGTATAAATAGCAATAAATCACACATGCACAGAATATAGACACCTTTTACATTTTCAACCCAACTTTTTTATATTAAACAACATATAATACAACGGTCTAGGGCTCTCGTACCAAGGATAATGGCCCTCAATCATCCACTATTACAAGATACAAACTGGGGCTTGGTGTCAGTACATCGACGACCAATCTGCCCTCAACAAGATACTCTGACCATCTGGCTGATGCAGTCAACTCTCTTAGCTCCTCTCGATCGTACAATGTACCTTCCCGTTCCTTCAGCTCTCGATCTGCAGCTCCTGCCTCTAGCAATGCTCCAAGTCCATCTGACCACTGAAATTCGGCTATCCAATTTGCTCACTAATTGATCATTCGTCCACCAATGCATCAACACATTGAGACTCTTGTCGAGTTGTTCACAGCTCCACTTGTGAACAACTCTCAATCTGCCCACTGCTGCTCCTCAGCTACTTACGAACTTCAGCCCACTATGGTCTTCTTGCGCTGCTCCTATGAAGACCAACATAGGGCACAGAGGGCTGACACCTATCACTGCAAGATGTCCATCTCCCACAATGAACACAAGCTAGGAGGACTGCCCATCATCTGTGGTAGAAGCCCTTCTCCACACATAAGTCTCGGGCTCCACACACCTGCTCCTTGTTGATCGGACCCTTGAGCTCAACACTGCCACTCTAGCAACTACCTTTTTCCATCAAGGTGTTGCACACTGGGCTCCAACTTGGGCACTGTCACGATGTCCTCCAACAGACCATAAGTGCCCAATCCACGTTCACACTTGGTCCACTCTCACGCTGCTCTCCAACAGTCCATGAGTGGCCAATCCTCGTTGTAGCCTCTGCTCCTAGTTAGGGCATCCAATCATCTAGGAGACCCTTACACATGGTTGCCAATAGACTTCTCATCGGACACCCATCCACCTGCAAATTACATCAACTCAGGAGGACATACATACCTGCACCCTTCTGTTACTCCTCTTGAGATGACAGATCAGTTGTTGATGTAATCTGCTCCTTAGGTGTACTACTGCAGAATCTGCCCACTGGTTAGGGCTTCTAACCTCCATGTCAACCCTCCCTCCTTGGCTTCCACAAGCTGCTCATAAAACGATCCAACATTAGTCAAAACAATGACCCAACACAAGAAATTGTTGCTCCAAGTTTGTTGTTTTCTTGTTGTTGTAACTGTGACTGGTTAGGGAATCAAGCCATGTTGCACTAGCCCTTAACCACTCACCAAAACAACACCCTTTTACTGCGGCCTTTCTTTAGGAGAACCCTCTACCTCCACGCAAGATATTAGGGCACAAATCAGCCCCAAAAAGTCCTATGCACACCCTTTTCTGTGGTGTTAGGGGTCTGCAGCCTAACACACGCAAATCTTGTAGCTTACAACCTGTCTAACATGAGTTCCCTTACCCTTTTAAGGCCACAATAGACTTGCGTTTAACCTCTCCTTCCTCGGCCCTCTAAGCACAGCTCCTCGGCCCTCTAACAGCAACTCGGTCTCCTCAAATTAGCCCTGAAACAAACTTCACACCCCCGTTGTTCTAGCCTCCTTGTTGTGGCTTCCAAAGAGATGATTCACTCCTTAGCGAGCTCCTTTGTGTTGCCCAATTGAATGCATAAATAACCTCCACAACACCTCCTAGGGCTTCTCCAACGTTATATAAGGGCTTCAGCAGCTGCCACGAGTAATTTTTACACCAAGCCGACCTTGACACTTCATGTGCAAACCAATTAACTAACTTCAAAAATTCATAACTCCATTTCTACAACTCAGAATCGGATTATTCTCATTGCGTTAGAATCATTTCGCCGAGAGCTATCATCCTCATCCATCATATGTCGAAATGTGCTTATGGTTTTGGCCCAAATCCCGATGGGTTTAACACCCCAAGCTTGGGTTCCAAGCCCACAAGTGACTCTTGTGGTGCTTTATCCTCCAATCCCCGAACCCTAACCCTAGGACTTGGAGTGCCTCCCAAGCTACACATAAATCAACATGAAGTGCAATAAATCAACTAGTAGGTCAATGTATCTTTTTTCAGGGTAGTTAGGTGGTCAAAGTTGTTGACATAAAACCCTAGTTTGTATTCCTTGTATCAGTGATTGTATGAGAGCAATGATCCCTAGTATGAGAGGCCTAGACAGTTGTATTACAATTTGTTCATATGACGAAGTTGGGTTATTGAAAATTTTGAAAAACGTTGTCTATATTTGAGAGCTAATTGATTTACTGTTGTTTATTTTTCGTTCTTCAAAGTAGTTTGTTGTGCTATTTGGATTTGTAGTGCCAGTGATTCTATGACCCTAACCTAGATTCCAGGACCTTAGAAAAACAACAGAATACCCAAAACCCTAGTGTTGTCTACTAGCAAAATGGTTGATTGGTCGAAGGCTCAGTATGCTTGTTTGCTCAACCTTACCATCCTCCTCTCTAGGGCACGTTGTGTGGGGGTTTGCGAGTGATGTGGACCAAATTAGCAAATAAATTTAAACATACTATTTTATGTATATGTCAAACCAGTATTTAAGTGGTACTACCCGAGAACCATGCAGAAGGAGAAAACGTCAAGCAAACAAATAATAATAACAATATTTTATTGGAAAACAACATGACTCACACATCCTTTGCACCGCATCTACATTTCCTAATATATCTTCTCCTACCCGAGAACCATGCTAGAAGGAGAAAACGTCAAGCAAACAAATAATAATAACAATATTTTATTGGAAAACAACATGACTCACACATCCTTTGCACTGCATCTACATTTCCTAAGATATCTTCTCCACTCAACCCTCCCAGACACTACAATTGTAGTCACTCGATGCACAAAGTAATATTATATATGAGATCACGAACCATGGGAGCTTAAAGGATAAATATATAGACCGATGAATTAACCATACACATTCCTACCCTCCTTTGGCTAATATTGTAACAACGACAATCACTAACAATAATCCCTAAACATGTGAACCCCAATGTAACATTTCCATTTATTTCATATCAAAGTTCTAGGAAAAATCTTGAATCTTACACACACGAACAAGACCACACTACCTTGAAACCATGAAAAAATGATAAATCATTGTGAAACTAACAAATATTTCAGTATATTAAAGGACAATAGTATTGTGTAGTAGAAAAGTATACCTCACCCATCCTTTGTGCCATGCTTGTAAAATGTCTAGTGCATCTTCACCACTTGACCTTTGTAGACAATACAATTGTAGTTGTTCACCGCATTAAAGAGACGCCACTTGACCTTTGTAGACAATAAAATTGTAGTTGTTCACCGCATTAAAGAGATCAATATAGTTGACTATCATAGCATAGAAAAAATATATAATAATTTGAATAGCAATCAAATGGAGCCACAAATTAGCGAAAGATACTTTTAAGTGAAGTACATTGCATGTAGATATGTTAACTCACCTTCATTTATGAACAATAGCCTCAATTTTCTCTATCTGCTTCCTTCATTTCCTTTTCCGCACCCAATAAACGAAACCAAAACCAAACTACAAAAAACATTAAAGAAACAAAAAAACAAAACAAAGCAAGAGTACAACACACCCAACAAACGAAACCAAGACCAAACCACCTTCATTTCCATTTCCGCACCCAATAAACAAAACCAAAACCAAACTACAAAAAACATTAAAGAAACAAAAAAAACAAAACAAAGCAAGAGTACAACACACCCAACAAACGAAACCAAGACCAAACCACAAAAAAAAAGAAAAAAACAAACGAAAAGTAATACAACACATCATGGCCATTCTCAAACTCAACAAAATAAAACATTCAGACAAGAACAAAGAAAAAAAAATGCAAACATCCCCTCGCCCATCATCTCTCCTGCGATGTGTTGTCCTCCACTGAAAGGAAAAAAAAAAATGGGTTAAATAATGCTAAAATAAACACAAGTATTCATGTTAAACATATTTCAAAAACAATAATTATTCATAATAGGAAACACGCCTCCCCTAGAGTTTGTTTTATAACGATGGACACTCTTTTGTATTCCACTTCCTTGTGCTCATCAAAACAAACCATCTACAGAAGATATACAATAAGATATTAGAATCATTATATATGTTAAACTAAAGAGTACCCAATAATTAATCATAATAAGAAACACACCTTTCTTTGAGATTGTTATATAAAAGCGGAGAGACCATCTTGTATTTCACGTATTTGTGCTCATTGGAACATGCCATCTGCAATAGATACACAATGAAATATTAAATTTCTTATCAAAGTCAAACTAGAGAGTTTGAATGCATAAACTTCAACAAAAACAAATCATGTAGACAACAACAAACAAAAAATTGCAAACTTCCCCTTCGCACATTATCTCTATTGTAGTGTCCCCCCTCTGCTGAAAGGAAAAAAAGTGGTGTGAATAAGGATAAAAAAAGACACGGATAGTAATTTCAAGCATAATTCAAAACAAATAATTATTCATAATCACAAACATACCTCATCTAGAGTTTGCCTTATAAAGATAAACACTCCATTTTGTATTCCACTTACGCATGCTCAAGCATAATTCAAAACAAATAATTATTCATAATCACAAACATACCTCATCTAGAGTTTGCCTTATAAAGATAAACACTCCATTTTGTATTCCACTTACTCATGCTCAAGCATTTTTAAAAATAAATAATTATTCATAATCACAAACATACCTCATCTAGAGTTTGCTTTATAAAGATAAACATTCCATTTTGTATTCTACTTACTCATGATCACCGGGACAAGCCATCTACAAAAAATACATAATAAGATATTAGAATCATTATACAAGTTAAACTAGAGAGTTGAATGCTACAATCAATCATAATGTGAAACGTACCTAACTTTGAGCTTTGCTATCTAAAGGGTGGAACCCATTTTGTATTTTACGTATTTCTGTTCACTAGAACCAACCATCTGCCGTAGATAGAAAATAAAACATTAGAATTCTAATAAAATTTAAAATAGAAATTTGAAGGCAAGAACTTGTGAACCAACTTAATTCTAGTCCATTTATATTCCATGCTATATCTCAAAGTATATAATTTTTCTAAACTAGATGTAATTCTAGTAGGAATAATGCAATCAATGTTATCGCAAGATAAATAATCCTTTTTATAAGAGGGATCCAAGCATATTTAAACATATTGAACATGTTGAGATTGGTAACTTGGGATGTACTCCAAACCCTAGGCTATAGGGTTGTGAAAGAATTGGCACCACAAAGTCACTTGTGGGCTAAGAACCGAAGCATGTGGGCTTTGCACCCAAGCTTGCGGTTCTGAAAACGTCTATGGATTTCGACACTTGTACTTGGAGATTGTAGGGCACCCTTAAAGGAACAAGGGGACATTTGTACCACCAAGAGAGGTTTTGTGGATTAACATAAATGAATTTTTATTGATTATGTGGGTGAACTTGTATTATTTCGTGGATTGACAAAAATGAATTTTTATTTGATTTTGTGGGTGAACTTGTCTTAAGTTTCAGGTTGGCCTTAAATTGTGGAGACAATTTGAGAAGGTTAAATGTCATTCTAAGGTATCATATATATAAGAGAGGTTTTGTGGATTGACATACATGAATTTTTATTTGAATATGTGGGTGAACTTGTCTTATTTTGTGGATTGACATAAATGAATTTTTATTTTATTATGTAGGTGAACTTGTCTTAAGTTTCAGGTTGGCCTTAAATTGAGCAGACAATTTGAGAAGGTTAGATGTCACCTCTAAGGTATGATACATATAGGAGTGAGGAGGAGCCTCATTCCTCGCCCAATCAAGACATTTATTCCTCATGTGAAAACTAAAATAGGAGGACGAGTCTGCAACCAAGAAGGAGAAAGGATCAAGTCTGGTTAGGGTTGGTTTTGGGATTGTTTTGGGTTGTGATTATGCAGGTAAAGGTAGCGAGTAGAAGGAGACTAGGTGAATACTTTTGAGGACAAAATATGAGCATGAAAACAGAAGCAAGCTCTCTCTAACAAATCGATATTTCTGAAGTTTTGCCGGCAGACGAATTTATGATTATTGGAGGGTTGAGTAGCCTATTTGGCTGCCAAGGTAAGGCTGCATTCATCTACAATAGGCACGAATAAATAAAAGGATGTTGGAGTTGTTTGTAGGTAGATTGGATCTGCTTCAAATTTCCCGAGTTAGGGTTGAGTTTTTCAGAAAATGTCTCACTCAAATCCAACAATTTTGGGGAGCCTAAGTGGTCGTCTACAAGGAGGGAATGTGTAGGATTGGTGTCCTAGTTTAGGACAGTATTTAGAGCAGCAAAAAAGAACAATTTTGGGAGGGCTTTAGTGGCTTGCTCCATGCCCTAAGTAAAGTCACTTGAGAAGGAATTTGAGGACTACTAGAAGGAGAAAACAAGGAATGCCCAAGAAAAGGAGGAGGTCAAGGGAGCAGTTTGACTATCCCAACTTTGTTGTTGGAGGAATTTTGACAGTGATATGTTGAAGCCCTCCATGCCATAAGTTTGCCTCATTGAAGAAGCACAAGTAGGAAACAGACGAAAGAAGTCCCTGAGAGTTGTGTTCTTGAAGGACTAAGGAGCAGCTAGTGGGAAAGAAGCCCCAAAAGAGCTAAGGTGCAGCAATGGTAAGTCTATAATTGTTCACAAACTGAGTTGTGAACAACTCAACATAAGACCCTATGTATTGGTTGTTAATGGACTAATGATCGACTGGAGAGTAGATTGGAGTCATGTTTAGTCACCTAAAGGAGTAGTATCATTGATAGAGGAAGATTTGTGTTGTTGAAGTAGGTGATCAACTAGTAAGTCAGTGCATTTTGTTCAATATAGATTGGTGGTCAAAGTTGTTGACACCAAACCCTAATTTTTATTCCTTGTATTAGTGATTGTATGAGGGCCATGATCCCTAGTATAGGAGCCATAAATTGTTGAATTATCGTTGGTTAATATAACGAAGTTGGGTTATTAAAAAAATTGTAAAATGTTGTATATATTTGTTCACTAGTTGATTTATTGTTGCTTATATTTCGTTGAGCAAAGTAATTTTTTGTGGTATTTGGATTGTTAGTGACAGTCATTGTAAGACCCTAACCTAGATTCCAGTTCCGTGGAAAAACAACATGGTATCAGAGCCACTTTGAAGGGCCAGTGAATGAAAATGTGCACGGCGAAGTAGCTCAGAGTGAGTTGAGATTGTCTAGATCATGGAGCAGATGTTTCAGCAGAAGACATGGAGATGTGGTCTTGACTGTCTTGGCAGCAAGATTGGTTTGGAATTTTGGTGGATTGGTGGTCAACCTAGTGAACAACAGTTTGTTGTAGGACAAATTACTGATCATGGACTTCCTATGACTTGCCATAGATCGTTGGGAAAAATCTAGGGTTGCTTTAGCATGGAAAAGATTACTATTATCGAGGTTCTTTCATGTGATGAACAACATGTTGGCAGGCTAGTTTCTTCTTGGGGCAATGATGTTAAATATCCGAGATTGGAGGAATGTGCACGTTTTGTGTTTGTCCCATGGGGATGAGTGATTGCAAGACTCTGTTGCAGAGATGATGGTTGTGTTTGACCGCAGCTTAGACTGACCTTGAAGGATAGGAGATCAGTAACAGGTTGAGCCAATGGAGATCGTGTAGGCTCAGAGGGAGTCTAGCTTCAAAGGGAACACTCCTATGGAAGTGTTGAGATCTTTAGGTTCAGATGAGATGAGGCAGAGGCACTACCGAGATAGCATGGTTCATTCTACAGAGTATGTTGCAGTGGCAGATGCTAGGTAGGCTAGTGTCGCTGGTGATGGTGATGAAGACATCCCTCGCTAAGTGGGAGTGTTGAGATTGGTAGCTGGGGAGGTACTCCAAACCCTAGACTATATGGTTGTGGAGGAATTGGCACAACAAAGTCACTTGTGCGCTAAAAACCCAAGGGAGTAGGGTTTGCACCCAATATTGTGGGTGTGAAACCGTGTATGGATTTGGACACTTGGCAATTGGAGATTGTAGGGCACCCTTAAAGTAACAAGGGGCCGCTTGTAGCACAAGAGAGGCCTTGTGGGTTGAAAGAAAAGATTTTTTAAGTGATTATGTGGGTGAATTTGTCTTAAGTTTCAAGTCGGCCTTCACTTGAGGAGACCATTTCAAAATGTTAGATGTCACCATAAGGAATGATATAAATAGGACTGAGAAGGAGCCTCAGTCCTCACCCAATCAAGTCACTTATTTGAAATTTCTCAAGTGAAGACTGAAATCGGAGGTCGAGTCCGCAACCAAGAAGGAAAAAGGATCAAGTCTGGTAAGGGTTGGTTTTGGGACTACTTTGGGTTGTGGCTATGCAAGTAAAGGCAACAAGTAGAAGGAGACTAGGCTGTGACTTTTTAGGAAAAAATATGTGCATGAAAACAGAAGCAATCTCTCTCTAACAGGCCGTGATTTCTAAAGTATTGCAAGTGGACAAAATTATGATTCTTGGAGTGCCAAGTAGCCTACTTAGCATCCAAGTATAGGCCGTGATTTCTAAAGTATTGCAAGTGGAAAAAATGATGATTCTTGGATGGCCAAGTAGCCTACTTAGCATTCAAGTATAGGTCGCATTCATCTATAGCAGGAGAGAAGAAATCAGAGCTTGTTGGAGTGGTTTGTAAGGGGGTTGGATCTACTTCTAGTTGCCCCAGTTATGGGTGACTTCTTCAAAAATAGTCTCGCACAAATCCAAGGGTTTTGGAGAGTAGAAGTGGATGTCTTCAAGGAAGAAAAGTGCATGATTCGTGCCCTAGTTTAGGAAAGTATTTGGAGTAGACAAAAGAACAGTTTTGGAAGGGTTGTAGCTCTTGCTCCAAGCCCTAAGTATAGTCACTTGAGAAGGAATTTGAGGACTTTTAAAAGCACATAAGAAGGGATGCTTAGGACTGATCTTTGAAGGACAAAAGAGGGAGGTCAAGGGAGCAGTTTGACTAGCCCAAGTTTGTTGGTGAAGGACTTTTGACAGTGATAGGTGTGTGAAAATGCTACTGTAGTATCATGGTTTACTTCTCCTACTTGATTAAATTATACAAGTTATATTCAGAAATAAGATTTAGAAAATACCGAAGTAAACACAACTAACAGCCTACACATGCAGATCATTTGCTGAATATTCACTCATTCAAACAAAGTGACAAACTATTTTTGGACATAAATTCGCGGAAAAACCCAAAGTAGGAAAACCGGTGCAGCGAATATGAGGATTTATTATTAATAAGTAAATTCTGAGTACAGCAAATTTGGGCACCAAATATGGTTCACCCGACAAAGAATAAAAGTAGATCTGCAGCTAACCTGTTGTTCTGAGACCAAAATTCTGACTGATCCACACCCTCAAAAGGGATTTACAAGACTCAGCCTGAATTTGGCCCTAGAAACACCAACGCTGCCCCTGAAGCCCCAGCATCAGCCCTGCTAGGCTCTGCTTGCCTCTGTGTTGCTTAGAAAGGGACTGTGTAACCCCAGAGTGGGTGACGCAGTCCTTACGCTGCCTCTGGAAGCCTCTGCGTAACTTTGAAGCCCTCTAAAGCGGCAGCGCTGCCCCTCCCCGGGCTTGCGTAGCGATTGAAGCCTCTGCGCTGCACAGCTGGTTCTACCCTTGCTCCTCTGCACTCTTCTTGAAAGCTGCTCCTCTGCCTCTTACTATCTCTTGGCTCCGGGATCATATCATCCCCTCAGCCAATACTACCCCTCACTACAGAAAATTCTTCCGGAAATTCTTAGCAAACCCTGCCCTAGAATTCCAGATCTGTCTCTCAGCTCTGCATCTGTGTGTGTGTCTCCAACTGACCATCAAGCCTTTCTCTTATATTTTTTCATTGATCTCATCAACGGCCGAGATTACAACACTTATCAACAGTTGAGATGAGATTAAAAGATTGCTTGATCCGCATCATTTAGAACATTTCAGCACATGTGTTAATTAATTCAATTTAATTATTTAATTTTCCTAAGTTTAGACTTAGGAAATACATTAAAATAATTAATTATTTGAATAACTTGAACACCAACTGAAATTTCTGCAAACGCTTTCTAGGTTATGGAGTTCAAATGTGGCTTAGCCCCTCCACAAAATTTCAGGGCTAAAGCACACCCAATGCTACCCCAACTACAACAAATTTCAACAAGGTGGCAACCATCCATTCCCTAAGTTTGCCTCATTGAAGCAGCATGGGTAGGCAATAGAGGGAAGAATTCCCTAAGAATTGTGTTCTTGAAGGAATAAGGAGAGGCTAGTGGGAAAGAAGTCCCAAAGGAGCTTAGGAGCAGCAATGGGCAGTCTAGAGTTATTCACAAACGAAGTTGTGTACAAATCAACAGAAGACACTATGTCTTTGTTGTTGATGGACTAACAATCAACTAGAGGGTAGATTGCAGCCGTGTTCAGTGACCTAAAGGAGTAGGATCATTTTTACAAGCATATTGGTGTTGTTGCAAATCGGGAGTTAATGGACCAGGCACATGTGTTCAGGATACAACCAGTGGAGCTGTGAAGTGCAGTAAATCAACTCGTAGGTCAATGTATCTTTTTCGAGGTAGTTTGGTGGTCAAAGTGGTTGACATAAAACCCTAGTTTGTATTCCTTGTATCAATGATTGTATGAGAGCGATGATCCCTAATAACATAGCCCTAGACAATTGTATTACAATTTGTTAATAAGACGAAGTTGGGTTATTGAAAAAATTGTAAAAAGTTGTCTATATTTGAGTACTAATTGATTTATTGTTGTTTATATTCCATTGTGCAAAGTAGTTTGTTGTGTTATTTCGATTGGTAGTGTCAGTGATTCTATGACCCTAACCTAGATTCCAGAACCGTAAAAAAACAACAGAATACCCAAAATCCTAGTGTTGTCTAGTAGCACAATGGTTGATTGGTCGAAGGCTCAGTATGCTTGCTTGCTCGAACTTACCACCATGCTACAAGGAGAAAACATCGAGCAAACAAACAATAATAACAATATTTTGTTGGAAAACAACATGACCCACCCATCCTCTACACTGCATCTACATTTCCTAAGATATCTTATCCACTCGACCCTCCCAGGCACTACAATTGTAGTCACTGGTTGCACAAAGAAATATTATATATGAGATCATGAACCATGGGATCTTAAAGGATAAATATATAGACCGATGAATTAACGATACACATTCCCACCCCCCTTTTGGCTAATATTATAACAATGACAATCATGAACAATAATCCCTAAACATGTGAACCCCAATGTAACATTTCTATTTCTTTCATATCAAAGTTCTAGGAAAAATCCTGAATCTCAATCTCACACCCATGAACAAGATCACACTACCTTGAAACAATGAAAAAATGATAAATCATGGTGCAACTAACAAATTTTTCAGTATATTAAAGGACAATAGTATTGTTTAGGAGAAAAGTAGCCTCACCCATCCTTTGTGCCATGCTTGTAGAATGTGTAGTGCATCTTCACCACTTGACCTTTGCAGACCATACAATTGTAGTTGTTCATCGCATAAAAAAGATCAATATAGTTGACTCTCAGAGCATAGATAAAATATATAATAATTTGAATAGCAAACAAATGGTGCCACAAATTAGCGAAAGATACTTTTAAGTGATGTGAATTGCATGTAGATATGTTGACTCACCTTCAATTATGAACAATAACCTCAATTTTCTTTGTCTACTTCCTTCATTTCCATTTCCGCACCCAATAAACAAAAACAAGACCAAACTACAAGAAATGTTAAAGAAACAAAAAAACAAAAGAAAGCAAGAGTACAACACACCCAACAAACGATACCAAGACCAAACTACAAAAAAAAAAAAAAAGTAGTACAACACAGCATGGCCATGCTCAAACTCAACAAAAACAAAGCATACAGACAAGTACAAAGAAAAAAATGCAAACATCCCATCAGCCCATCATCTCTCCCGCGATGTGTTGTCCTCCACTGAAAGGAAACAAAAAGTGGGTTAAATAAGACTAAAATACACACATAATTATTAATGTTAAAACATATTTCAAAACCAATAATTATTCATAATAGGAAACATGGCACCCCTAGTGTTTGTTTTATAACGATGGACACTCTTTTGTATTCCACTTCCTCGTGCTCATCAAAACAAACCATCTACAAAAGATACACAATAAGATATTAGAATCATTATATATGTTAAACTAAAGAGTAACCAATTATTAATCCTAATAAGAAACACACATTTCTTTGAGATTGTCATATAAAAGGGGAGAGTCCATTTTGTATTTCACGTATTCGTGCTCATTGGAACATGCCATCTGCAATAGATACACAATAAAATTTTAGATTTCTAATAAAATTCAAACTAGATAGTTTTAAGGCATAAACTTCAACAAAAACAAATCATGTTAAACTAAAGAGTACACAATTATTAATCATAATAAGAAACACACGTTTCTTTGAGATTGTCATATAAAAGGGGAGAGTCCATTTTGTATTTCACGTATTCATGTTCATTGGAACATGGCATCTGCAATAGATCCACTTGTAGCACCAAGAGAGGCCTTGTGGGTTGGAAGAAAAGATTTTTTTATGTGATTATGTGGGTGAATTTGTCTTAAGTTTCAAGTTGGCCTTGACTTGAGGAGACGAGTTAAGAATGTTAGACGTCACCATAAGGAATGATATAAAAAGGACTAAGAAGGAGCCTCATTTCGCACCCAATCAAGTCACATGTTTCTCATGTGAAGACTGAAATAGGAGGTCGAGTCCGCAACCAAGAAGGAGAAAGGATCAAATCTGGTAAGGGTTGGTTTTGGGACTATTTTGAATTGTGGTTATGCAAGTAAAGGCAACAAGTAGAAGGAAACTAGGCTGCGATTTTTTAAGACAAAATATGTGCATGAAAACAAAAGCAATCTCTCTCTAACAAGCCGCGATTTCTATTGTATTGCAAGTGGACAAAATTATTGTTCTTGGAGGGCCAAGTAGCCTACTTAGCATCCAAGTATAGGTCGTGATTTCTAAAGTATTGCAAGTGGACAAAATTATGATTCTTGGAGGCCCAAGTAGCCTACTTTGCATCCAAGTATAGATCGCATTCATCTATAGGAGAGAAGAAATGAGAGGTTGTTGGAGTGGTTTGTAAGGGGGTTGGATCTACTTCTGGTTGCCCTAGTTATGGATGACTTCTTTAGAAAAAGTCTCGTGCAAATCCAAGGGTTTTGGAGAGTAGAAGTGGATGTCTTCAAGGAGAAAAAGTGCAGGATTGGTGTCCTAGTTTAGCACAATATTTGGAGCAGCCAAAAGAACGGTTTTGGGAGGGTTGTAGTGCTTGCTCAAAGCCCTAAGTACAATCACTTGAGAAGGAATTTGAGAACTTTTAAAAGTGCAGAAGAAGGGATGCTTAGGACTAATCTTTGAAGGAAAAAAGACGGAGGTCAACGGAGCAATTTGACTAGCCCAAGTTTGTTGGTGAAGGACTTTTGACAGTGATAGGTGGTAACCATCCATTCCCTATGTTTGCCTCATTGAAGCAGCACGAGTAGGTAATAGAGGGAATAAGTCCCTAAGAGTTGTGTTCTTGAAGGAATAAGGAGCAGCTAGTGGCACAGAAGTCCCAAAGGAGCTTAGGAGCGAGAGTGGGCAATCTAGAGTTGTTCACAAACGAAGTTGTGTACAACTCAATAGAAGACCCTATGTCTTGATTGTTGATGGACTAACGATCAGCTAGAGGGAAGACTGGAATCGTGTCCAGTGACCTAAAGGAGCAGGATCATTGATAGAGGCATATTGGTGTTGTTGCAAATCAAGAGCCAATGGACCGAGCACATGTGTTCAGAGGATACGACCAATGGAGTTGTGAAGTGTAGTAAATCAACTAGTAGGGTAGTTTGGTGGTCAAAGTTGTTGACATAAAACCCTAGTTTGTATTCCTTGTATCAGTGATTGTATGAGAGCGATGATCCCTAGTAACAGAGCCCTAGACATTTGTATTACAATTTGTTAATATGACGAAGTTGGGTTATTGAAAAATTTGTAAAAATTTGTCTATATTTGAGCACTAAATAATTTACTATTGTTTATATTTCGTTGTGCAAAGTAGTTTGTTGTGTTATTTGGATTGGTAGTGTCAATGATTCTATCACCCTAACCTAGATTCCAGGACCGTAGAAAAACAACAGAATAACCAAAATCCTAGTGTTGTCTAGTAGCACAATGGTTGATTGGTCAAAGGCTTAGTATGCTTACTTTCTCGACCTTACCACCATCCTAGAAGGAGAAAACATCGAGCAAACATCGTTGAATTAACCATACACATTCCCACCCCCCTTTAGGTAATATTATAACAACGACAATCATGAACAATAATCCCTAAACATGTGAACCCCAATGTAACATTTCCATTTCTTTCATATCAAAGTTCTAGGAAAAATCTTGAATCTCACACCCATGAACAAGATCACACTACCTTGAAACCATGAAAAAATGATAAATCATGGTGCAACTAGCAAATATTTCAGTATATTAAAGGGCAATAGTATTGTGGAGGAGAAAAGTATGACTCACACATCCTCTATGTCATGCTTGTAGAATGTCTAGTGCATCTTCGCCACTTGACCTTTGTAGACCATACAATTGTAGTTGTTCACCGCATAAAAAAGATCAATATAGTTTACTATCAAAACATAGATAAAATACATAATAATTTGAATAGCAAACAAATGGAGACACAAAATAGCGAAACATACTTTTAGTTTTAAGTGTTGTGCATTGCATGTAGATATGTTGACTCACCTTCATTTATGAACAATAACCTCGATTTTCTTTGTCTTCTTCCTTCATTTCCATCTCAGCACCCAATAAACAAAACCAAGACCAAACTAAGAGAAATGTAAAAGAAACAAAAGAACAAAACAAAGCAAGAGTACAACACACCTAACAAACAAAACCAAGACCAAACTACAAAAACAAAAAACAAAAAAACAAACGAAAAGTAGTACAACACAGCATGGCCATGCTCAAACTCAATAAAAACAAAACAACAGACAAGAACAAAGAAAAAAATGCAAACATCCGCTCCGCCCATCATCTCCCCTGCAATGTGATGTCCTCCACTGAAAGGAAAAAAAAGTGGGTTAAATAAGGCTAAAATCCACACACAATTATTAATGTTAAAACATATTTCAAAACTAATGATTATTCATAATAGGAAACATGCCTCCCCTAGAGTTTGTTTTATAACGATGGAGACACTTTTTTATTCCACTTCCTCTGCTCATCAAAACAAACCATCTACAAAAGATACGCAATAAGATATTAGAATCATTATATATGTTAAACTAAAGAGTAACCAATTATTAATCATAATAAGACACACACCTTCAAACCATCTACAAAAGATACGCAATAAGATATTAGAATCATTATAAATGTTAAACTAAAGAGTAACCAATTATTAATCATAATAAGACACACACCTTCCTTTGAGACTGTTATATAAAAGGGGAGAGTCCATTTTGTATTTCACGTATTCGTGCTCATTGGAACATGCCATCTGCAATAGATACACAATAAAATATTAGATTTCTAATAAAATTCAAATTGGATAGTTTGAAGGCTTAAACTTCAATAAAAACAAATCATGTAGACAACAACAAACAAAAATTTGCATACTTCCCTTTTGCACATTATCTCTATTATAGTGTCCTCTCATCCGCTGAAAGGAAAAAAAGTGGTGTGAATAAGGTTAAATAAAGACACGGAGAGTAATGGCAAGCATAATTCAAAACAAATAATTATTCATAATCGCTAACATACCTCATCTAGAGTTTGCCTTATAAAGATAGACATTCCATTTTGTATTCCACTTACTCATGCTCCACAGGACAAGTCGTCTACAAAAAATACATAATAAGATATTAGAATCATTATACAAGTTAAACTAGAGAGTTGAATGCCACAATCAATCATAATGTGAAACATACCTAAATTTGAGATTTTTTATATAAAGGGGGATAATCCAATTTGTATTTTACGTATTTATGCTCACTGGAATCAACCATATGCAGTATATAGAAAATAACATATTAGAAATCTAATAAAAATTAAAATAGAGAGTTGAAGGCAAAAACTTGTGAGCCAACTTAATTCCAGTTCATCTATATTCCATGCTATATCTCAAAGTATATAATTTTTCTAAACTAGACGTAATTCTAGTAGGAATAATGCAATTAATGTTATCGCAAGATAAATAATCCTTTTTGTAAGAGGGATCCAAGCATATTTAAACATATTGAACATGTTGAGACTCATAACTTGGGAGGTACTCCAAACCCGAGGTTACATGGTTGTGGAGGAATTGGCACCACAAAGTCACTTCTGGGCAAAGAACCCAGAGTGTGGGCTTTACACCCAAGCTTGTGGGTGTGAAACCATCTATGGATTTGGACACTTGGTACTTTGCGATTGTAGGGCACCCTTAAAGGAACAAGGGGATGCTTGTAGCACCAAAAGAGGCCTTGTGGATTGACATAAAAGAATTTTTATTTGATTATGTGGGTGAACTTGTCTTAAGTTTCAAGTTGGCCTTAAATTGAGGAGACAATTTGAGAAGGTTAGACGTCACCCTAACAAATCATATAAATAGGAGAGAGGAGGAGCCTCATACCTTACCCAAACAAGACAATTATTCCTCACGTGAATACTAAAATAGGAGGACGAATCCGCAACCAAAAAGGAGAAAGGATCAAGTCTGGTTAGGCTTGGTTTTTGGACTATTTTGGGTTGTGGTTATGCAGGTAAAGGTAGCGAGTAGAAGGAGACTAGGCATGGACTTTTGAGGAAGAAATATGAGCATGAAAACAAAAGCAAGCTCTCTCTAACAAGTCGAGATTTCTGAAGTTTTGCAGGTGGACGAATTTATGATTATTGAAGGGTCGAGTAACCTATTTGGCAGCCAAGGATAGGCGAATCGATCAAAGGTTTTGGAGTTGTTTGCAGGTAGATTGCATAATTCTTCAAATTGCCCTAGTTAGGGTTGAGTTTTTCAGAAAATGTCTCGCTCAAATCCAATGGTTTTGGGGAGCATAAGTGGACTTCTACAAGGAGGGAAAGTGCGAGATTAGTGTCCTAGTTTAGGAGAGTATTTGGAGCAACCAAAAGAACAGTTTTGGGAGGGGTTTTGTGGCTTGCTCCATGCCCTAAGTAAAGTCACTTAAAAAGGAATTTGAGGATTGCTAGAAGGGGAAAAGAAGGGATGCTCAAGAAAAGGAGGAGGTCAAGGGAGCAGTTTGACTAGCCCAAGTTTGTTGTTGAAGGACATTTGAGAGTGATATGTGGAAGCCCTTCATACCATAAGTTTGCCTCATTGAAGCTGCACAAGTAGGAAACAGAGGAACTAAGTCTGTGAGAGTTGTGTTCTTAAAGGACTAAGGAGCATCTAGTGGGCAAGAAGCCCCAAAGGAGCTTAGGATTAGAACTGGGAAGTCTAGAATTGTTCACAAATTGAGTTGTGAACAACTCAACAGAAGACCCTATGAATTGGTTGTTGATGGACTAATGATCAACTACAGGGAAGATTGGAACCGTGTCCATTCACCTGAAGGAGCAGTATCATTGATAGAGGAAGATTGATGTTGATGTAGATCGGGAGCCAAAGGACTGAGAAGATGTGTTCAGGATACGACCAGTGGAGTTGTGAAGTGCACTAGAACGACTAGTAAGTCAGTGTATCTAGTTCAGGGTAGATTGGTGGTCAAAGTTGTTGAAACAAAACCCTATTTTGTATTGCTTGTATCAGTGATTGTATGAGGGCCATGATCACTGGTACAGGAGCCCTAGATGGTTTTATTACTGTTTATTAATATAACGAAGTTGGGTTATTAAAAAATTTGAAAAGTTGTATATATTTGTGCACAAGTTGAATTACTATTTTTTATATTTCGTTGAGAAAAGTAGCTTATTGTGGTATTTGGATCAGTAGTGTCAGTGATTCTAAGACCCTAACCCTAGATTCCAGTACCGTGGAAAAACAACATGGTATCAGAGCTACTTTGAAGGGCCAGTTAATTAGAGTCTGCACAGGGAAGCAACTCAGAGGGAGTTGAGATTGTTTAGATCATGGAGCAGATGTTTCAGCTGAAGACATGGATATGTGGTCTTGACTGGCTTGGCAGTGAGATTAGCTAGGATTTCTGGTGGATTGGTGGTGAACCTGGTGAATAACAATTTGTTGGAGGGCAGATTACATGGACTTCTTATGATTTTCCATAGATCTTTGGGACAACTCTAGGATGGCTTTAGCATGGACGACATTGGTAAGATCGAGATTCCTTCATGTGATGAACATGTTGGCACGCTAGTTTCTTCTTTGGGGAGTGATGTTGCATATCCGAGATTGGAGGAATGAGCACGTGTTGTGTTTGACCCAGGAGGATGAGCACTCGCAGGACTGTGTTGTAGTGATGATGGTCGTGTTCAACCGCAGCTCAGACTAACCTTGTAGGACAAGAGATCAGCAACAAGTCGAGCCAATGGAGATGTTGCAGACTCAAAGGGAGTCTAGCTTCATAGGGAGCAGCCCTATGGAAGTGTTGAGATCTTTAGGTTTAGATGGGATGAGGCAGAGGCACTACTGAGAAAGTGTCGTTAATTCTACAGAGTATGTTGCAGTGGCGGACGCAAGATGGGCTAGTGTCGTCGGTGATGATGATGGAGACTTCCTAGTGTTGGAAGTACCTCCCTCGCTAAGAGGGAGTGTTGAGATTGGTAGCTTGGGAGGTACTCCAAACCCTAGGCTATAAATTTGTGGAGGAATTGGCACCACAAAGTCACTTGTGGGCTAGGAACCCAAGGGTGTGGGCTTTGCACCCAAGCTTGTGAGTGTGAAATGTTGAATTTCCATGACCTTGGGTCTAGGTTCAGGTCTTAAAATCATTGATGCTACCAACCCAAGAATCTCAACCATGAACTAGTTTTCACAGCGGAAATATAAAGCAATAAATCACACATACACAGATTATAGACAACTTTTCAAATTTTCAACCCAACTTCGTTATATTAATCAAACTAACATAATACAATAGTCTAGGGCTCCCGTACCAGGGATAATGCCCCTCATACATCCACTAGTACAAGATACTATGATCGTCTCGCTGTAGCATGCTCTATCAGCGCCTCTCGGTTGTACCCTATACTTACCCGGTCCTTTAGCTCCTGATCTGCAACTCCTGCCTCTATCAATGTTCCAAGTCCATCTGGCCACTAAATCTCGGTTATCTAATCTGCTCTCCAATTGCCCCTTCGTCCATCAAGGGCACAACACATCTAGACTCTTGTCAAGTTGTCCACAGCTCCACTTGTGAACAACTCTCAACTACCCATTGTTGCTCCTCGGTTACTCAAGGACTTTAGCCCACCATGGTCTTCCTGTGTTGCACCGATGAAGACCAACATAGGGCACAGAGGGCTACCACCTATCACTGCAAGATGTGCATCTCCCACAATGAACACGGGCTAGGGGGACTACCCATCATCTGTTGTAGAAGTCCTCCACACACAAGTCTCGGGCTCCACAAACCTGCTCCTGGTTGATCAAACCCTTGAGCTCATCTACTGCCAAGCTAGCAGTCACCTTGGCACCAACTTGGACACTATCACATTGTCCTCCAACAAACCATAAGTGTCCAATCTCGTCCACAATAGGTCCGCTCTCACGTTGCCCTCCAACAATCCAAAGTGACCAAGTCCATGTTGGAGCATCTACACTTAGTTAAGGCATTCCCATACATGGGAGACCCTTACACAGAATTGCCCACAGACTTCACCAATTTTCCCTTTGCTTCTACAATAGAGGAGCTACTGCACAAATCTGGGCACCAACCATGTCCTCACCTAGGACATTTATCCAACTATAATCAAGGGAACATCTGCAACTCTCCTTGTTGTTGTCCTCTTGCCTTTCATCTGATGTGCTTGTTGTCACCTTGGTTGCTTGGTAGGCTTCCCAACAGTCCACTTGGACTCCTCCAAATATCTCCTAAGGTCTCCTACAACTGCCCATCAACTGATCCAAGCAATGGTCAAACTCTTTGACCCAAGATCTCTCCAAAAACATTGTGGTAATGATGTTTGCACCTTGTTTTTCGTGACACCTGGTTAGGGCACTTGTTGCAGCCCTAAATCCTCCTAACAGTCACCAAACATGCCCTTAAAGGGTTGTGACACACCTTAAGAGGCCTCCTCCTCACCCACGCTGCCACTAAGGATAGGTGTCAAGCCTTGAAACACCTCCTACGCATCCCAGTTGTGTGTGATGGCCTGCGGCCTAGCACAACAACCCTCCAACAGTGAGATAGTCCTCAAAACGGTGCCCTAACACACTCCAAACAGCAGCGTGTTGCCTTCTTAGGAACTCGGCCTAAGAGCCAACCTCCTCATCCCTCAAAACAGCAAACTCAGATCACTTTTCTAGCCCACAAACATTCTGTACCAGCCTCACTAACTCGGCCTCCATTGCAGACTTCGGACCCCTCATTCACACTGTCTAGGCCTCTTCCTCCGTCCCAATTTCAGAGCTTCTTTTACTTGAGAAGATGTTGCACCAATGGATGCTCTAAAAACAACAAATCACCCTCTATTTATATCCAAATGAGGGGCTCCACGAATTAGTGAAGAGACATATCTGTTGGACAAATTTTACTGCAAGACTACATGACTCGAAAACCAATAATTACTTGTCAACTTCAAAAATTCATTTCTCCTCAACGACAACTTGGAATCGGATGATTCGCATTGCGTTAGAATCGTCTCAACGAGCACTATCATCCTCATCCATCACATGTCGAATACTCATCATGGTTTGGCCCAAACATCGATGGGTGCAAAACCCCCAACCTTGGGTTTCAAGCCCACAAGCCTACTTGTTGCATTTGACCTCCAACCCTCGAACACTAGGGCTTGGAGTACCTCCCAAGTTACACAAAAATCAACACTCTCTCTTAGCAAGGGAGGTATTTCCAAGACTAGGAAGTAACCATCATCATCTGGCGACAACACTAGCCCATCTAGCATCCATCACTGCAGCATACCCTGTAGAATGAACCCGACAATCTCGATAGTGCCTCTGCCTCATCATATCTGATCTTGAATATTCCGAACCTCCATAAGGTTGCTCCCTCTGAGCCTACACTATCTCCATTGGCTCAATCCTGCAAGCACTCATCCTCCTCGATCAAATACCACTCATGAAAATCCCACTAATCTCGGATATGCAACACCACGATCTAATGACTAGCCTGCCAATATCCAGTCCATCACATGAAGCCATCTCAATCAACCTGAAACCAAGAGAAGCTTTGTGGGTGTGAAACCATGTATGGATTTGGAAACTTGGCACCTGGAGATTGCAGGGCACCCATAAAGGAACAAGGGGGTGCTTGTAGAACCAAGAGAGACCTTGTGGGTTGAGAGAAAGGAATTTTAATGTGATTATGTGGGTGGATTTGTCATAATTTTCAAGTTGGCCTTGACTTGCGGAGACCATTTGAGAATGTTAGACGTCAACCTAAGGAATGATATAAATAGGACTAAGGAGGAGCCTCATTCCTCACCCAATCAAGGCACTTATTTCTCATGTGAAGACTGAAATAGGAGTCAAATTCCGCAACCAAGAAGGACAAAGGATCAAGTCTAGTTAGGGTTGTCTTTGGGACTTTTTTGGGTTGTGGTTATGCAGGTAAAGGCAGCGAGTAAGAGGAGACTAGGACTCAACTTTTTAGGACGAAATATGAACATGAAAACATAAGCAATCTCTCTCTAACAGGTCGAGATTTCTGAAGTATTGCAAGTGGACGAAATCATCATTCTTGGAGGGCCAAGTAGCCTACTTAGCAGCTGAGGATAGGATGCATTCATCTACAGTAGGAGAGAAGAAATTAAATGTTGTTGGGGTAGTTTGCAGGTGGGTTGGATCTACTTCAGGTTTCCCTAGTTAGGGATGAGTTCTTCAAAAAAGTCCTGCTCAAATCCAAGGGTTTTGGAGAGCATAAGTGGATGTCTACAAGGAGGAAAAGTGCAGGATTGGTGTCCTAGTTTAAAACAGCATTTGGAGCAGCCAAAAGAACAGTTTTGGCATGGTTGTAGTGGCTTGCTCCAAGCCCTAAGTATAGTCACTCGAGAAGGAATTTGAGGATTGTTAGAAGCGCATAAGAAGGGATGCTTAGGACTGAACTTTGAAGGACAAAAGTAGGTCAAGGGAGCAGTTTGACTAGCCCAACTTCTTGTTGAAGGACTTTTGACAGTGATAGGTGGCAGACATCCATTCACTAAGTTTTCCTCATTAAAGCAACACAGGTAGTCAATAGAGGGAATAAGTCGCTAAGAGTTGTTTTCTTGAAGGACTATGGAGCAACTAGTTGGCAAGAAGTCCCAAAGGAGCTGAAGAGCAACATTGGGCAGTCTAGAGCTATTCACAACTAGAGTTGTGTACAACTCAAAAGAAGACCTTATGTCTTGGTTATTGATGGACTAATGATCAACTAGAGGGAAAATTGGGGTCGTGTTCAGTGACCCGAATGAGTGGGATCATTGACAGAGGAAGATTGATGTTGTTGTAGATCGATAGACAATGGTCCGGGTAGATGTGTTCAAGATACGACAAGTGGACTTGTGAATTGCACTTCATCAGCTAGTAGGTTAGTGCATCTTGTTCAAGGTAGATTGGTGGTCAAAGTTGTTCACATCAAACCCTAGTTTGTATTCCTTGTATCAGTGGTTGTATGAGAGCGATGATCCCTAGTACGGGAGCCCTAGACAGTTGTATTAGAGTTTGTTAATATAACGAAGTTGTGTTATTGAAACAAATTGTAAAATGTTATCTATATTTGTCCACTAATTGATTTAATGTTGTTTATATTTCATTGTACAAAGTAGTTTGTTGTGATAATTGGATCGGTAGTGTTAGTGATACTAAGACCCTAACCTAGATTCCAGTATCGTGGAAAAACAACAAAACACCCAAAATCCTAGTGTTGTCTACTAACACAATGGTTGATTGGTCGAAGGCTCAATATGCTTGTTTGCTCGACCTTAACATCGTTCTCTCTAGGGCACGTTGTGTGGGGGTGTGCATGTGATGTGGACCAAATTAGCATATATATTTAAACATACCATTTTATGTATATGTCAAACCACTATTTAAGTGGTACGACCCGAGAACTGTGCTAGAAGGAGAAAACATCGAGAAAACAAATAATAATAACAATATTTTGTTGGAAAACAACATGACTCACCCATCTTCTGCAGTGCATCTACATTTCCTAAGATATCTTCTCCACTGCACCCTCTCAGACACTACAATTGTGGTCACTCACTGCACAAAGTAATATTATATATGAGATCACGAATAAACCATGGAGCTTAAAGGATAAATATATAGAGCGAAGAATTAACGATACACATACCTACCCTTCCTTGGCTAATATTATAACAGCGACAATCATGAACAATAATCCCTGAACATGTGAACCCCAACGTAACATTTCCATTTCTTTCATATCAAAGTTCTAGGAAAAATCTTGAATCTCACACCCATGAACAAGATCATACTACCTCGAATCCATGACAAAAAAAAAATCATTATGCAACTAACAAATATTTTAGTATATTAAAGGGCAATAGTATTGTGTAGGAGAAAAGTATGTCTCACCCATCCTTTGTGCCATGCTTGTAGAATATCTAGTGCATCTTCACCACTTGACCTTGGAAGACCATACAATTGTAGTTGTTCACTACATAAAAAAGATCAATATAGTTGTCTATGAGGGCATAGAAGAAACATATAATAATTTGAATAGCAAACAAATGGAGCCACAAATTAGCGAAGGATACTTTTAAGTGAAGTGCAATGCATGTAGATATGTTGACTCACCTTCATTTATGAACGATAACCTCAATTTTCTCTGTTTTCTTCCTTCATTTCCATTTCCGCACCCAATAAACGAAACCAAGAACAAACTACAAGAAACATTAAAGAAACAAAAAACAAAAAAACAAAGCGAGAGTACAACACACCCAACAAACAAAACCAAGACCAAACTACAAAAAAAATGCAAAACAAACAAAAAGGAGTACAACACAGCATGGCCATGTTCAAACTCAACAAAGCGAAACATGCAGAAAACAACAAAGAAAAATTTGCAAACATCCCCTTTGCACATCATCTCTCCAACAATGTGTTGTCCTCCGCTGAAAGGGAAAAAAGGTGGGTTGAATAAGGTTAAAATACACAAACAACTACTAAAGTTAAACATATTTCAAAACCAATAATTATTCATAATAGGAAACACACCTCCCCTAGAGTTTGTTTTATAATGATGGACACTCTTTTGTATTCCACTTGCTTGTGCTCATCAGAACCAACCATCTACAAAAGATGCACAATAAGATATTAGAATCGTTATATAAGTTCAATTAAAGAGTACCCAAAAATTAATCAGAATAAGAAACACACATTTCTTGAAATTGTTATATAAAAGGGGAGAGACCATTTTGTATTTCACGTATTCATGCTCATTGGAACATGCCATCTGCAATAGATACATAGTAAAATATTAGATTTCTAATAAATACACAATAAAATATTAGATTTCTAATAAAAGTCAAACTAGAGAGTTTGAAGGCATGAACATCAACAAAAACAAATCATGTAGACAACAACAACAACAACAAAAATTGCAAACTTCCCCTTTGCACTTTATCTCTATTGTAGTGTCCTCTCCTCCGCTGAAAAGAAAAAAAGAGGTGCAAATAAGGTTAAAATAAAGATACAGATAGTAATGGAAAGCATTATTCAAAATAAATCATTATTCATAATTGCAAACATACTTCGTCTAGAGTTTGTCTTATAAAGATAGGCATTTTGTTTTGTATTCCACTTACTCATGCTCACCAGAACAAGCGATCTACAACAAATACATAATAAGATATTAGAATCATTATACAAGTTAAACTGGACAGTTAAATGCAACAATCAATCATAATGTGAAACATACCCGACTTTGAGCTTTTTTATATAAAGGGGGATAATCCATTGTGTATTTTATGTATTTCTTCTCACTGGAATCAACCATCTGCAGTAGATAGAAAATAAAATATCAGAATTCTAATAAAAGTTAAAATAGAGACTTGAAGGCAAGAACTTGTGAACCAACTTAATTCCAATCCAGTTAGATTCCATGTTATATCTCAAAATCTATAAGTTTTCTAAACTAGACGTAATTCTAGTAAGAATAATGCAATCAATGTGAGCGTAATAGATAAATAATCTTTTTTGTAAGGGGGATCCAACCAAATTTAAACATATTGAACGTGTTGGGATTGGTAACATGGGAGGTACTCCAAACCCTAGGCTACAAGGTTGTGTAGGAATTGGCACCACAAAGTCACTTATGGGCTAAGAACCCAAGCATGTAGGCTTTGCACCCAAGCTTGTGGGTGTGAAACCGTGGATGGATTTGGACGCTTGGTACTTGGAGATTGTAGGGCACCCTTAAAGGAACAAGGGGATGCTTGTAGCACCAGGAGAGGCCTTGTGGATTGAGAGAAAAGAATTTTTATTTGATTATGTGGATGAACTTGTCTTAGGTTTCAAGTTGGCCTTGAATTGAGGAGACAATTTGAGAAGGTTAGAAGACACCCTAAGGAATCATATAAATAGGAGTGAGGAGGAGCCTCATTTCTCAGTTAATCAAGACAATTATTCCTCATGTCAAGACTGAAATAAGAGGATGAGTCCACAACCAATAAGGAGAAAGGGTCAAGTCTGATTAGGGTTGGTTTTAGGACTGTTTTGGGTTGTGGTTATGCAGGTAAAGGTAGCGAGTAGAAGGAGACTAGGCCGAGACTTTTGAGGATGAAATCTAAGCATGAAAAACCGAAGCAAGCTCTCTCTAACAAGTCGAGATTTCTTAAGTATTGCAGGTGGACGAAATTATGATTATTGGAGGGTCGAGTAGCCTACTTGGCAACCAAGGATAGGCTACATTCATCCACATTAAGAGCAAATAAATCAAAGGTTGTTGGAGTGGTTTGTAATTATGTTGGATTTGCTTCAAGTTGCCCTAGTTAGGGTTGAGTTCTTCAAAAAAAGGTCTCGCTCAGATCCAAGGGTTTTGGAGAGCAAAAGTGGATGTCTACAAGGAGGAAAGGTGCAGGATTGGTGTACTAGTTTAGGACAGTGTTTGGAGCAGCCTAAAAAACAGTTTTGTGAGGGCTTCAGTGGCTTGCTCCATGCCCCAAGTAAATTCACTTGAGAAGGAATTTGAGAATTGTTAGAAGGGAAAAAGAATGGATGCTCAGGAAAAGAAGGAGGTCATTAGAGGAATTTTGAGGTCTAAAATGGGCCTTCTAAGGAAATAATAAAATAATAGCTAAACCAATAAAATAATATTTATGAATTTGAAATTCACTTTTTGCACCACAATCCATGTAACCATAGTTAAATTCAATTCAAAAGTTGTACCAAAATAAAAATAATAAAAATATTGTATTGATGTGACTGTAAATAAGAATGAGTTTTTCAAGCAAAAGTCATTATCATTGAACAACTAATGCTTTTGTCCTTTATACTTAAATAACTTAAAATAAAATATAAATATAAATTTATAAATTCTTAATTATTACATGCTATTAATTAGAATTTATATTATTTAAATTGTATAATAACATGTAATTAATATACTATATAAAAATAATATAATATAATAAATGTATAGGGATATGCATTGTTTTTTACAAGAAATATGAAATGACAATAATATATTTTTATTCAAAAAATGTGAAATGACATTTATTATAAGTACTTTACTTTGACTTTAAAAGTACTTAGAGCACTATCATGGTTAACCATGAGTTTTTATCCACCATTGAGAATGTGACAAGTACCTTTAACTCAATCAATGCCACCTCAACCATTAGGGATGATGTCATCCCCTAAAATGTGATTGGTTCTCATAAAGTGAATTTTGATTGTACATTTTCTTTAGGAGGCCCATTTTAGACCTCAAAATTCCCCTAATGCAAGGGAGTAGTTTGACAAGCCCAAGTTTTTTGTTGAAGGACTTTTGACAGTGATATGTGGAAGCCTTCCATGCCTAAGTTTGCCTCATTGAAGAAGCACAACTAGGCATCAAAGGAAAGAAGTCCCTAAGGGTTGTGTTCTTGAAGGACTTGTTCAAATTTTGTGTAGTTGGGGTAGCATCGGATGTACTCTAGCCCCGAAACTTTGTGGATGGACTAAGAAACACATCAGCTCCAAAACCCGGAAAGCGTTTCGAGAAATTTCATCTTGTGTTGATGTTATTCAAATAATTTATTTTAATGAAATTAAATAATTATAGTGAATTAATTAACACATGTGCTAAAATATTCTAAGTGACGCGGATCAAGTAGTCTTTTAATCTCAGTCGTTGATGAGTGATTTAATCACGGTCGTTGATGTGTTCAACAAAAAAGTATAACAGAAAGGCTTGATGGTCAGTTGGAGACACATACACACGAAGGCAAAGCTGAGAAACTAAGTTGGAATTCTAGGGCATGGTTTGCTAAGAATTTCCGGAGGAGTTTTCTGCAGCGAGGGGTAGTATTGGCTAAGGGGATGATCTGATCCCAAAGCCAAGAGTCAGTAAGAGGTAGAGGAGCAGCTTTCAAGGTTAGCGCAGAGGAGCAAGGGCAGCAGCAGCAGCAGTTACGCAGCAGCTGCGCAACACAGCTTCAGTCGCTACGCAGGCCCAGGAGGGGCAGTGCTGTAGCTTCAGAGGTCTTCCAGAGTTGCGCAGAGGCCTCCTACACCTGTTGCCCCTAGATTTCTCAACATGGTATCAGAGCTAAGGTGACAAAGTCAAGGAAGGGCAGCTCAAAGAAGTGTTGAGATGTTGTGTATTTGGGGTAGCATCAGTTGTGCTCTAGGTCCCAAATTTTGAGGAAGGACTAGAGTACACTTGATCTACAAAACCCAGAAATGGATTTGGGAAATTTCATCTTGTTTAGGAGATATTAAATTAATTAATTATTTTAATGTATTTCCTAAGTAAAAACTTAGGGAACTTAAATAATTAAAATGAATTTAATTAAACATGTGATGAATATGTCTTAAGTCACACGGATCAAGCTTTCTTTTAATCTTAGCTATTGATTCAAGATCTGATCATGATCGTTGATTTGTCAACGAGAAAAGTATAAAGGAAAGGCTTGGGGTCATTTGTAAAGATACACAGAGGCAAAGCACTGAAGCTAAGCTGAGATTCTAGGGCAGGGTTTGCTAAGAATACTCAAAAGTGTTTCAGCTGCAGAGAGGGGAATTTAGACCAAGGGGATGATCTGATCCCGGGGTCTAGAATACACAAGAGGCAGAGAAGAGATCAGCTCAAGGTCAGTGCAAAGGAAGGCAGCAGCAACAAGGACAGCGTAATTTTTAGGAGACCCTTCAGGGGTTACGCAGAGACCCTTAGGGGCAGCGTAGTGACTGGGTCACCCATTCTGGGGTAACACAGTCCCTTCCGAAGCAGCGCGAAGGTTTGGAGGCCATCCAAGGCTGACACAGAGCCTTTCAGGTGCAGCACTGGGGTTTCTAGGCCTAGATTTGGTTGAGTTCTATAAATCTCGTTTGAGGGTGTGGATCAGTCATTATTTTGGCCCTAGATCAGCCAGTGAGCTGCAGATCTAGTGTTTTCTCTGTCGGGTTTTCCAAATCTGGAACCCAAAGTTGTGTATTCAGAAATATTCTTAATAATAGAACCCTCCAACAGCCAGAGACCGGTTTTCCCACATTGGGTTTTTCTGGGGACTATTTGTCCAGAAATAACTGTGTCACTTTGTCAATGTGTGCATGTACTTCTTCTAGATCTGGATTGGTAGAGATTTGTTATGTGTTTTGCTTCGATGTTAACTTGAATTTATTCAGTTGATAAATTATATAAGTAGGAGGAGCTTAACCGGATTAACAGTAATAATTTCTGCATAAGATATAAGATTCAGAAATTTCTACAAGAAGGACACTCAAGGACCAAAGCACTAGAAGATCATCAAGAGAATCAACCATCAAAAGGAACCTCTTATCTCAAAGTCACTTCAAGGACAAGGATCACATCATCATCATCTTGAAGAAAGTAGAAGAAGACCTACAAACCCTAGTTCATTCAAAGAAGGATTCTACACTTAAGAGCATTATTGGGAACCTCGCTCAATCATCAAAAGAAAGACCTTAAACACCTCCACAAAAGGAAGGACTTTTGAAGCATCCTAAAGTTTACAAGCGAGCAGGAGAAGGCGTTGTCATCATCATCAAGGAGCCGAGGTGATCTCCCTCTCTTTAAAGGATCACTTTTGAAGACATCTTCTGTCATTATCATCATAAAAATCAAGAAGGCAACCAGTTGAAGATATTGGCATCTTCTCAAGTAAGTATCTTTAATCTCCACATCATAATTTATTAAAATGTATTTTTGCAAGGAAAGAAAAAAGTTGGCTGGGGCTTCAAACTTTCTTGCACGGAAGAAAAGGACAAACCCGAACCTCATAGAAAATGAAGTCACGGAACATGTTAAGGGCTCAATCTCTAAACCTCCAAAGGAAGAAGCTCAAGCTCTTGCAAAATTCATGAAAGGGGAAGTAAGGGCTCAAAGGATTCTCATAGAATCCATTAAGGATCCCCCCATTCCCTATGTATCAAAATTAGAAACATCAAAAGAAATATATGACAAACTTGTAGAATTGTTCTCCATAAGCTCACTACAGGAGAAGTGATCTCGTTAATACAAGAACTCTACAAGATGAAGATATCAAAAGAAGGAATAGCCTCATATTTTATGAGGGTATCTGAAATAAGGGACCAACTACAAGAGTTGGGAGAGAGAATGTCTAACAAGGAAATGACTCCTATAGTGCTCAATACACTACCGGAGGAATGGGGTAACTTTACATCAAGCATCTATGGGAAGAAGGAAGCTACTCCATTCATTGAACTATGGTCACTATGCAAGATTGAAGAAGCCAAGTTGAAGGCAAAAGGTAATGTAGGATCAAACGAGCAAACTCAAACATTTGTTGCCATGGTGAAGAGAAAAGGGAAGTTTAAAGAGTTTGGTGCTCAGAAAAGGAAGAAGAATATGGCAAAGGTTCAATGCTATGGATGTCAAGAATATGGGCACTACAAAAGAGATTGTCTCAAACTCAAGAAGGACAATAACAAAAGGGGAAGAGAAGAAGCCCATATCACCGAAGAAGTGGAAGAAGTTGAAAAGAAGAAATCCAAGAAGCAAAAGATCTCTACTAAAATTGAGATAATTCTTCTCCACCTAGTTCTTTTCAGTTTTGTAAAATATGGTTGTCTTGATAGGAATCATTAGAAGCATGATAGGATGCATTATTTTAGGAGATGGCATCGCAAGAGCATACAACTGAAGCAAGAGCTCAAGACACCATCATAAGAAGCATGAAAGATAGTTGAAGTAGAATTATATCATTAGAAGGAACTAGCTCTTGATAACCTCACTATAAGCATAAGTAGTACTTACGGGTAGAAGAGAATCATCTCATCATACATCATTGGGAAGGAGCATTTGCAAGATGAGGATAATCGAGATCTTCTGCTGGAATCTTCATTAGAAGGTTCATTTCTTGGAACAACCAAATGTCTCACTGAGAATTCCACTTTGGATGGAATTCATTGTTTGAAAGAATGATGGTATGATGATGAAGGAATGCAACATGTCAAGATGGTTGAAATACTTTCAATTAAGGAAAGGAAGTTGTTGAAGGACATCTAGATGACTAAAAGGAAGAAAAGAGGTATGTATGTATATGTTTGATAAGATAAGTCATGTCATTATATAGTTACAGATAGCAAGGATAGATACTCTACCTCATGAGTATGATCAAAGAAAAGGGATCTCTTTCATTGGAAGAATGCATGAAGGCATGGGTCACATATTGGCTAGATAATGTGTCCTCGTATGAGGTGGTTGACAAGGATGAAGGAAATATGACTGGGAATTCCTGGGAAACAATATGCGAAAATGAAAAGGAAGAGATCATGAAAGATGCAACTATGGTCACATGAAAAAGGAAAACAACATCCAATGACTAAAATATTTAGCTATGATATCTCCATGGGAAAGATATGAAGACCTTGGGAAAGTCTAGAAAGAAAGAAGACCCTTGACAAATGAATATCTTGGAAATGTGTCAATATGTATGCAGGATGTTGATGTTGCAACAAGAAGATGTCATGATGAGGGGCCATCACAAAAGGTAACTTTAATTTGATGTTCAATTTGTATTTTTGAACAATATTTGGATGGGTCGATACAGGGTTATCTAAAGAAAGGTGTTGATGTCATCTACAATTGATACTCATGTGAAAGGATGGAAGATCCCGGAGGATACATGAAGTGGAAAAGGTACTTGTATGAGGAAAATTCAGATATGGATTAATTGATCACTCTCCGATGAAAGGAAGGATGACATGACTGCCCTGATTCAAGAAGGAAAGTGATGGATGGTTGATGCCCTTTAGCGAAGTCCCAAAAGATGAAGACTCCATAATATTAAAATGAAATTCATGACATCAAATGGAGGAGCGCTACAACCAGCTGAAGGTCCCATGATCTCCACCAATAAAGATAGTGTTGATGCTGGAAACAGGTCCCTAGTTAAGAGGGACCCTGAAAGCAAGTTTCTAATCAAGGAGAAACTTAGACACAAGTCCTTGATTAAGAGGGAGCTTGGGTACATTCCTTTTATAGGAATGGGTACATTCCTTCATAGGAATGGGTATATACTCCCTAGTTGAGAGGGAGAGATAGACACATCATTCTTGTCCTCACTTGGGAAGAAAGAATGGAGGATTGGGTAAGCATCTGGCATCTGATACTCTTTGAGGATGAGGTAGGGCATCCAAGATAAGAATAGTCGTAGAGGACCAATATTCTTTGAGGACTGAGAATCCAAGATAAGAATAGTCCTAGAAGGACATACCCTATGAACACCCGGGTGGGGTAGGTGTCTATAAATCATTGGTCTTGCCAAAATTGTGCCTTGATCTTGTGCAGAGATAGAGTTGTTAGTCATGGCATTGCTATGTGACAATGTTGGATGATATGATGCTATACAAATGGGTTACTAATCCGACTCTTCTAATGGGAATTCTTCAAATTGAGAATGCCCAAGTACCTTGTATGGATTATGAATACCTTCCTAGTTAAGGGGGAGTTGAAATATGTAACTAGGTTTGACCTTCAATATGACATATGCAATCATGACTTTATGTATTTGATGTAATGAGGAAAATAAATTTATTTTTGTTGATCTTGAGGCAAGGGTTTCATGGCTCAAGGAAATTTATTTTTAGGTCAAGCTCCCGTTGAGAGCTTCTAGGGCTTATGAGTCATTGTTGTGTATGAAAGGCCCATTTGGGCATTTTACATATTGTAAAAAGAAATTGTTTGACTCAAAGTCAAGTCAAATAAACCTCCAAGACCTTGTCAATGTGCTACAATCAAGTCGGCCTAGAAATGAAGTTAAGTTGGCCTAAAAGCATGAGAGAGAAGCCTATATATATAGGAGGACACGGCCTCACTCAAGAGATAATTCATCAAGCTTACAAATCAAGGAAAGAAGTACGAATAAGAAGCCTCTTGGATAAGCGAAGAAGAGGAGAGAGAAGTCTGAGAAGATTGGATCTATTTTTGGGCTATTTTCTATTCACACGTGCGAGGATTCTAACGTTTATTGTTGAATTTCCACGACCTTGGGTCTAGGTTAGAGTCTTAAAATCACTGACACTACCAAACCAAGAATATCAACCATGAAATACTTTGCATGGCGAAAATATAAAGCAGTAAATCACACATGCACAGAATATAGACAACATTTTACAATTTTCAACCCAAATTTGTTATATTAATCAAACTGATATAATACAACAGTCTAGGGCTCTCGTACCAGGGATAATGGCCCTCATACATCCACTAGTACAAGATACAAAACAAGATACTCTGACCATCTGGCTGTAGCATGGTCTCACACCTCCTCTCGGTCGTACCCTATACCTGCACGGTCCTTCAGCTCCTGATTTGCAGCTCCTACCTGTATCAATGCTCCAAGTCCATCTGCCCACTGAATCTCGACGATCCAATCTGCTCTCTAGCTGTCCCTTCGTCCATCAAGGGCACAACACATCGAGACTCCTGTCAAGTTGTTCACAGCTCCAATTGTGAACAACTCTCAATCTGCCCATCGCTGCTCCTCAGCTACTCAGGGACTTCAGCCCAATATGGTCTTCCTACGTTGCAACGATGAAGACCAACATAGGGCACGAAGGGCTGACACCTATCACTGCAAGATGTCCATCTCCCACAATGAACACGGGCTAGTTGGACTGCCCATCATCTACATTAGAAGTCCTTCTCCACACACAAGTCTCGGGCTCTATAATCCTGCTCGTGGTAGGCCAAACCCTTGAGCTCCACAACTGCCAGGCTAGCAGTCACCTTTGTCCATCAAGGTGTTGCACTTCAGCTCCAACATGGACACTATCACGGTGTTCTCCACCAGACGATAAGTGCCCAACCTCGTCCACACTTGATCCTCTCTCACACTACCCTCCAACAATCCACAAGAGACCAAGTCCATGTTGTGGCATCTACACCTAGTTAGGGCATCCCCACACCTAAGAGACCCTTATACATGTTTGCCCACAGATTCCACCAATCCGCCCTTTGCTCTGCAATAGAGGAGATATTGCACAAATCTAGGCACCAATTATCACTATGGAAACTGCCCACCAGTCAGGGCTTCTAACATGCCACGTCAGCCCTACCTCCTTGGCTTCCACGGGCTGCAACAACTCTATCCACACCTACATCACTCCATAGCAAGATCTGCTTCTAGTTGGAGTTCCTTCAAGCCCAAGGAAACTCCAACAAATGGCTCCCAACAATCTGCAATGTAGATCGATCCAAAAGTGAAATTTTCTGAATCTAAACCTGAAACCCTACCGCAGTAAATCTGATTTACTTCTCCTACTTGTTTTTCTTTAATTAACAAGTTATTTTCTAAATAATTCAGGAAAACATCAAAGTAAATACACTGCAGCCTACACAATTATACAAATCAAGTGCTGAAAAATAAGTAAAGCACACAAACAAAGGACACGGATTTTTTAAACAAATGTCCTTGAAAAAACCTAATGCGGGAAAACCGGTGCAGTACTTATGAGGGTTTGTATTATTAAGCAGCAGTATTCTGAGTACATCTAGGATGCCATAATCTGGCTCACCCAACAGAGAACCTCGGCAAGAAAAGATAAATCGTGAGTTTTACCTCACTCTACAAGTCCCGGCTGATCCGGATCAAACACTAGTGAAACCCCAGTTGGCTCTGCGCAATCTCTATGCTGCCACTACGTAAGCCCGCGTGGGTCTGGCTAATGGACTACGACACCCTTCCTCTACGCTGATCTTCCTCTCCAGAAATCGAGTTTAAGCCTTGCCGGCTTAGAAACCCCAATCTCTAGCTGATTTTGGACTGTCCCTCGGAATCACTGTGCAGCCCCTGCATGGGCCTACGTCAGCCCTTCTAGGGACAACATCAACTCTCCTGGTGGCTGCGCTGCTTCCTCTGCGTCTCTGCTGCCCTTGCTCTGCAATGTACTCTTTGTCCTCCGACCAATTACTGAATCTACCCCATTGTTTCTCTGAATCACTCAGATCTGATCTTCGTCCGAGCACTGCTCCGTCAGAAGAATTCGATCTCTTAGACTCAGTGTGTGTTTATCCTCCAACTGACCCCAAGCCTTCCTTTAATACTTTTCCTATTCATGAATCAACATTCGTGATCTAATCTCTAATCGATGACTAAGATTAAAAAAGACTTGATCCTCGTCACTTAGAACATTCTCATCCACATGTTTAAATTAATTCACTTTAATTATTTAATTTCCCTAAGTTAGACTTAGGGTCCCCATTAAAATAATTAATTATTCGAATAACTTAAGCTCCAGGTGAAATTTCTCCAAACGATTTCTGGGTCTTGGAGATTTCATGTGTCCTAGCCCCTCCACAAAATTTCAAAGTTAGAGCACATCGAATTCTACCCAAGACTTTGTTAGAAAATTATATATTACAGAGCAATGCAACACATGAAATATGCGGAAAACACAAGCACACAAAACACATAAAACCAGAGAGACACAGATATACGTGGTTCACCCAGTTTGGGCTACGTCCACCCCGAACAAACAGTCCTTCCTTTCTATTATCCAGCAAAATGAAGAGACACAACCTACGGCAGATCCGCTGTAATATCCTATGTTCTCTCTCACAGTCTCCCTATCTGTTTCTCGCTCTAAGAATACACATACAATACACAGTCGCAATACAATACCCTCATACAAAACGAGGGGTTGCCATCTAGGGCAAAAAACCCTAAATTAAACATAACTTCCACCGTCAGATCATCCACCTAATGAACGGCCCAGATTGACTAGAAATTATAGTGGGGGGGCTCCATAAACTCGCAGTTGCCCCCCATGGACCCCCTAGGCAGCGTTTAATTATGAGCGGCGTTGTCGCCCCGTTTAGAACAGGGGTCCAACACTATGTTACAAAGTAAAGAAGATAATCAAGCTCCACACCCAACAAAATCAACATTCCCTCTTAGCGAGGAAAGTGCTCTAGCAATACTTCTCACCAGAAGTATCACCCTGATCCATGACATCGGTCCTTTGCGCTGCTTTAGCTCGGCCTACTGCCCCTCATCTACTACGCTGCTACAATATTTACTGCTGCCCGTGAATCTTCCACTGTCACTGCTACATCTGTACCGCAACTCCCTCTCAAAATGTTGCATCATATTGCCCATAGCACTGCCATTGCTAATTGTTGCACTGCAACTCAATTGCTGAGAGTTAAACAACTGAAAACATCACCCAAAAATACTGACATACAAGTCTGTCTGGGTGCACCTCGATACTGAAGCACCCTCTGCTACTAATTTGTGTTGTCCCTCTGGTGCCTCTACGTTGTTGCTGCTCTGCACTGCCTCTGCGTTATTGAAGTTCATCAACCTCTGCATTGTTGCCTTTGCTTTATGTTGCTCTAGTCTTCAACGTTCTAGCTCTGTCAATGTTGCTCCATCATCCCTCGCACTGACTGACTCCAATCATCCTGCAACTGTCATTAAGGGCTCCCGTAGCTCATATGTGATCCAAGAGTTTGGGCACCTCAAGGATCCTACCCATACACTGCAGTTCGAAAGAACTACAGATCAATGTCGCCCCACCTCTTCTCCCGAGGCACATGAGCACTCATGGCCACATCGTCATCATCTCCATCAACGTCCTCAAGCTGCAGCAGCCTTCAAATCAGAATCTTCTTTGCCCTTCTTTTTCATAGGGCATGTTGTGACGAAATGTCCTAATTCACCACACCTGAAGCATATGACCTTTGAAAGGTCTTTCTTCTTCTTCCTCTAATGCCCATGTTGTCCTTTAGAGCGAGAGCCGCATCTTCCTCCTCCTCCTTCTTGATCTTGATTCCTCTGCTGCTAATGCCAGCCTTCATCATCCTCCTGATCTCTTCTAGTCGAAGAGTTGCCCACATGTTTTCCCAACTTGGAAGCGCTACTCTACCCAAAATGCCTTGGACAAAGTTCTCCCACTCATCGGAAACTGCATTCAGAGCAATCCTCACCATAAGACCTTCATCAGGCGTGGCCCCCACGGCAACCAACAGATCACCAATCGCCTTCAATCTAATGAGGAAGGGGTCGATCTCTTCTCCCTTCAGCATCTGGAATAATCAGAGTTGATTCTCAAGAAGCATCCTCCTCTGAACAGAAGTCCCTTGATACAATGTGGTCAAAGAAGTCCACATCTCATGTGTTATGTTCTTCTCAGAAATGTGTGGGACCACATGATCCTTGACTCTATCCATGATCAAGCACTTAGCCTTCGTTTGAGCTTCCTCATACTTCTTGAGTGAATCAGCGTCAACAGGAACAGCAACTAGGCTCTTGGCAAGATGCTTGATACGATGCTCATCCAGTACTAATAGGATTCTGGCCTTCCAGATGACAAATTTGGATTGCTCCATCCAACCTGTCCTGATCCCTCAGTCCATGTGTGCCCATCTCTGCTCAACAAAAGATCTCGAACTGGTTCTCTTCTCCCTCTTCTGTTGTTGCCCCAACAAAACTCAGATCTAGATTTCTTGGCGTTAGAAACCCTCTAAGGAACCATGCTACCTCTGAAAATGATTTCCCTCTCGGAAATCCTCTGCCAACTGATGTCGAATCAGCCCTCTCCGATCACTCTTTGTTGTTGATCAGCACTGGATCTAGACTTCTTGGCAAGAAGTCTTCTGAGGAATTGGTTCCCTCTACTTTGTCACAGCCCTACTAGGCATTGTTCTACATCGACAGAAACAATGCCCCACCAGCAACTCCTGAAGAAAAACGAATTGCTCTTTCAGTAACGGCAACCGAAAAGATGGAGGCTCAAACCTCTGGCTGGCCCAGTGAACACATTGCCTATTGCAGCTACATCGTCACCCCAGCTAGCTGACGTAGGATATGTATGAGCCCCTTTGGTGACTGCGTCACCCTTCCTTGCCTCTTCCAGGATCTGCACTGTCACTCGGGACAGCTGCCTTCCTAGAGCAAAATTTTCTCTTCGTCTCTTCGTTGATGGCTTCAGCTCTACCTGATCTGCAATGACTTTGATACCATGTGAAAATTTCTGAATCTAAACCAGAAACCCTACTACAGTAAATCTGATTTACTTCTCCTACTTGTTTTTCTTTAATTAACAAGTTATTTTATGATTCATTCAGGAAAACATCAAAGTAAATACGTTGTAGCCTACACAATTATACAGATCAAGTGTTGAAAAACAAGTAAAGCACACAGACAAAGGACACATAGATTTTTTGGACAAATGTCCCCCAATGCGGGAAAACCGGTGCAGCAATTCTGAGGGTTTTTATTATTAAGCAGCAGTATTCTGAGTACATCTAGGGTGCCATAATTTGGCTCACCCAACAGAGAAAATATTGGCAAGCAAAGATAAATCGTGAGTTTTACCTCACTCTGCAAGTCCTGGCTGATCCGGATCAGACACTAGTGAAACCCCAGTTGCCTCTGCGCAGTCTCTACGCTGCCACTACGTAAGCCTAAGTGGGTCTGGTTGATGGACTGCGTCACCCTTCCTCTGCACTGATCTACCTCTCTAGACATCGAGTTTCAGCCCTGCCTGCTTAGAAACCCTGATCTCTAGCTGATTTTCGATTGTCCCTCAGAATCACTACGCAGCCCCTATGTGAGCCCTGCGTGGGCCTGCATCAACCCCTCTAGGGGCAGCATCACCTCTCCTGGTGGCTACGATGCTTCCTCTGCGTCTTTTCTACCCTTGCTCTGCAATGTACTCTTGGTCCTTCAACCAATTACTGAATCTGCCCCTCACTGCTTCTTTGAATCACTCCAATCTGATCTTCGTCTGAGCACTACTCCATCAGAAGAATTCGATCTCTTAGACTCACTATGTGCTTATCCTCCAACTGACCCCAAGCCTTCCTTTAATACTTTTCTTGTTGATGAATCAGTGGTCGTGATCTAATCTCTAATCAACAACTAAGATTAGCAAAGACTTGATCCTCGTCACTTAGAACATTCTCACCCATACATTTAAATTAATTCACTTTAATTATTTAATTTCCATAAGTTAGACTTAGGGTCCCCATTAAAATAATTAATTATTTGAATAACTTAAGCATCGGGTGGAATTTCTCCAAATAATTTCTAGGTCCTGGAGATATCCTGTGTCCTAGCCCCTCCACAAAGTTTCGGAGCTAGATCACATCCGATGCTACCCAAAAATCAACACCAAACACTGGTCAAACTTGACCCAACGCTCCTCCAAACGTTGTTGTTCTGACTTGCTGCAATGTTGCAATTCTGGGACTAGTTAGGGCACTAACCATAGTCCCTAACCACCCAACAAATGGCCCAGGATTACTCCTTGTTGCAGTTGTCCTCGACATATACGATACCCTTCATGCTGCTCTTTTAGGGTAGATTCATGCCCAAAACAAGGGACTTTCCAACACCCACACTAGGGTTGCGGCAGCCTCTTGGGAGGACTATCCACCCTTCAAATCAGCTCCAGACCAATTTGTTGTTCCTCCTAGGGCTCTGGCCCACTTTAACAGCACTTAGGATGCCCTGCGTTCAGCCCTTAAGTGCTCGGTCTACCACAACAAGTGCCTCGGCCTCCAACAGCAGTTCGGACCCTGCAATTTCCCTTAAACAGACCTCCTCCAAGCCTTGTTGTTCATACCTCCTTCTTGCGTCCTTCTCTTCCTCAATCGAATTGCCCTTTAGAGAAAGTGTTGCACTTCTTGGATGTGCCCCAAATGACTTTCCTTCACCCTCCTTTTATAGCCAAATGAGGGGCTCCCACGAATAGATGAAGAGACACATCTATTGGTCGAATTTTACATCAAGCCTACATGACTTGAAAACCAATAATTACTTGTCAACTTCAAAAATTCATTTCTCCTCAACGACAACTCAAAATTGAATGATTTTCGATGCGTCGGATTCGTCTCAACGAGCACTATCATCCTCATCCATCACATGTCAAAAAATCATCATGGTTTTGGCCCAAACATCGATGGGTGCAAAACCCCCAAATTCGGATCTCAAGCCCATTTGTGGTGCTTTGACCTCCAACCCTAAAACACTAGGGCTTGGAATACCTCCCAAGCTACACAAAAATCAACACTACCTCTTAGCGGGGGAGGTACTTCCAAGACTAGGAAGTAACCATCATCATCCGGTGATGACACTAGCCCATCACTGCAGCATAACCTGTAGATGAATCCGACAATCTCGGTAGTGCCTCTGCCTCATCACATCTGAACCTAAAGATCTCGAACCTCCATAGGGTTGCTTCCTCTAAGGCTAGACTCCCTCTGAGCCTACATGATCTCCATTGGCTCAGTCCTGCAAGCAGTCATCCTCCTAGATCAAATACCACTCGTGCAAATCCCACCAATCTCAGATATGCAACACCAAGATTTGATGAAGACTCTACCCTGCCAATATCCAGTCCATCACATGAAGCCATCTCGATCAACCTGATCTTGTCCATGCCAAAGAAACCCTCAATTTGTCCCAACCATCCATGGCACATCAATGGAAGTCCATGATCATCAATCTGCCCAACAACAAAATGTTGTTCACCAGGCTCACCACCAATCCACCAGAACTCCTAGCCCATCTCACCATGTAACCTGTCAAGACCACATCTACACGTCTTCAGCTGCACCCTCTGCTCCATGATCGAGACACCGATAACTCCCTCTGAGTTGCTTCGTTGTGCACACTCTGATTTATTGTCCCTTTATTGTCCCTCCAAGTAGCTCAGATACCCTCTGATACCATGTTGAGTTTCCACGACCTTGGGTCTAGGTTAGAGTCTTAAAATCATTGACGCTACCAAACCAAGAATCTCAATCATGAACTACTTTGCACAGCGGAAATATAAAGCAGTAAATCACACATGCACAGAATACAAACAACTTTTTACAATTTTCAACCCAACTTCGTTATATTAATCAAACTAATATAATACAACAGTCTAGGGCTCTCGTACCAAGGATAATGGCCCTCATACATCCACTAGTACAATATACAAAACAAGATACTCTGACCATCTAGTTGTAGCATGCTCTCACAACTCCTCTCGGTCATACCCTGTACCTGCTCGGTCCTTCGGCTCCCAATCTGTAGCTCTTGCCTATATCAATGCTCCAAGTTCATCTGCCCACTGAATCTCAGCTATCCAATCTGCTCTCTAGTTGTCCCTTCGTCCATCAAGGGCACAACACATTGAGACTCTTGTCGAGTTGTTCACAGCTCCACTTGTGAACAACTCTCAATCTGCCCACTGCTTCTCCTCAGCTACTCAGGGACTTCAGCCCACTATGGTCTTCCTACGCTGCAACGATGATAACCAACATAGGGCACGAAGGACTGCCACGTATCACTGCAAGATGTCCATCCCCCACAATGAACACAGGCTAGGTGGAATGCCCATCATCTACTGTAGAAGTCCTTCTCCACACACAAGTATCGGGCTCCACAATCCTGCTCCTGGTTGGCCAAACCCTTGAGCTTCACAACTGCCAAGATAGCAGTCACCTTTTTCCATCAAGGTGTTGCACTTCGGCTCCAACATGGACACTATCACGTTGTCCTCCAGCAGACCATAAGTGCCCAATCGCCTCCACACTTGGTCCTCTTTCACGCTGCCCTCCAATGATCCACAAGAGACAAAGCCCATGTTGTAGCACCGAGGAGACCCTTACACATGGTTGCCCACAAACTCCACAATCCTGCTCCTAGTTGGCCAGACCCTTGAGCTTCACAACTGCCAAGATAGCAGTCACCTTTTTCCTTCAAGGTGTTGCACTTCGGCTCCAACATGGACACTATCACGTTGTCCTCCAGCAGACCATAAGTGCCCAATCGCGTCCACACTTGGTCCTCTTTCACGCTACCCTCCAATGATCCACAAGAGACAAAGTCCATGTTGTAGCACCGAGGAGACCCTTACACATGGCTGCCCACAAACTCCACCAATCCGCCCTTTGCTCTGCAATAGAGGAGCCATTGCACAAATCTAGGCACCAATCATCACTGTGGAAACTGCCCACCGGTTAGGGCTTCTAAGCCACGTCAACCATACCTCCTTGTCTTCCACAAGCTGCAACAACTTTGTCCACAGCTACATCACTCCATAGCGGGATCTGCTCCTCGTTGGATTTCCTTCAAGCCCAAGTAAACTCCAACAAATGGCTCCCAACAATCTACAATGTAGACCGATCTAAACACTAGTCAAACTTGAACCAATGCTCATCCAAACGTTGTTGTTATGACTTGCTGCAATTCTGGGACTCATTAGGGTACTAACCACAGTGCTTAACCACCCAACAAAATGACCCAGAATTACTCCTTGTTGTGGTTGTCCTCAACATATACGCTACCCTTCATGCTGCTCTTTTAGGGTAGATTCATGCCCAAAACAAGGGACAATCTCCCTAAAAGTACTGCGGCACTTTCCAGCACCCACATTAGGGCTGCAGCAGCCTCTTGGGAGGACTGTCCACACTTCAGATCAGCTCCAGACCCCTTCATTGTTCCTCCTAGGGTTGTGGCCTTCAAGAATAGGGCTACGACCCACTTCAACAACACTTAGGATGCCCTGCGTTCAGCCCTTAAGGCCTCGGTCTACCATAGCAAGTGCTTCGGCCTCCAACAGCAGCAGCTCGGACCCTGGAATTACCCTTAAATATACCTCCTCCAAGCCTCGTTGTTCGTGCCTCCTTGCTGCATCCTTCTCTTCCTCAACCGAAGAGCCCTTTAGAGAATGTGTTGCACTTTTTGGATGCCTCAAATGACTTGCCTTCACCCTCCTTTTATAGCTCCCACGAATAGATGAAGAGACACATCTATTGGTCAAATTTTACATCAAGCCTACATGACTTGAAAACCAATAATTACTTGTCAAAACTTCAAAAATTCACTTCTCCTTAACAACAACTCAGAATTGGATGATTTTCGATGCGTCGGATTCATCTCGACAAGCACTATCATCCTCAACCATCACATGTCGAAAAGTCATCATGGTTTTGGCCCAAAAATTGATGGGTGCAAAACCCCCAAGCTTAGATCTCAAGCCCACAATCCCATTTGTGGCGCTTTGACCTCCAACCCTCGAACACTAGAGTTTGGAATACCTCCCAAGCTACACAAAAATCAACATTTATATCATTGTTGCAAAACCGAAGTATAGTCATCTTCAAGAGACTGAAACCATACAAGAAAAGAGTCTATCTTGAAGGCCGAAGTCACAAGGAAGCTAGCTCAAGCCAAGCAAAGGAGAAGAAGGGCTAAAAGTTGCCCTAATCTAGTCACACGTGCGAAAAGTTCAGTCAGCTACAAAAGGCCAAAAATTGCAGGAAGGAGGGCTGGAAATTTCAAGATTGCAGGGATGAGGGTCAAGGTCGAAGAGAAGATTGCAACAATATCAAGAAGAAGTTGATTTTGACTTGAAGCAACGATTGACTTGGTCCTGGTGGGGTTATTGGTCAAGGGTCTAGGTCTTGGAATTCGTCAATTGAAGATTATATACGAAGAAGAATTTTGTGGGTTTTCCTCTCAAGATTGGAGAGCTTTTGGCCCCGGATAATCACCTATATCTTATGTCCTTTGTCTTATAACTTATTGTTCTTTATGCTTTGAGAGTTGTTTGATGGAGAAAACACTAATAAGAAACAAGTGAAAGAATAAGCTAATAAAAATTAAGTAAAAATACACCAAAAATAGTTATCAAGTAAGAGAAATCTCCTACACTTATTAACCCTAGACTTGTTGTGGTATTTAGATTGGTAGCGTCAGTGATTCTAAGATCCTAACCTAAATTTCAATATCGTGGAAAAACAACAGAACACCCAAAATCCTAGTGTTGTCTACTAGCACAATGGTTGATTGGTTGAAGGCTCAGTATGCCTAGAAAAACAACGGAACACCCAAAATCCTAGTGTTGTCTACTAGCACAATGGTTGATTGGTCGAAGGCTCAGTATGCTTGCTTGCTCGACCTTACCATCCAACTCTCAAAGGCACGTCATGTAGGGGCGTGTGTGTGTTGTGGACCCAAAAAGCATATAAATTTAAACATACCATTTTATGTATATGTCAAACCAATATTTAAATGGTACTACCTGAGAACCATGCTAGAAGGAGGAAACGTATGTTGAGCTAACAAATAAAAATTAACATTATTTTGTTGGAATACAACATCACTCACCCATCCTTTGGGTTCCATCTACATTTCCTAAGATATCTTCTCCACTCGACCCTCCCAGACACTACAATTGTATTCGCTCACTGCACAAAGTAATATTATATATGAGATCGCGAATAATAATAACATTATTTTGTTGGAAAACAATATCACTCACCCATCCTTTGCGTTCCATCTAGATTTCCTAAGATATCTTCTCCACTCGACCCTCCTAGACACTACAATTGTAGTCGCTCGCTACACAAAGTAATATTATATATGAGATCATGAATAAACCACGGGAGCTTAAAGGATAAATATACAGAGCAATGAAATAACCATAGACATACCTTCCCTCCCTTGGATAATATTATAAGGACGGAAATCATGAACAATAATCCCTGAACAGTGAACCCCAGTGTAACATTTCCATTTCTTTCATATCAAAGTTCTAGGATTAATCTTGAATCTTACATGCATGAACAAGATCATACTACCTCGAAACCATGACAAAATAATAAATCATTGTCCAACTAACAAATATTTCAGTATATTAAAGGACAATAGTATTGTGTAGGAGAAAATTATGCCTCAACCATCCTTTGTGCCACGTTTGTAGAATGTCTAGTGCATCTTCACCCCTTGACCTTTGTAGACCATACAATTGTAGTTGTTCACTACATAAAAAATATCAATATAGTTGAGTATGAGAACATAGATAAAACATATAATAATTTGAGTAGAAAACAAATGGAGCCTCAAATTAGTGAAAGATACTTTTAAGTGAAGTGCATTGCATGTAGATATGTTGACTCACCTCTTTTCTCTGACTCCTTCGTTCATTTCTATTTCCACACCCAACAAACAAAACCAAGTCCAAACTACAAGAAACACTTAAAAAAAAAACAAAACAAAAAACAAAGGAAGAGAACAACAAACTCAACAAACGAAATCAAGACCAAACTACAAAACACAAGAAAAAAAACGCAAAACAAAGGAAAATCAGTACAACACAGCATGGCCATGCTCAAACTCAACAAAACAAAACATGCAGATAAGAACAACGAAAAAGTTGCAAACATCCCCTCTACACCATCCTTCGTGCAATGTGTTGTCCTCCGCTAAAAGGGAAAAAAACTGAGTTGAATAAGGTTAAAATTCACGCAATTAGTAATGTTAAACGCATTTCAAAACCAATAATTATTAATAATAGAAAACACACCTCCCTAGAGTTTGTTTTATAACGATGGCCACTCTTTTGTATTCCACTTGCTCAAGCTCATCAGAACCAACCATCTACAAAAGATACACAAGAAGATATTAGAATCATTATATAAGTTAAACTAGAGAGTATGCAATAATTAAAGGAGTGAGTTCATTTTGTATTTCACGTATTGATGTTCTTTTGAACAAGCCATCTGCAATAGATACACAATAAAATATTAGATTTCTAATAAACTAAAACTAGAGAGTTTGAAGGCATGAACTTCAACAAAAACAAATCATATAAACAACAACAAACAAAAGATTGAAAACTTTCCCTTTGCACATTATCTCTATTGTAGTGTCCTCTCCTCCGCTGAAAGGAAAAAAAAGGGTGTGAATAAAGTTAAAACAAAGACACAAATAGTAACGACAAGTAGAATTCAAAACAAATAATTATTCATAATAACATACATACCTCATCTAGAGTTTTCTATATAAAGATAGACATTCCATTTTCTATTCCACTTACACATGCTCACCAGAACAAGCCATCTACAACAGATACATAATAAGATATTAAAATCATTATACAAGTGAAACTAGAGAGTTGAATGCAACAATCAATCATAATGTGAAACATACCTGACTTTGAGATTATTTATATGAAGGGGGATAATCCATTTTGTATTTTATTTCTGCTCATTAGAATCAACCATCTGTAGTAGATAAAAAATAAAATATTACAATTCTAATAAAAGTTAAACTAGAGTGTTCAAGGCATGAACTTGTGAACCAACTTAATTGCAGTTCAATTATATTCCATGCTATATCTCAAAATATATAAGTTTTCTAATCTCGACATAATTCTACTAGGAATAATGCAATCAATGTTATCGTAAGATAAATAATCCATTTTGTAAGAGGGAGCCAAGCATATTTAAACATATTGACCATGTTGAGATTGGTAACTTGGGAGGCACTCAAAACCCTAGGCCACAGGGTTGTGGAGGAATTGACACCACAAAGTCACTTGTGGGCTTTGCACCCAAGCATGTGGATGTGAAACCATGTATGGATTTGGAAACTTGGCACTTGGAGATTGTAGGGTGCCCTTAAAGGAAGGGGCAAGGGACTACTTGTAGTCTTGTAGCACCAACGGAGGCATTGTAGATTGAGAGAAAAGAATTTTTATTTGATTATGTGGGTAAATTTGTCTTAAAAATCAAGTCAGCCTTAACTTGAGGAGCCAATTTGATAAGGTTAGACACAGTGTTTTAAAAACCGGCCGAACGATTCGAAGTCGGTCGAGCTGTCTGAGTCGGACCCCTGCCCAGGTCAACTCGGTACAAAAGTCGGTCTGGTGGTCGATCCGTTGCCGAGTCGGTCGAGTCGAATACCAATTCGTCCGGTTCGGTAACGGACCGGTCAGTTCGACCGAGCCAATCTTAAGCAAGCCGAGATAGTCCACGGGGAAAAAAAGGCAGTAACTTGGACTTCAAACTCAATTTTTTTTTGTTTTTTTTCTTAATGCCTCTACCCCTCTCCCAAGCCTATAAAAGTGACCCAACCCCCTCACATTTACTCACAGCTCTCTCATTGCATGTGTGTCAGCATTTGTGAGGATTTTGTGAAGAGTTGGAGTTCACTTTTGGAGCAGTAGTGAGGAGGAGCCATGGGTTTCCCCGTCTGACTCAGATTCAGAGTCTGAGCAGATGATCTTGCCTTTTTTAGCGGTAGTGACTAGTGATCTTGCCAGATGTGTTATTGTTGTGATCTCTATAGATTACATGTATTGGACAGTGCAGTGGGTGCCATTTTGATATAATGGATATATTCATGAGCCTACTTTGATCATATGTTGTCTCCTCTCTATATTCTAATGCTTTATGTTTGGAAACATGAATGAAAATCTCTAAAATTTTGTTTTTTTATAATAAAAAAATAAATATTTAATGTATTTTTTACAAAGACTGAGTCATTGAAATCAACTACGCTGATTTGATACCGAGACGAAGTCGGAGTCGGAGTCGACCCTCAGTCGGTTCTAAACCCGAGTTGGAGTTTTAAAACATTAGTTATACATCACCCTAAGGAATGACATAAATAGGTGTGAGGAGGATCGTAATTCCTCACCCAATCAAATCACTTATTCCTCATGTGAAGACTGAAATAGGAGGTTGAGTGCACAACCAAGAAGGAGAAAGGATAAAGTCTGGTTAGGGTTTGATTTGGGATTGTTTTGGGTTGCAGTTATGTAGGTAAAGGCAACGAGTAGAAAGAGACTAGGCCAAGACTTTTGAGGACGAAATATGAGCATGAAAACGGAAGCGAGCTCTCTTTAACAGACCGAGATTTCTAAAGTATTGCAGGTGGACAAAATTATGATTATTGCAGAACCGAGTAGCCTACTTGGTAGCCAAGGATAGGTCGCATTCATCTACAGTAGGAGCGAAAAAATCGAAGGTTGTTGGAGTGGTTTGCATGTAGGTGGGATTTGCTTCAGGTTGCCCTAGTTAGGGCTAAGTTCTTTGGAAAACATTTCGCCCAGATCTAAAGGTTTTGGAAAGCATAAGTGGACATCTACAAGAACGAAAAGTGCGAGATTGGTCTCCTAGTTTAGGACAATATCTGGAGGAGCCAAAAGAATAGTTTTTGGAGGGTTGTAGAGGCTTTCTCCAAGCCCTAAGTACAGACACCTGAGAAGGAATTTGAGGATTGTTAGAAGGGCATAAGAAGTGATGCTCGGGACTGATCTTTGAAGGAAAAAAAGAGTTCAAGGGAGCAATTTGACTAGCCCAAGTTTGCTATTGAAGGAGGACTTTTGACAGTGATAGTTGGCCGCCCTCCATGCCCTAAGTTTGCCTCATTGAAGCAGCACAGGTTGGAAATAGAGGGAAGAAGTTCCTAAGAGTTGTGTTCTTGAAGGACTAACGAGCAGCTAGTGGGCAAGAAATCCTAAAGGAGCTAAGGAGTCAACAACCAAGGCATAGGGTCTTATGTTGAGTTGTTCGCAACTTCGTTTGTGAACAACTCACTGGGCAGTCTAGAGTTGTGAACAACTCAACAGAAAGCCCTATGCCTTGGTTGTTGACGAACTAATGATCAACTAGAGGGTAGATTGGAGCCGTGTTCAGTGACCTAAAGGAGAAGGATCATTAATAGAGGCAGATTGGTGTTGCTACAGATCAGGTGCCAAAGGACCGGGCATTTTGTTCAGGATATGACCAGTGGAGTTATGAAGTGCACTAGATCAATTAGTAGGTCAGTGTATCTTGTTCAGGGTAGATTGGTGGTAAAAGTTGTTGACACCAAACCCTAGTTTATATTCCTTGAATCAGTGATTGTATGAGGGGCACGATCCCTGGTACGGGAGCCCAAGACAGTTGTATTACAGTTTGTTAATATAACGAAGTTGGGTTATTAAAAACACTATAAAAATTTGTATATATTTGTCCACTAGTTGATTTACTGTTGTTTATATTCCGTTGTGCAAAGTAGTTTGTTGTGGTATTTGGATTGGTAGTGTCAGTGATTCTAAGACCCTAACCTAGATTCCAGTACCGTGGAAAAACAACATGGGATTAAAGCCACTTTGAAGGGCCAGTGAATCAAAGTGTGCACAGCGAAGCAACTAAGAGGGAGATGAGATTGTCTAGATCATAGAGCAGATGTTTCAGCTGAAGACATGGAGATGTGGTCTTAACTGGCTTGGCAGCGAGATTGGTTGGGAGTTCTGGTGGATTGGTGGTGAACCTAGTGAAAAACAATTTGTTGTAGGGAAGACTACTGATCATGGACTTCCTATGACTCGCCATTGATCATTGCGACAACTCTAGGATTGCTTTAGCATGGACGATATTGGCATTATCGAGATTGCTTCATGTGATGAAGCAACATGTTGGCAGACTAGTTTCTTCTTTGGGTATTGATGTTTCATATCCGAGATTGGAGGGATGTGCACGTGTTGTGTTTGACCTAAAAGGATGAGTGCTTGCAAGACTAATGGCAATGATGATGACCATGTTCAACCACAACTCATATTGGCCTTGTAGGACACAAGATCAGCAACAGTTTGACCGAATGGAGATCATGTAGACTTAGAGGGAGTCTAGCTTCAAAGGGAGCAACCCTATGGAAGTGTTGAGATCTTCAAGTTCATATGAGATGAGCGAGAGGCACTACCGAGATAGCGTGATTCATTTTACAGAGTATGTTGCAGTGGTGGACGCCAGATGAGCTAGTGTCGTTGGTGATGATGATGGAGACTTCCTAGTGTTGGAAGTACCTCCCTTACTAAGAGGGAGTGTTGAGATTGGTAGCTTGGGAGGTACTCCAAACTCTAGGCTATATGGTTGTGGAGGAATTGCCACCACAAAGTCACTTATGGACTAAGAACCCAAGCGTGTCGGATTTACTCCCAAGCTTATGGGTGGTGTATGGATTTGGACACTTGGCACTTGGAGATTGTATAGCACCCATAAAGGAACAAGGGTCGCTCGTAGCCCTTGTTGAAAAGTGTGACTAGGTTCGGTCTTCATAATGACATGTAATTATGATTTTATTTAAAGAAGAGACAAAGAAAATAAATGAATTTATTGTATTGCTTGCATCATGGGTTTCATGAGCAAGAGAATTTATTTATAGGTCAAAGACTTCTTGATGTCTTTAGGATTTTGTCATCTTGTCATAAAGATAATAGAGTCATTGTCATGTAAAATGAATTCATGTTACACTTGTAAGAAGACACATTTGTCTATAGAAAAGTAATCCTCCAAGACCTTGTCACTAGGCCTCTCCAAGTCGACCTAAACACCATAAGGATCCTCCACCATGAAGTCGGCTTACCTACTATACGGCCTCATTGTAGCACATTTTTCTCGAAACATCCTGCAATCATAAGCGAAGTGCAGTGCGGATAAATCAACAAGGAGAAGAGGCTATAAGGAGAGTGAAATGGAGGGCAGGTCTGCGAAGTAATAAAGTCTTTGTGTTTCGGTCTTGGAGCAGCATATCTATCTCTATATTTCAAAAGAGACTGAGGTCTATTGCAGCATATAGAGACTGTTGTTTTGGGCATAAAGTGACCTATATAGGGTCTAGAAAGGAGACCAAGAAGGAGACCTAAAAGAAGCCAAGTTAAGATCGAAGGAAGCCAAGTGAAAGCACTAGTCTTATAGTACCAGAACATAAAGACCGAGTTTCTCTAGCATAAGGTGCAGTGCAGTAAAGTGCAGAAAGGGAGGATAGAAAAGGAGAAGCCAAGAAGAGCAGCAAAGGCTAATGACAAGGGTCTTTGGAGGATACTTGAGTCAATGGACTTGGTACTCGTCGATTGAAGATCTATAAGAAGAAGTTTTGATTGGGTTCTCCTCTCAAAAAGTGAGAGGTTTTGGCCCTGGCTTAAAAGCCTACATATTGTGTCTCTTGTGGATTTGATAATTGACTTGATGAGAAGAACATAATAATCTAATGAAGACAAGATCTAAACAAGAAGCATAAAGTAAATCACAAGTAATTATCAAGAAGATAAATTTAATAAAAGCCTTTAATTTCTCAACATGGTATCAGAGCTTAGGTGTTGAAGTCAAGAAAGGGCAGTCTAGCAAGAAGACACACAAGGATCAAGCTTCAAAGAAGATCATTGTTTAAAAGGAAGTCTACAAAGGAGTTGGCGAAACACTCAAGCCATCTCAAGAGACAAGTGAAGGACTTATACATCAAGCTCTTTCCTAGAAAAGGCAAGATCAAAGGGTGCAATCTTTTCAAAAGTTCCAAAGCTACCTCTCTCCTGTTGAATCTAACTCAACATTATTGAAGATATCATCAGGCCTAAGGAGATCTACATCCACTCTTGAAGGAAACATCTTCATCAAGAAGGAGTCTTTCAACTATCTACATCATCATCAAATTCAAGGAGGAAGCAAGTGGAAAAGAAGCATCTACACAAGTATATTTATGACTTCATCTAAACCTGTAAAAATGTCTTTTTGCAAGGAAAGCAATAAATTAGTTGGGGCTTCAAACTTTCTTGCATGGAAGAAAAGGATAGATCTGAATCTTATTGAGAATGAAGTCATGGACCATATCAAAGGGTCAGTAACTCTACCTTCAAAAGAAGATACTCAAGCACATGCCAAATACATAAAGGGAGAAGTGAGAGCCCAGAGGATTCTCATAGAATCCATAAAAGACTCTCTCATCCCATATGTATCAAAACTAGAAACTTCAAAAGAAATATATGACAAATTGGTGGATTTGTTCTATGTGAGTACTGCAACTCTACTTTCAAAAGAAGATACTCAAGCACATGCCAAATACATAAAGGGAGAAGTGAGAGCCCAGAGGATTCTCATAGAATCCATAAAAGACTCTCTCATCCCATATGTATCAAAACTAGAAACTTCAAAAGAAATATATGACAAATTGTTGGATTTGTTCTATGTGAGTACTGCAGGAGAAGTAATCTCTCTAAGGCAAGAACTATACAAGCTAAAGTTGTCAAGGGAAGATGGAATAACTTCATACTCTATGAAGATCTTTGAAATATGATATCAACTGCAATGGGAGAAGTTATGTCTAATAAAGAAATGACCACAGTGGTACTGAATGCTCTACCAAAGGGATGGGGAAACTTCACTTCAAGTATATATGGGAAGAAAGAAGCCACACCATTCCAAGAACTATGGTCTCTGTGTAAGATAGAAGAGACCAGGTTGAAAGCAAAAGTTGATATGGGATCAAATGAAGAAAATCAAGCCTATGTTGCCATGACAAGTAGAAAGGGAAGATTTGGTAAATTTGACCCTCAAAAGAAAAAGAGGAACATCGATAAGATAAGATGTTATGGATGTCACGAACTTGGGCATTATAAAAGAGATTGTCCTAAATCTAATAAGGACAAGAGTTAAGCGGAAGAAGCCCACATTGTTGAAGAAAAGGAAGAACCTGAAACAAAGAAGCCTAAGAAAGAAGAAGTGAGAGATCTCTACTATGATTGAGATGATATTCTTCACTATCAAGTATTTGTCGTTTGTAAAATAGTAAGATAGGAAGCATTGTAAATTAGATAGAAGCATCATATTAGAATTCACATCCTGATAGAAGCATTGAAATAAGACCACTGGTAATAGGAAGATGTCTCGAACAAAATATGTGACAATCATGCTATGAAGTAAGTGGCTCTTGGAAAATCTCACTTGAAATGGCATTAATGAAAAAAAAGGTAGTCATCTAGGTCAAGGCTCATCATTCATTAATCAATATGGAAACATGTGCTGATAAGAATATTTTCTAATGGAATCCTCATTGGATTCATTGTTTTAGAAAGGAAGCAAATGTTTCATAGAGAATTCTAACTTGTAGAATTCAAGGGATTAGGATATGACGACATATTGATGGAGCAAGTCGAGATAATGAAGTTCTTTCATTCAAAAGAAAATTGCTACAAGAAAGTCTAGATGATCACAAAGGAAAGAAAGAGGTATATATGCTTACACTGAATATTATGAAGTCATGTCATATGGTTGCAGATTGTATACTTATATCTTTAGAAGTATGATAGAAGAAAAAGGAATTTCCTCCTATGCAAAGATTAACAAAAGGCATGATTCACACCAAGATGAAATAAACATAATATGTCCTCATGTGAAGTATGAGGTGGTTGAAAACAAATAAGGAACTCTAATTGAAAGCTCCTGGAAATAAAAATAAAATGTGTGAAGAAAGAAAGGAAGAGATCGTAAAAAGTGCAACCATGGTAAAAGACAATCAACATCCAAGAAGACCAAGAAGACTTGACTAGGAAATCTCCCGAAATGTAATATTCCTAATTGGAATTTAGGAGTAATAACATTGCATCATTAGATATTAACAATAACAAATAAAAAATCACGACATGAAAACATAAAATGGAGCCATTAAATTTAGGTTTGAGCCATTTTATTAATTTTGATATAAGTGTACAATGTGGGTGTTGGAATAATGGCACATGGGCTTGCTCAAGGCAAGCTGAAGTAGCCTCTGTCACAAGCTCAAATCAACCCCCAAAGGTACGCTGCACTACTCTAGCTCCGTGCAGTCCTGGCCCAGAAATATTGTTGCTGCTCCACTAGATCTGCTGCTAGGACCTAGTATTATGCTCAAAAAATTCCAGCCTTCTAACCCTAGACTCTACTCACAAAACCCCCAATAACCCGCGAAGGAATTGTGGAATGGCTAACCCTAAAAATTGGCCCTTTGCGTTGTTGACTAAAACTGTGCACCTGGAAATGTCACTGCACAATGCTCCCAAAAGATGTGCAATAACCCTATTAGGGAGCTCTCAACCTCTCCACCAATTTCCTCTTCAAAACTCCTGCACTCCTCTGCACCCGGATGAGCTCCCTCTCATTACTGCGCTATCTCTGCTGATGAATATGCTTTGAATGGATCCACAGCTTCTCCCTGAATCAAACTACTGTAATTCTCCTCCCTAGGGCAGGCACTCGAAGTCCCCCGAAGCAGAGGTTGAGATTCCCACACAGGAACACTCTGTTGCTAAACAGCAACGCAGTCTTGGCTCTTGCTCAAGCATGCTCTGTCAAAAGACAATTCGAATTAGATGATTGAATGAATGAGCAAAATGAGTTGCCTCTTCCTTTTTGTCTCCAAAGACCCAACGTTCCCTTGGGGCCCCACCAAAAACTGTGTTGCCCCTCCCTCTGGCCACTCCTACGCTGCCATTTCCTGCCCAACTTCTGTGCTGCCTTTCTGGAATGCGTAGTGCCTCCTCATTGGCTCATCCTACCACCACCAAGGCCAGAATCTTTGCCTCACAACTATAGGAAAATGCCTAAGTTCATTTTAATCTAATTTGTGGGTCCCCGTCCCACATTATTTCTGGCTGACATTAGGAAATACAAAATTATGAAAACTTTAATATTCTAATTAGCAGAATTCCTAATTAGAAATATTACAGTCCTCCCCGCCAAGATGTTGCTTGTCCTCAAGCAACTGCAATGATAGGTGTTGGAGGATCTGCTCTCCTTCCTAGGTGACATCCCCATCTGGCATATTTCTCCATCTGATTAGAAACTCCTTGATCACTCTCCTCCTCAAATGCCTCTCCCTAGTGTCCAAAATGGCCTCCAGTTGAAGTACTAAGTGCCCCTCATCATCCATGGGAGGCAACTCAACTTTTTTTGTCACCTGCTATCCCAAGGCCTTTTTCAGGCAGGGTACATGAAATATGTTATGCACCCGACTCCCTGGGGGTAGCTCCAGCTCGTATATACCTCCCCCACTTTCAAAGTGACCCGATAAGGCCCATAGAAACGAGGCTTAAGCTTCTATGCCCCTTTTTGCTTCAACGTGGATTGTTTGTATGGCCGAATGCAGAGGTACACTGAGTCCCCAACCTCAAAGTGTCTCTCCACGCAGCCACATAGATCTTCTATTGGTTCTGCACTGCCCTCATGTTGTCCTTGAGAGTCCTCAAGATGTCTTGGCTCTCTTGGATCCAATCCTTGGTCCGAGGGGCCTTGTTGTCTCCAAACATGACATCAACAAATGTCAAAGCATCATAATCATACAAAGCACGAAATGGAGACATACCTATAGACATGTGGAAAGTGGTGTTGTAGTAGTATTCCCCCAAGTGTAACCACCTCAACCATGCCTTCTGTTGCCTTGTGATGCAGTTACACAAGTAGCCCTCCAGCCACTTGTTAACTATCTCTGCCTGGCCATCCGTTTGGGGATGGTAGCTCGTACTAGGAGTGAGCTTCACACCTGCCAATCGGAATAGCTCCTGCCAAAATCTGCCCATAAAAAGGTTGTCTCGATCACTGACAATGATCTTAGGGAGACCATGCAACCATAATATCTCTCTGAAGAACAACTCAGCCACCTATGAGGCCGTGTACTTGGCCAAGATTGCAAAGAAGTGTGCATACTTTGTCAAGCGATCAACAACCATGTAGATGCAATCATTGCCTTGCATTGTGGGCAACCCAGTGATGAAGTCCATCGAGATGCTCTCCCATTTCCCCTCAGGGATGGGAAGTGGCTGAAGCAACCCTGCTGGATGTGTCATCTCTCCCTTGTTCCACTGGCACACCTCACACTCCCGAATGTGCTGCAGAACATCATCCTTGAGGCCCTTCCATGAGAAACTCTACCTTATGGCCCTATAAGTCTTTGTGAATCTTTGGTGTCCTACCAATGGTGAGTCATGTGCTGCATGTAGGATCTTCTCCCGCAGCTAGGAGTGGGCCACTAGATAGATCCGGTCTTGATAGTATATCATTCCATCCATCACCCAGTAGTGGTCATTTGTCACATATCCCTCGAGGACTTCACATGCAAAGCGGTCCTTGGAGTACTCTACCAACAAATGAACCTTCCAATCCGGCTCAATGCTCATCAGTGAAAGAGAAGTTGGACTCTTGGACAATGCATCAACTACTACATTGTGCTTCCCCTTGACATATTCGATGTTGAAATCATAGGCTTGAATCTTACTCACCCACTTTTGTTGCCTCTCCTACAACTGCTTCTGCTAGAAAGAATTTGAAGTTGTTGTGGTCTATCCTCACCCGAAATTTGTTCCCCACTAAATACTGCCTGAACTTGGCTAGCGCATGCATGATGGCTAGCATCTCCTTATCGTAGATGGGGTACAACCTCTCATGAGATAATAGCTTCCGACTTTCGAAAGCTATGGGGTGTCCCTCCTGCATCAACACTGCCGCCACTCCTTCCCCGGATGCATCGCACTCCAGGATGAAAGGCTATGTAAAATCAGGAAGAGCAAGCACTAGGCAGCTGCTCATCACCTGCTTGAGCTTCTCAAAAGCCTCCTGCGTTGTCGTGGTCCAGAGAAAAGCCCCCTTCTTAGTACACCCCTTACGAACCCACAATAAACCGCGAAGGGACGTTACTAACTACGAATAAATTGTGGAATGGCTGACCCCAGAAATTGGCCCTCTGCGCTACTGACTGAAACTGTGCACCTGGAAATGTCATTGCAGAATGCTCCCAAAAGATGTGCAATAATCCTATTAGGAAGCTCTCAGCCTCCCCACCAATTTCCTCTTAAAAACTCTTGCACTCCTCTGCACCCGGATGAGCTCCCTCTCACTACTGCGTTGCACTGTATCTGCTGATGAATACACTATGAATGGATCCACAGCTTCTCCCTGAATCGAACTAGTGTAATTCTCCTCCCTACAGCAGGCACTCGAAGTCCCCTGAAGCATAGGTTGAGATTCCCGCTCGGGAACACTAGGTTGCTAAATAGCGATGCAGACTTGGCTCTTGCTCAAACGTGCTCTGTCCAAAGACAATTTGAATTAGATGATTGAATCAATCAGAAAAATGAGTTGTCCCTTCCTTTTTGTCTCCAAAGGCGCAACGTTCCCTTGGGACCCCACTAAAAAGTGCGCTGCCCCTCCTCTAGCCACTCCTACGCTGCCTTTTCCTGCCCAACCTGTGCGCTGCCTTTCTGGAATGCGCAGTGCCTCCTCATTGGCTCATCCTGCCCCCACCAAGGCCGCAATCTTTGCCTCACAAAGATAGGAAAATGCCTAAAGTTCATTTAATCTAATTTGTGGGTCCTCGGCCCACATTATTTCTGGCTAACATTAGGAAATACAAAATTATCAAAACTTTAATATTTTAATTAGCAGAATTGCTAATTAGGAATATTACATGGAAAGATATGGAGACTCTGATGGAAGTCTGAAAAATACGGAGACCCTTGACAATGCATATCTTTGGGAGATGTGTCAACATGTATGAAGAATGTTGATACCTACAGGAAGATGTCATGATGAAAGGACCAACATAACTAATTTCGATTTAAGCATTTTTGTTTATAATTGAATAATATCTAGATGATCTTATGCAGGGCTACCAAAGGGAAGCATATGTCTTCCATAGTTGATAACCATGTGGTAGGATGAAAGATCCTTGGAAAAAATATGGTATGGAGATAGCAACATGACATGAAGCTAGGCTAGATGAGAAGACTGATGGATCACTCTTCGATTAAAATGATGACATGAATTGTGAATGAAAGTGATGAATGGTTTGTGCCCTATGAAGAGATCCCAAAAGATGAAGACTCAATAAACAAAGAAGAAATCCATGACATCAAAAAAGGAGTTCTTTAGAGCAGTTGGTTGTCCCGTCATTTACACCTAAGGAGCTATCGTAGGTCCCTGATTAAGAGGGAGCCTAGAAACAAGTTTCTTACTTGGTAGAAAATTGGAAATTCCTAAGTCAAGAGGGAGCTTAGGTACATTCCTTATATAGGAATGAATACATTCCTTTATTTGAATATGTCCTCCCTAATTGAGAGGGACAGATAGACACATCATTCTGGTCTTCACTTAGGAAGACAGAATGAAGGATTGGGTTATCATCTGGCATCCGATACTCTTTGAGGATGTATTAGGGCATCCAAGATGAGAGTAGTCGTGGAAGGACCGTTATTCTTTGAGGACGGGAATCCAAGATAAGAATTGTCTTGGACATATTCTGGGAGAACCCGGGTGGGGTATGTTCCGAGAGAGACAATGACGAAGGTGTTTATTAATCATTAGTCTCGCCAGCATTGGGCTCAAGATCTAGTGGAGAGATGGAGTTGTTAGTCGAGGCCTTGCTATATGACAATGTTGGTTGATATGATGTTATACAGATGGATTACCAATCTAATTCTTCTTATGAGATGTGAAAATTCCTGGATCTAAATGATCTCCCGAATCCTACTGCTACCAGTTGAATTTACTTCTCCTATTTGTAAATTACATTACAAAATTATTTCAGATTTCTTCATGAAATATTGAAGCAAATTACTGAAGCGGCCTACACTTAATTACTAATGATTCTGAAACAAGGAAACTGAACAAAGAAAAATATACACATAGGACAACATTATTTTTGGACAAAAGTCCCCGGAAAAACCCAATGCGGGAAAACCGGTGTAGCAAATCTGAGGGTTTATTATTATTAAGCAATAGCAATTTCTGAATACATCGTTGAATACCACAAGGCTTATTCAATTACAGAGAGAGAAATACTGGCAGAAAGATTGTGAGTTTTACCTCACTCAATCATTGGAATATCCCAACTAATCCGGTTGCTGGATGAGGTGCCTCTGGAGGGCCCTGTGCTGCCTCTACGTAGGCGCTGTGTCACCTCCTCTTGGCACTCCGTCACCAAGCAGTAGATCGATCTGTCTCTCGAAATCTCTGATCTCAGCCTACCGGTCTCACACCCCGGCTCCCGGCTTCTGAAACTAATCTGACAGCAAAATCTCGGAAACTCTCTTGGCCTCTCTGCAGCCTCTATGTGGCTCTACACTGGCTCTGTGTTGGCTCTACTAGATCTCTCTCTGCCTCTCTCTATTGATGATTCTCCGGTTGAGAAAACCACTCTCTCTCCGGAAGTTATCTCTGCCCCTCTATGCGCTAAAATCACTTAGATCGATTTCTCATCTCAAGCACTACTCACTTCAAAATTTTTGATCACTAGATTCACTCGGTGTGTCTTTCCGAATGACCCTCAATCCTTCCTTTATAGCCTTCTCATTGAGACTTCAACGATCGAGATTAGATCTCCAATCAACGACTAAGATTATAACTTGACTTGATCCATGTTCTCTAGAAGATTCAGACTCTGTATTATTAATAACCTTTAATTATTTAATTTTCCTAAGTTTAAACTTAGGGTCACATTAAAATAAATAATTATTTTAATAAAACACATTCTGAGTGGAATTTTCAGAAACGATTTATGGGTTCTTTAGAATACATGTGCCTAAGCCTCTCCACAAATTTTGAAACTTAGAGCACTTCAGATGCTACCAAAAATCAACATGAGATTCTTCAGATTGAGAATGACCAAGTACCATTATGAATACCTCCCTAATTAAGAGGGAGTGTTGAAAAGTGTAACTAAGTTCGGTCTTCATAATGACATGTAATTATGATTTTATGTAAAGAAGAGACAGAAAATAAAATGAATTTATTATAATGCTTGCATCATGGGTTTAATGAGCAAGGGATTTAATTTTATTTATAGGTCAAAGACTTTTCTTCTTGATGTCTTTAAGATATTGTCATCTTGTCACATAAAGATAATAGAGTCATTGTCATGTAAATGAAGTCATGTTACACTTGTAAGAAGACACATTTGTCTATAGAAAAGTAATCCTCCAAGACCTTGTCACTAGGCCTCTCCAAGTCGGCCTAAACACACAGAGTAGAGGGAAAATTTCTCTCACGGGATCTCGAGTTTTAGAGATTTGATCTTCCAGTTGTAGATCGGCAGTAGTTGTGAGTGAAGTTCCTCACTCCAGATGGGAGTGTGAATAGCAAATTCAGCAACCAAGCAAAGGGAAAGAGGGAGTTTTCGACCAGATTTGAGATGGCCATAACTAGGCTCAAAGAGCAAGACAGATTGGACAGTGTCTCTAACTGTCATTTGGAGGCCAGAATGCCCTTTCTTATTGATGAGCATGGTCTGAAGACCTATGCAGAGAATGTGGTAGCGGTACCCCAAGATGCGGATCAGTAGGAATATAAAAAGGAAATGGCGAAGGTGAAGCGGATGATCATGGATGGAACTCGAGATCATATAGTCTCATGTGTAGCTGGCAAGAATACGGCCAGGGAGATGTGGGATTCTCTCTCCACGCTGTATCTGAGTTCTTCCAAGCAGCGAAAGATGTTTCTCTGGGATGCTCTCTCCATGCTATATCAGAGTTCTTCCAAGCAGCAAAAGATGTTTCTCCATGAGAAGTTGAGAAGCATCAAGATGCAAAAGGATGAGGGCATAGATCACTTCCTCGCTAGGACTCAAGAGGTCTGAGATCAACTATTAGCCATTGGGGAGGCGCCCCAACCCACAAAGCTTGTGCAATTGGCACTACATAGTGTCTCGGAGGACTAGCAAGTGTTTTTCCAAAGTATTTTGGGGAAAGACACTTTGCCTGGATGGGACAGGATGTGGGTCAATCTACAACAAGAGGAGTTGAGGCGAGCTCTAGTAAAGATCACCACCAGCGAAGACAGCAGCAAGGGCATGAAGAGTGAGAAGGAAGAGGAGAATGTGGCCCTAACATCGAAGAGTCCCAGTCAGGGGAAGGGGAAGAAGAAGAAGGTAGCTATGCAAGAAACCCTACTGAGTGATTTTATCCATTTCATTATTTCCACAACTCTTTTTTGGGGGGGGATTTATGTTGAGGTCTAAGTAAAATAAGCATAGTTGGATGTGTTAAATTATTCTTTTGGTGTCTCTACAAAGGGAGTGGGGGTTTGAGGACTGCTTACTATTTTCATGTATCGTGCCAAAAGCTATATCTCCCTAGGGAATTTCTCAAGGACAAGAGCCCATACAACAAGTTTGATGTGGCATTAGTATTTTCAAAACTTTTAGTTTGAAGATACATCAAGATATTCAAGTGAACAAAAGATGTGAGTGGATTGTCGACTTCTTCGGAAATATGATTGCAGAGAGCTTGTCTGGGCAGAATAAGGATCGGGCTTCAAGTAACATAACAATTGAGAAAGGTCTGAAATTCTATATTTGGAATATAAAATGGAAGATGTTAAATTTAGCTCTTGCTTAGTATTGTCAAAGTTTAAAAGTACATGTAATATCCCAAATGGGAATAAACAATAATACAAGCACATAAACAAAGACATACGGCAACTAGAGACAATATGGAGAATGTTGAGCCATTTTATTAATACTGAGAAATGAAAATGAGTACAGAGGTGACCAGAATGATGGCACCTCGGCTTGCACTAGGCAAGCGTAGAAAGACTCTCAAGAAATGACCCGGAATGGCTGCTCCCTCTGGACTGCGTTATCTCCAAGCTGTTGGTACTACTACTGTGCTGCTGCTACGGTTGGAATGAACTGAATCTTTGGGGCTGCTCCCCACCTCGGAAAATTCTGAAACTTCGGGAATGGCCTCTACTCCCAATACCCAAAAAAGCCTAGAAAGCTTTTCAGAAATGGCCGACCCCCCAAAATGGCTCCCTTGAGGCACTATGTTATTCCTCAAAGAGGAACGCTAGCTCTGAATGATCTGCTCCAAATAATGGCCCCTAACTCCTCCAAAATGCTGGAATAGGGAAGGGTTGGCCCCTTACCCACTATCCCGGGCTAAATCCACCAACAAACCACCAATCCGGAACCACCTCCTCTCAAGACTGCGTCCTCCCTCTCACTGACTGCGTTGTCTCTCTGAGTGAATGCTCCTCCTGTGGTAGCTGTAACTCTCTCTAGAAAAACAAGGATGAGACTCCTCACCCGAGCAGGCACTCGAAGTTCCTCGGGGTTGAGGTTGGGATGTCCGAATGGAGACACCCGATGTACTGGTAACTAAACAGTACATGCAGACTTTACTAAACAACAAGCGTGCTCAATGTCAGAAGACAAATCTCAAAGATGCATAATCAGAATGAATGAGAATGAGGAGACCCTTCCTCCTTTTATGCTTGGTGAGCCTTTCCCTCACCTAGGCCCCACCAATCTTTGCGCTGTCCCCCTTGGCCCACGTTGTCCAACTCACTCTGCGCTAGTTGGGCCCCACGCTGTCTACGCTGCTCCTTTTCCTACGCTGCCAATTGACCCTAGGCCCCACGTTGGCAAATAGACATGTCTCTTAAGTGACTTTAGGAAATAATTTTTATCGTAAGTGTGAGCTTAGTGTTCCTTCACCCACTTTATTTATATTTTAACTCTATGAAGGCAAAATAGTCAAAATTAATATTTCCAATTAGCTATTGCTAATTGGGAATATTACAGTCTCCCTCGGCAAAACATTGCTTGTCCTCAAGCAACTGTAATGATGGATGCTGCAGAATCTTCTCACTCTCCCAGGTGGCATCCTCATCCGGTAAATTCCTCCACTTCACTAGGTACTCCCTGACTGTCCTACTCCGTAGCTGCCTCTCCCTAGTGTCAATAATGGCCTTCGAAAGGGGGACTTGGTTGGCAGGTTCCTTACGTGGACTGTGCGGGTCCCTTACGCAAACTTGGCTTACTTAGTGGGTGCCTGACTCCGAGCAAGTCTTTCTTATCGGGTTCTCCATCCTTCACTGCTGGAGCTAAGGCCTTCACTACTTGTGCAAGCCCCCATCAATTCCTTTGAGTTTCAGTCTTGCGACCGTACTCCCCAGGCGGAGTGTAGGACACATTTCACATTCTCATTTGGCTTTTTGCCTGGAGCGCAACCTACCTCATTTGGATGCCAACATGGATGTAATGGTTGTTGGATATGATGGGTGAAAACTTATACTAGAGTTTAACAGCAGCATCAAGTGAAACTTTTTTCTTCTCCTCTGGGGCTCTGATTCCGCAAAATACCAATTCTTCCTAACCCATATTCTATTCCTAGGCACATACTAAATCTCTGTTGTGGCATATCCCATGGGGTAAGGAAAGTAGCATACGAGGGAGGAGGAAAAGGAAAAGGAAAAGGAGGGAGAGAGATATTCGAATGTATTTATTGCTCGTCCTTCATAGGGCGAGGTGGCCTGCCCACTTCAATGGCCCAATAGATTGGAAATTCAGTAAGCAAAGGTAGCATATAGGGTGGAAAATCTACTCAATTGGACCAAGTGCCCCTCATCATCAGTGGGCAGAAGCTCCTCTGTCGCAGTCACCTGCTGCCCCAGTGCCTTCTTCAGGCATGATACCTGAAAAACGTTGTGAATATTGCTACCCTTGGATAGCTCCAACTCATATGCAACCTGTCCCACTCTGCGTATCACCCTGTAAGGTCCATAGAAGTGAGGCTTGAGCTTTTCAACCCCCTTCTGCTTTAGCGTGGACTACCGATATGGCTGCAAGCGTAGGTAGACCAAGTCCCCTACCTCAAACTGCCTCTTAACTCGTCCCCTGTCGGCGTACAACTTCCACTGGTTATGCGCTGTAGCCATGTTATCCTTGAGAGCTCAGAGTATATCCTGACTCTTTTGGATCCAATCCTTGGCTCTAGGAGCCTTGCTAGTACCAAACATCATGTCAGCAAAAGATAAAGCATGATATCCATACAATGCATAAAACGGAGACATACCAATGGACATATGATGAGTGTTGTTGTAGCAATACTCCCCCAAGTGCAACCATCGCAACCATGCCTTCTGCTGCCCGCTGACATAGTTATGCAAGTAGCCCTCTAGCCACTTGTTCACTATCTCGGTCTATCCATCCGTCTGGGGGTGGTAACTAGTACTCAGTGTCAACTCAGTGCCCACCAAACAGAAAAGCTCCTGCCAAAATCTGCCCATGAAGCGAATGTCCCTGTCACTAACAATAGTCTTCGGGAGACCATGCAATCTAAAAACGTCCCTGAAGAACAACTCTGCTACCTGTGTTGCAGTGTAATGTGCCGATATGACGAAAAAATGACCATATTTAATCAGCCGATCAACGACTACAAATATGCAATCCTTGCCCTGTACCGTGGGCAACCCTGTAATGAAGTCCATCGAGATACTCTCCCATTTCCCCTCAGGTATGGGAAGAGGTAGCAATAATCCTACTGGATGGTTCATCTCTCCTTTGTTACGCTAGCAAACCTTGCACTCCCTGAAATGTTGGAGCACATCCTCCTTGAGGCCCTTCCAAGAGAACCTCTCTCTGATAGCCCTATAGGTTTTGGTAAAACCGTGGTGGCCCGATAATGGAGAATCATGCGAGGCGTGCAATATCTTCTTCTTGTGTTGGGAGCCCTCAGTCAAGAAGATCATGTCCCTATAATAGATCACCTCGTCCATCACTCTGTACCTGTCATCTGTCACCTGTCCATCCAAAATCTCGCAAGCAAAACGATCCTTGGAGTACTCTACCAACAGTTGAGCCCTCTAGTCCGTGTCCAAACTCATCTATGACAACGTTGCCGGTCTGCGAGAAAGTGTATCTGCCACAACATTGTTCTTCCCCTTGACATACTCGATGTCAAAGTCATAAGCCTGGATCTTGCTGACCCACTTCTGTTGCCTCTCCTGCAACTGTTTCTACTCTAAAAAGAATCGGAGGCTGTTGTGATCCGTCCTCACCCTGAATCTGTTCCCTACCAGGTATTGTCGAAACTTGGCCAATGCATGCATGATGGTCAACATCTCCTTGTCGTATATAGCATACAACCTCTCATGTGGCAATAGCTTCCGGCTCTCAAAAGCTATGGGGTGGCCTCCTTGCATCAAAACTGCACCGATCCCCTCCCCTGATGCATCACACTCCAAGACAAAGGGTTGTGTAAAATCTGGCAATTCTAACACTGGACAGCTACTCATCACCTCCTTGAGCCTGTCTAAAGCCCTCTGCGTTGTATCCATCCAACTGAATGCCCCCTTCTTGGTGAGATCTGTAAGGGGTGAAGCAAGTTGGGAAAATCCCTTGACAAACTTTCGGTAGTAGGTGCAGATCCCCACAAATCCCCGAAGTTCTGTCACATTCTTCAGCTCCGGCCATTCCCTGATGGCCCTTATCTTCTCCTCGTGGACCTTCACTCCATCCACCCCAATGATGTGCCTCAAGTAGAGCATCTCGGTCAACCCAAACTCGCATTTGGACAGCTTAGTATAAAACTGATGCTCTTCCAAAATGCGCAATACAGCCTCTATATGTTGGAGGTGCTCCTCCCATGTCCTATTGTAGATCAATATGTCGTCAAAAAACACTAACACACACTTCCTCAAGTGACTGCGGAAGATGTGATTCATGCATCACTGAAAAGTGGCCGGGGCATTGGTTAGCCCAAAGGGCATCACCAAAAACTCAAAATGGCCGTAATGACACCGGAAAGCGGTCTTGGGAATGTCCTGCTCCCTCACACGAATCTGATGGTACCCGGATCTCCAATCAATCTTTGAGAAGAACTTGGCCCCCCTCAGCTCATCCATCAACTCATCAAATCGTGGGATGGGGTACCGGTTCTTCATGGTCTTCTTGTTCAGGGCCCTGTAATCAATGCACATCCTCAACGTGCCATCCTTCTTCTTCACCATCACTACTGAAAAAGCAAACGGGTTGGTGCTAGGACAAATGTGTCCAAGAGCTAAGAGCTCATGGATAGCCACCTCAATCTCATCCCGATAGGCTTTCGGGTGCCTATAGGGTGTAATGATGACATCCTGGATACCCTGCTCCAGCTCAATAGTGTGCTCAAACCCCTGATCTGGTGGCTGTCCTGATGGTATCTCCCCAAATACCGTAGCATACCTGTCGAGAATGGACTTTACATCTGGGTGTAAGACCTACCTGTACATCCTGCCTCCGACACACGCAACTCCACTGCCCACTCTATGTTCCCCTTCTGGAAATCTGCCTCCATCCGATGTGCTGAAACTGTCTGTGGTGGGTAGGTGTGCATTCCCTGAATCTTCTCATGCCTCCCAGTCTTCTTGTCCGTCCACTCCATCTCCAAGGTCTCCCAGTTAGTGGTGACCTTCCCCAGTGTGACAAGCCACTGTACCCCTAGTATCACGTTGGTGTCCGGAATGTCCACCACGAAGAAATGATCTGTCAGGGTGTACGTCCCCATCGTCACTACCAAGGCTGGCACATAGGCACACTACATGGTCCGGTCCCCTAGAACCAATACCGAAAATCCATCAAAAGTCTCCGTCTGTATGCCCCTCCGCTCTACCAGCTGGGCATCAATGAAATTGTGGGTAGCCCCACTATCTACCAACACCGACACACGCTGCCCTCGTACTGTACCTCAAACACGCAATGTCAAGTACTTGAGAACTCCCCGCAAGGCTACAAGGGCTCCCCCGGTAGGTGCAAAAGCTGCACCTCCTACTCCAAGTGGTGGAGGTGGCAGATGATCCCCTCTCTGCGTTGTACTGCAGCCTCCAGCCTCCATATCCTCATACTCCTCTTCTTCCCTGCTACTATCGGAGAAGACCTCGATGTAATGTGCCTTCCCCGCGGCACAACGATGTTCTAGTGCCCATGGCTCCTAGCACATGAAGCATAACCTCCTCCGCTTCAGGTCTTTCCTGACCTCATCATCTCCAAACCCTCTGCCCTAGTTCCCCTTGGCGGGTGGAACCCTCTCGTCCTTTCCCTTTGGCTGGAATGCCGATCTCTGGGGAAAAGGAGCTCTAGTCCTGGGAAGTGCATCCTGCAAATCCCGAGTCCTCTCAACTGCATCATGGAGTGTCGCAGGCCTCGTCGATCTGACTAATCCCCGTAGAGGCTCTACCAATCCATCTATGAACATATAGATCATCCGAGCTATGGATAAATCCGGTACCATCACGAAGAGTCTCAAAAACTCTGATATGTATGTGTCCGGCCTCCCGGTCTGCTTGAGCTTTGTTAGCTCAACAAAATGCTCCTCTGGATCCCTTCAATCACAATGCTCTACCAACCTCTGCGTAAACTCGGCATATGCTGTCACTCTCAAGTGCCCCAGCATAACCATCCCGTGAAACCACCAATCCTGGGCCTCGCCCTCTAGGTGCAACGCTGCCACTTTGATGGCCTCTTGCTCTGCCATATGATTAAGCTGGAAATATATATCCAACTTCTCCACCCAAGCTTTTGTCGAACACTTGGATGACCCATCAAATGTCGGTAAATGGAATTTGCCCACCGTGCACTACAAGTCCCCATCATGTGAATGCCTGTTGCCCCTGTGATGGTTGCGGGGTATACTGTCCCGCTTGAGCTGAACAAAATCATGGAAAGTGAGGGCATCTCTGAACTCCTGACCGTATCACTAGTACTCAACAAAGTAATCTCCCATGTCTGCCAACTCCTGCTCCTGCTATGCTTCTACCCCAATGTTTGCGGCAAGAAATGTAGGCATCGTGGAACGGGGGGGTGTGTGTGATGCCATCTGCTACGTTGTGAGGTGCTCCTGTAAATGATGAGATGTGCCTAAGCCCTCTCCAACATGGAAACCCCTTAGGGTCTCGCGCTGTCTAGAATCTACTATGAATCTCTGCCCCATCTCCTCTATCCGTCTCGACAAATCCTGTATTGATTTGAGGAGAAGTTCCCCGAACTCCTTATCGACATTTCTTTCCTCCGCCATTGGTTCCTCTTCCTCTGCGTCCACCACTAGAACGTTGTCACCTTTCCGGAAGGTGAGCTCTAACCTCCGCTCTTGGTCTTTATATTTTCTTCCCCGGTAAGTGATGTATGGTTTTCCTGCTGGTGTCATAAACAATCTGCTCCACAGGCTGAGCCAAATCTATGAGCTCCGATACCACTGTAATATCCCAAATGGGAATAAACAGTAATACAACCACTGTAATATTCCAAGTAGAAATAAACAGCAATATAAAGCACATAAACAAAGACAAACAACAACTAGAGAGATATCACATGAATAATAACCAATATGGAGAACGTTGAGCCATTTTATTAATACTAAAAGATAGAAAATGAGTACAAAGGTGATCAGAATGATGGCACCTTGGCTTGCACTAAGCAAGCGAAGAAATACTCTCAGATTGTGACTCTAATGGTCGCGAACTCAAGACCGCGTTACCTTCAAAGTCACGGGCACTGCCATCGTGGCCGCTACTACCGGAATGAATCAATTCGTGGGGTCAAGCCCCCACCTCCGCCCATTCTGAAACTTCAAGAATAGCCTTTACTCCCAATACCTGGGAAAGCCCGTGCTTTTCAGAAATGGCCTGTGACTTCTCAAATGCCCTGAGGCACTACGCTATTCCTCAAGGAGGGAAGATGGCTCTGAATGATCTGCACCGAAAGATGGCCCCTAACTCCTCCAAAATGTTGGAATAGGGAAGGGTTGGCCCCTTACCCACTATCCCGGGCTGAATCCACCAACTAACCCCTGATCCGGAACTACCTCCTCACAAGACTGCGTCCTCCCTCTCACTGACTACACTGTCTCTCTGAGTGGATGCTCCTCCTGTGGTAGCTACAACTCCCTCCGTCAAAACAAGGATGAAATTCCTCACCCGAGCAGGCACTCGAAGTCCCCCGGGGCTGAGGTTGGGATCTCCAAACATAGACACCCAATGTACTGAATAGTACGTGCAGACTTTGCTAAATAGCAAGCGTGCTCAATGTCAGAAGACAAATCTCAAAGATGCATAATCAGAATGAATGAGAATGAGGAGACCCCTCCTCCTTTTATGCTTGGTGAGCCTTTCCCTCACCTAGGCCCCACCAATCTCTGCGTTGTCTCCCTTGGCCCACGCTGTCCAACTCACTCTGCGCTGGCTGGGCCCCACGCTGCCTACGCTGCTACATTTCCTACGCTGCCACTTGACCACTAGGCCCCACGTTGCCAAATAGACATGTCTCTTAAGTGACTTTAGGAAATATTTTTATCCTAAGTGTGAGCTAAGTGTTCCTTCACCCACTTTATTGATATTTTAACTCTATGAAGGCAAATAATTCTAATTGGGAATATTTTAAATAAACTCTGGTACCATGTGAAAAACTAAATGCGGATTCCCTACGCAGCAAATATGAATTACTTATCCTATTGTTTGTCATAATTATTTCATTACAGTGAAATATCGAAGTAATTACTGAAGCAGTCTACACAAATATTGTTGCGGAATAAATCTAATTGCTGAAACAAACTGAACAAAATACAATGAAAAACATCCACATTTGACACAGTTATTTTTGGACTGTCCCCAAAAAAACCTAACTCGGGAAAACCGGTGCAGCGGATATGAGGGTTTTGTATTATTAAGCAACAGAATCTTGAGTACAACTAGGGTGCCAATATCTGGCTCACCCTTCAGAGAAAATCTAGGCAACAGAAGAAATGTGAGGTATACCTCACTCTGCAAATCCCCGACTGATCTGAACAACGCTGGTGAAGCCCCTCTCTTCCTCTGCATGATGCCTACGCTGTAACTGCGTAAGCCTATGTGGGCAAGCTGAAGAACCGTGTCACCTCTCCTCTGCAACTGATCAAAGCTGATCTGAAACTAAGTTTTGGCCCTCCTGGCTCAGAAACCCCAGCTTCCAGTTATCTCCGGACTGAATCAAGAAGGCACTACGTCACTTCTGCGTGATTCCCTTCAGGAACTGCGTCACCCCTCCAAATGACTGCGTTGCCTCTCTCTCTGAAATGTACTCCTGGTCCTCCTGACCAATTACTTCATCTGCTCCTCTCTGGAATTGATCACTGAATCAAATCACTTAGCAAACCCAGCCCTAGTGATTCGATCTTGATCAAAAAGTTGTGTCTCTCTCACAAGCTCGAAAATGCCAAATGCTCAATGTGATTTCCATAGGTCCCTCACCCTCCTTCTTATAATCCTTCGTTGACCCTTCGACTTCCAAGATTAAAACATAATCAAGGGCTAAGATTAACTTGGAGGTGATCCATGACTTTATCTAGAAGATTCACACTTAGTTTAATTAATACCCTTTAATTAATTAGTTTCCCTAAGTTTAGACTTAAGAAAACATTAAAAAACGATTAATTAATTTAATTAAACCATCTCTAAGTGGAATTTTCCAAAAATCCTTGCAGGTATTATGGAATACATGTGTCTTAGCCTTTGTATACAAAATTACAAGGCTAGAGCACATCGATGCTACCATAAATCAACAACCAACAAGTTGATGATATAAGGTAGCATCAACCTCAGGGGTAGTACAAGTGATTGAAATCTTGACTCCAGACTGAAAGGGAGAAGGGGCTGGCTTACAGTCTTCCATGTGAAAGTGGTGTAGAAGATCACAGGCATACTTGGACTGAGAGAGGGTAATACCTTCTTCGGATTGCAAGACTTGAAGACCAAGGAAATAATGCAAGTGTCCTAAGTCTGTCATTTCAAACTTCTTTTTGAGGCTAGACTTCACATGGTTTATATGGTTTGGATCACTACCAATAAGGATAAGATCATCAACATAAAGAACAAGGATGATGAAGGACTTACCCACTTTCTTGGTGTAGACAGTGTTGTCAGAATGACACCTAGAAAAGCCATTATCTAATAGAAATCTATCCATTTTGGAATACCAAGCCCGAGGAGCTTGTTTGAGACCATAGAGAGACTTCTTAAGGTGAAAAACAAGGTTGGAGTCGTTTTGGATAAAGCCAGGGGGGTTGTTCCATGTAGATTTCTTCATGCAAATCTCCATGTAAGAAGGCGGATTTAACATCATTTTGATGGACTTCCCATTTAAAGGAGGCAGCAAGGGAAAGAACAAGGCGGATAGAATTCATTTTGGAAATAGGGGAGAAGGTTTCGGTATAGTCAATGCCTTCAAATTGTGAAAATCCTTTAGCGACAAGACGAGCTTTATGTCTATCCACTTTTCCATCTGGTCCAAACTTTGTTTTGTAAACCCATCTGCATCTGACAAGTTTTCTTCCTTTTGGAAGAGGAACAAGATCCCAAGTATCGTTTGCCAATAAGGAACGATATTCTTCATTCATAGCTTCATCCCAATCTAGATGACCGGAAGCTTCTTCAAAGGTGTCTGGATCATGATTTTCTGGAACTTGACCCAATAAGGAAGAGGCTCTTTCGAACTGAGAACGTGTACGTCGTCGATCTGTAGGGTCACCTGCAAGAGAACCTGCTGCATCCCGAGTAGAGCAGACCCATCATGGAAGTTGTGGAGCTGAAGGAACATCTTCAAGAGTTGGAGGAGGATTGTCATCCTCGCTATCATCATCTGAACTAGAAGGAATGCTGTCAAAAATAGAAGAGATAGAGAGAGGTGGCACATATGCCGAATCAGGCTCGCAAGCCAAAGGTGGCACACTCGCCGAACTAGGCTCACGGGCTGATATATTTTCATCAAATTTTACATCTCTTCTAATGATTACATTTTTGGATTTTGGTTGAAGAAGTGTATATCCTTTGACATCTTCAGAATATCCAACAAAAATGCATTTTTCACTCTTAGGTTCTAAGGCTTTATGTTTCGCATCTGGAATATGGGCCCAAGCATCACTTCCAAAAACACGAAAGTGACTTACATCTGGTTTGATTGAGCTCCAGGCTTCTTCTGGAGTTATATTCCTTAAAACCTTAGTAGGAGTGCGATTTACTATGTAATTTGCACAGTTAATTGCTTCTGCCCAAAAATTAAGACTAAGTCCTTTAGATTGAAGCATACAATTAGCCATTTCTTTTAAGGTGCGATTCTTCCTTTCAGCTACACCATTTTGTTGTGGAGTATATGGAATAGTATGTTGCAATTGAATGCCATGCTCAGTGCAGAAGTTGATAAATTTGTTGTTAACATATTCTCTGCCATTGTCTGATCTTAACTTAAGAATTTGATGTTCAGATTGTTTCTCAACAAAGGCCTTAAAGGCCAAGAACATGTTAAAAACTTCACTCTTGAGTTTTAAGAAATATACCCAAGTGCGTCTGGAAAAATCATCAATGAAAGTTAAGAAGTACTTGCAACCAAAGAAAGAAACAACAAGAAGTGGACCACATAATGTTGAACCCTTGGATTAAAGCTGAGAGGGGGGGGTGAATCGAGTTTAACACATACATGGACTTTTATAACTTTTTCATTAACACTTGTTTACACCTTCATTTCATGTTCAACTTAACATGTGAGTAATCTTAGAATGTGAGCAGCAAGTATTAAGAAGATGATATAAACCAGATCAACACATAAACATCATGCACAGAGACACCAGATATAAGTGGAAACCCATAAAGGGAGAAAACCACATCTTATTATTGTTGTGATGCAAAGGAAAGCTCCAACTCCCTCTCACCACTGATTTTCTGTAGGCACCGACCTACAAGAGGCTCCTACCTCAATTATGCAAGCTACAACTTGCAAGGAAGCTCCAACTCCCATCTATTTTCTGTAGGCACCAACCTACAGGAGGCTCCAACCTTAGTCAGCTACAAATGACATTTTATCAAGCTACAACTTGATGTGGAAGCACCAAATCCCATCTATTTTCTGCAGGCACCAACCTACAGGAGGCTCCTACCTCAGTCAGCTACAACTGACATCTATCAAGCTACAAATTGATAGGGAATAACCAACTTCCTTACTCTTTCAAAATAAAAACACTTGCTGATTTACCTTGGATATCAGCTCTGTTCTGTTCCTTCTCTTCTGCTATCCATCAGTCCTCATATCTGCCCTGTATCATCTCTGCATCTTCTCAGATTCTCTATCAGCTCCTCATTCTTTGCTCAGCTCCTCCTTCTTCTCTGCCTCACTGCTTCATTTCTGCATTCTCTATATTCACTCTCTCTAACCTCTCTATGCATATCAAGATGATATTATTTATAGAGATTTTCTTATGACTGTCTGTATTCCTCAGGGAATTCGAAATGAATAGCCATACCTCTTAGCCCTCTACCTTCTCACTTCTCTTCCAGTTCACTCAAAAAAATATAGCTGTATGTACTAATTTTAACATTACAGTGGGATATTTGTTCTCTTGCGGAGACTTGCCCATGCATCACAAACAATATAAATCAATTAAACCATTTACATTTAATTACAATGAGAACTCCAACTCACTCATTCAGCCTTTTAGTTCATTGTGCTTGTCTTTTCTGTGACTGTGTTTTTTCCCTTTCGGATCTGTTAGCTCTCTTTTTCTCTGTCGTGGTGTAACTTCTATGTATCTGTAACAGCGCCTTTTATATATAACGCAATTTCAACTCTTGGCATAATTACACAGATTTTTAACATACAAACTGTCGCGTTATTTAAATCCGATACCTCTTGGAAAATAACAATAATGAATCATTTTAATACATAAAATTCCCTTTTGGGCCCACTTGCCGAGCTTGCACTATTCTTCGATGTGATGCGATCACTATTTCAATTGCGATTAATGTAATCGCACCCATCGATTGCATGTTCCGATATTCCTATGCTCGATGTCGTCATTACTGCTTCTTTCCAATCGATGTCCTCTACTACGATGTCGGAAAAGAAAGCATGTATGAATCACGGTTATACGCCCGCCGGGTCGGAACTTCATCGTAATCGCAATCTTTCTATGGGATGTTCGATGTTGCCCTTTCCAATGCGATGGCATGCCTTTTAAGCAGGACCTCAAACATATACCTCAAACACATATGAGTCCATCGTTCATAAGCATCGGGTTAGCAAATTCCATGGGGCTTTTATTAACATGTTCCGGCTGGTATGCATTTCTCGATGCGATTCGTGAGGTCCCACTCTAGAGTCCATTCGATTTACACATACGGAATCAATTCGGGCTTAACCTTTGATAAAATAACATTTTATTGAATGTCGGCAGCTTTGAATGTGTGCGAAAATCATTTCTTTATATTCCCACGACTTTATAAACTTACCATAGTTCTAGATCTGAACTCTTAATATGATTTTAATATTCGAGGACCCAGGTATTTTAATGTGTACCCCATACTCAGTTTAATTCCTGTAAGGTTCGACTTGTCACATAATATATATAACACCATATATATATATATATTCCCCCATATGTATACTCCTCGAATTTCCATTAACACTCGGGCCCATAATGCATTATAACATACCTTAGACTTACCCACGACAATTCCATAAACATAATGCCCAATATATGAAGCTCTCCAATCAAATGTTACAACATCAATAAACCGTGAACTTAATGAGAAAGCTTTATAAGCCTCAACCTTGCATTAAACATCAGTCCTCAACACAAATTAAGAGTGGGGCCCAGCTCTTAAACGACCCTTATCATCTAACGACTGCGGGCTTATCGCATCCGCTTCGGCGATCTGACGGATGTAAACAAATATCGCGTTATTGCACAAGGGTTATTTCCCCAACATCGCGTGATATAAATGGTTTTCGTAAACCACTTATGGACACGCGGTAGTCAAGGAGCTATATCGCGTTATTTTCTTCAAAACTGCTTACCAGATTTGAGACCACGCGAAAACCGCGATTTCTTTGTTCCCTGGTTTCACTGTTCACTCAAGGTTCCGTTATCGGCTCAAGGTTCCACTCTGCTTTATTTCTTCAGTGCTTTTATATATATGAACTCTGCCTTTCATGTGAAATTCCTCAACACTGTTTCTTGGTCCATACTGCAATTACCAACGACTCATCTCTACAGGCCTAGACAACTGTTACGCGGAGAATGATAACTCCTCAATGCACCATGCCTTTCCATCGATTCTGTTCTCGCTTTCATATTCAAACTGCGCTCATACTCTATTATTCCATAACACTTCATCGACTTCCATTTCTCAATACTCACATAGGCTTATATCAATATCACTTTCCACGCAGAGACTAGGATTTCGACTTCCTCCACAATATAGTAGCTCAGGAACTTAAGGGAATCGAGCCTCCTTTAACCGTGATTACATAAAAATCGACCTCCACCTTTTGCGTAGAGTATTACAGCTATTTTCTTTGATTACAAGTTCCAACAAAATTGTCTCCTCTTTGAGGAATTCCACTATACAATTTTGGGTAAATGGTATTGCCGAACCTTTAACCCCGGACTAGACTACACCATGTATTCGGTCAACACAGAATTACTATAAAGGGGAAATGAGCCATTGGCGTAGTCTTTCCACCATTATTCTACACCTACTCATGAATTCAACTCCATTCATACAGAGTTTACGAATTCGACATTGACATCGAAACTTTCCAAGATAAATACTAGGATCTTACTCATTCTAAATACAAAAACTTAAAGATCTCGTTACAAAGTCCCTCATATAAATTCCCAAATAGAATTAAAACATTCCTCACACGCACTTTAGAATAAATTTAGACATTCCTAATTTGCGACAATAAATTGGAATATTCTATTTTGTTTATTTTGCCACCTATAGTTTGTAAATAAAT